>VZRL01000951.1:441939-478971 GCA_013397895.1 Origma solitaria
AGAGAGAAAGAGAAAGAGAGAGAGAGAAAGAGAGAAAGAGAAAGAGACAGAAAGAGGGAAAGAGAAAAGAGAGAAAAGAGAAAAGAGAGAAAAGAGAGAAAAGAGAGAAGAGGAGATTTTGGTTTTGTCCTTCGCACTTTCTAAACACTCGTAACTGGTCTACAAGCTAAATGACACTGCTACCTAAGAAAATAAAATCTAGTTGTGTTCTAAATGTAAAAACAAAACAAAACAAAATTTAAAAAACCATCCAAAAAACCCCAAAACAAACAAAAAAACCCAAAAACCCCCAAAAAACACACCCAAAAACCAGAAACCCCTCCCCAAAAAAACCAACCAACCAACCAACCAGCCAACCAAAAAAAAACCCCAAAAAATAAAAAAACCACCAAACAAACCCCCAAAACAAAACAACACAAAACAAAACAAAACAAAACAAAACAAAACAAAACAAAAAACACAAAAAAAGCCCCAAAACCCAAAAAACCCCCACAAAACCCACCACTAAAAAAGGTATTTCCTACATGGATTGAGTAGGGAAGACTTCCTTGATATTATCTGTAGGTTTTCTTTAAAGGCAATCCCCCGGTCTGAAAATCCAGATTCCAGCAGGAGTGAGTAAGGTTTTCAGGATCAGATAGTAGTGTTTATTTACCAAAGAATGCTAGCAAAGTCAAAGTGATGGGCCCAACCAGTGCATCTCAGCACAGTTTGCTTATACCTCGGTTACAGTGCTATAAAGATGCTTCAGGCAGGTACAGGCACATCCAGTCCAAAGGGAAAATGGGTTGCACAGGACTCATTTGGACCTGAATCACTTGAGATCTGCACTATTGCTGCACCTGTGTCTAGCACTGGAAAAGAAAAAACATCAATGACAGCAGTTGTTCAGTGACCATGAAAAGAATGTCCCACAGACTGTTCAACCTTGGATGTTTCTGTAAATAGAAATAAGAATTGTTACCTTTCTGCCTGGAATATTTAAGGCTTTAATCGCAATTAGTGTATTCTGTTCATAGTATTGACTGGTTTATTACCTTAGCATTATGCCATATGGAAAAAAAAAATTTTTTTGAGGGCTTATTATCCCAAAGATTTGTGTGCACACAAAAAAATGGTCCTACACATCCAAAGAGCCAAGGCCAAAAAAAGGACTATTTTAGGAACAAATATTTCTTTTGCTGGAAAACTTCCATTTCTCTTTTTGATGTAATGCATAAGTGACTGCCATGGAAAAGTAATGCTGAGACTCAATCCCGATGCCACCAAAATAAAAGGCAAAATTGTCTTTGACTTCCAGACATGGAAATTACTTTTCTGGAGTCATTGGAACACATTGGTTCAAAAAGTGAAGATACATGTTGCATTTTAAGGCAAGTATATAAATTTTGTTCAGACATGTGAAACAGAGACACCTTTCTTCACTGATTTATGCAGGGTGACTGGGAAAACAGTGCACAGAAAAATATCTTCCTTCCTACATACCTGAATTCTTATCCCTCAGCATATATAGATCCAAGCAGTATTTCAGCTTCCAAATTTTCAGTGCTAATGATTTACTGTTGGTTTCCTGTAAACATGGAAAATATGGCTGCCTTTTTCAGGAAGAATAAAGAATTCTCTATGATTGCCTTTTGTTATGCACCATTCCACAGGAAAATGTAGCATCAACTTCTGCAAGGTATAATTGCATGGGGTGTGGAAGGGAATACAATCCCATAAACTCATCCAAAATTACATTTGCTGGTTTTTCTCCTTTCTTAGACAAAGTTTCCATCACCAGGAGCTTTGGCATGAGAGAGGCTGGTGGAATAAACAAAGGGACAGAAGTTAACACCCAAGGAAAAGCAAAAGCAGAGTCACAGACATGAAAGCCATTGCAGATATCCTACTATTTATGATGTGACTGTAAAGTGTGCTACAACCTTCAGGCAGTACCTGTGAATTACCCTCTGCAGATCTCTGATGTTATAAAAGTAATTGCTGAGATCTTTTCTGAATTGCTGATAACTCTATCTATCACAGCTTGGTTTGTTTGTTTTAGAGTGCATTCTTACAAGCAACAGGAAGTCTTGACAATACGGAGCTATAGAATTCTTTTTTTTTTTTTTTAAATGAGTTTAAAACTTTGGATCATATCCAACAGGCACTTAGTTCTGTTCATCAAAACAACAGAGCAATCTTGATGGGGCAAAAGTCCACAAATGTGTGCCTTAGTTTTTATTCCATGTTTTCGGGAGCATGGAAAAGTTTTTCCTGTAGGAGAGCAAGAACAAACCTATCATCAAGAGCACTCTAACCCTATAAACTACACATAGACAAAAATTCTCAGGGATGGCTTTGGTGCTTATGAGCAAGCTCCCAGCTGCAGAGGGGAGGTGCACACAGTTGGCTTCATACCTGAAAATGGGGGGATAATTGCTAAAGAGAGCCTGTGGTCCAGACAGGGACAAATTTGTGCTGGGCCCCAGCTGTGCTTACTTACACAACCCCAAAATTACTAAGCTACCCCAAATCATATTCCCCGTGTCCTTAGGAGTAGGACAGAACTCCTCCCATATCTGCAGGAGATCTAGTTTGGGAGAGATTTGAGTCAGTTTGGCTCAGGGACAAAAGACACAGCATTTATTTCCTAATATAATGAACACCTGAACATATGCAAAAAAAAAAAAAAGAAGAAAAAATAATCTTATAACACCTTTCATAAAGCACTAGAAACGCTGGGCTGANTAAAGAACACCGAAAAATAGAAAAAAAAAAAAAAAAGAAGATAAAATAATCTTATCACACCTTTCATAAAGCACTAGAAACGCTGGGCTGATAGGCCTTACTGTTATGCAAAGGAAGATGGGGTTGGGAAGAATGAAAACAGAGGCTGTGGAAAACAAGAGTTGTTTAGAAAGTTATATGAGCTATTAGTTTTAAGGGAAAAGGTCACTATTAATTGTTATCTATTAGTTAGCAGGTCAGTCAGTGACTGGTACCTGCCAGTAACCCTAGAGCTAAGAAGAATTGCCTTCCTATCATTGCTTGGTTTGGGAAAAGATATTTTTTGACATTAAGATCACTGTTATATCCTAGTTAGACCCAACAGATGGCAGAGAAGAAGGAGTTATAATATATTTAATATTTCTCTTTGGAGAGCAAGAGGAAGCATTATTATATTAGGGGCAGGAACGCTACTGACCTGTTCTGAATTTAACATGGTACATCAAGATTGTGCAAGGTACAAAACTATTTCTTTGGAAAAGCAGAAGATATCAGGAGATCTTTGTCAGAGGCAGAGCTACATAAATTGAAATCAAATACAGAACATTTCTGCAGAGTCTGCTGAAGTGGCAGCTCAGACAGCTCTGAGAATATCTAGGTGACCCAGTTTCAAAAAAAACCCAGTTTATAGGCATAAAGCTAATATCACATATTTTCCAGCAGTGTCAGGCAGAGAAACACGTCCCTGAGCAGGACTCCCCAAACCTTCCTGCACAGCCCTGCCACACAGGCAGCTCAGCTAACCAGAAAAGGGCATTGCATTCTTCTCTGCACATGCAATGAAATTGTGTGAAACTAAGGCCAGCGTGCTGCATTTAAACAATGAAGTCAGCCAATGAATCTCACAGCTGTCTAATTCCTCCAGGGCAGCCTCAGCCTGTACCTCCAAGATAAATGAGGATGTTCACCATGAACTCCTACGGTCACAGCCAAGAATGGTCCTTCTGCAGAGTGATCCCACCGATTTTAGCCGTGTTGCTTTTCGTTTACTCCGACATGAGTGGAATGCCCATCCCATTGACACGAACACCTCGTGGACTTTGGAATATTTGCCATCCCCTGGCCTCAACCACGAGAAAGAAGAGTTTCAGAATTAATCACAGCTCCTCCTCTTCTTCACTCACTGCAAGTAGGAAGGAAATTGCTTTTAATGTATATATTTAAACAGGCTTAGTTGCATTAATTAATTCTCCTACAACATTCACTTCAGTTCTTCTTGTAATTTCATTTTAGATTATAACTAACTGTGTTTTTTAGCAAATGAACTCTTTGGAACACTTGGTCCTGTATTTTTCCTGTCTGTTAATAGCTGAGCCATTCAGTATGGGACTGCAGCACCCTCAAAATTCCTGAGAAAACTGAGTCATCCCATCCTTGCTCACAGAAGGGCTGTACAGCTGGGTATTACTGCCACCTAGTTTTCAACTTTTATTATTATTATTACCTAGACTTCTTTTATTATTATTATTATTATTATTACCTAGACTTTTGCATTTTCCATGGTAAAAAAATGCATCTTTAAAACCTGAAATTTTTCATTTTACTCACAATATATGTATCCTGTGATGTATTTAAATAGTGGGAAATTGAGCAGTTGTAAACTCTTACTGAATAAAATCTGCATGCATCTAGATGCAATCTTGAAATTCATATTAAGGGGAGATATTACTAATCCCAAACATAAACACAGCTTAAAAAAAATCCAAATTAAATTGGCTATGGCAGGATCAGAACAAGAGTCAATTTTGCAACCTTGTAGGAGTTCGTAGATCTATAGTTGATTTTTGCCAGCTGACACAGAAGCTAGCAATTTTTATTATGGATCTTTTCCGATGCAATGGACAAACAACACTTTCCTGCTTAAAACAGGCGCTGTACCAAAGTCTTGCAGAAAGGCCTAGCAATATAAGACTCCTCAGTGAGATACCACATATTTTTTGTTTTGAGGTATAAAAACAGAACTTTCATATTGGGATAGTCCTTTTTAGACCAAGTTATTAACTAAAAGCTTAGCCAAAAAACCAACAACCAAAAAAAACCCACAGAGAAATACGGAGAACAGTTAAAGCAATTTTTGAAACCTCATATAAATTCCATTTTAGGGTCTGAGAAAGGAACTGTTAGGATTCTCCATTTCAGTGACCTTTTTGCTTTTACGCTCGTTCTGTGGTTTCTGACTCTGCTAGGAGTGCCTGTGGGAACCCATACAAATAGGAGGCTAAATTCAGAACCCAGCTGAGCAACCTTTCACAAGATGTGAAATAGTAAAACTATTGCCACAGGCAGGTTCCAGTTTGAAAAACAAATTTAGAATGGCTTGTAAGTGAAATATCTTTTAACTGTTAGAACTGGGGCTCTGTTACATCAGGGCAGAGCAACATGTTTTATAGTTTATCCAGTGCAATTCTACTGAACCAGATGAGGAGGAGGAAGTCTGCTCTTTGCTGCAACTGAATTTTGTCCATTCTTTTAACAAAGAGCATGGCAAAAATTAGGCCATTTCATTGTGTTTGTGTGCAGCAATCACGCCCAAAAGCTGCTCTATAAATCTCCTAAAGGAGCCTGAATTCTCCTTCATGGAAGTGAAAGATTTGTGTGACAATATTTCGTGGCAGTAAGAGCAAGTCTACTGATGCTGTTGGTCTTTATTTTGACCAAAACAGCTTTAATCACTGGAAGTAAAACAAGATGATTGTGAACTTCAGGCATGATGCAATCTGAGGAATTCGGCATGGTGGTTGAGTTGACAAGGCATGATTCTGAAGGAGGCTTTTCAAGAGGAAACTGAGACATCTATATTAAGGCAGGTTGAGAGGCCACAGATGTCTCCAAGCACTCTCCCTTGTTTTTTAAATTGTTACTGAAAGACGAAATTCTATTTGAACTCAGGTCCCAGGCCCCTGGGCTTGAAAACCATATTGTGTACCCCCCACCGTGCTCAGGTTAAGCTCTTTCAAACTATTTCTGCAGCTACAGTATGGATCACACTCAGTTTTTCTTTTTTCCCCTAACAGGTTTGTTTCTGGTCATAAATTCTCAATCAGTGGGCAAGCCACATTGTACAATTTCGTAAATAGTATAGTTAAAACATGTTTAAAGTCAAAAGAAAAAGGAACTGACAATGGAGCATTGTCCCCTTTTGCAGGACTGAAGTGTACCTTCTTTGATTCGGTAACCTTGCTGCACTTTGGTATGAAATTGCCCCTTTTTCCATCAAACTTGCATTTAAAGTGCCTCATTAGCATGTCTCACCGGATCAGTAACGATTCTGCAAACCCAACACTCGTCTCAGTCAAGCCACCATGGTTTTTCTATCTGTTTGACATCTAAAACTCCTTGACAAAGTTCCTTTTAAAATTTACTCCTTTTGTTTCTCTTTGGGTTTTCTGCAAAGATCTTTAAACTTCGATGTACTCCAAGATGACTCCTGAACAAAAATCATGTCTAGCCCAGCTAGTAAATCTACCCTCCATTCAATGGGATTAAATAAGTGCTTCACGGCTATTGTAGGAGCCTCTAAAAAGGATCTTGCATCTTTAAGAGTTTCCTACAATAAATTAAACACATCTCACCCATTGTAGAAGAAAAAAAGGAGAAAAAAAAGGGAGACTTGATCCAGCACAGGGGAGCCACTGTGGACCCAGAGTGATGCCATACTTCTAGCACCAAAACACCCACAGATAACAGAGCCTAAATGAACAGCAATAGGCAATGGAAGAGGAATTTTATTTCTTTAGGAGCTCAGCCTTGGGCTTCACATCAGTAAAAATACTACCAGCAAAATAAAATAACTATGTAACATTTAAAAAATCTGAAACTGCATGGGTTATTTTAAAAGGAACATCGGTGGGTTTCTAGTTCAAATTTGCAGTACCCTCTGCCAGAAAACTTTTGTTTCTTCTCCGGTATGTAAGGTCTCAAGCTCTGTGATCGGATTCATCATAGCATCTGAGCCCTTCTTAACCACAGGCACGGGAGTCACCCTATTGATACCATTGAGAATGGTGCCCTGCCTAAAATTAAGCTCACGTTTAAACTCAGAGCTAACCCACTCAGTCCAAACCTCTCAGATCTTTCTGCTCGTTTATGAGCTGGAACAGAGAAAACTGGAGCTCTTTCAAAAGCGATACTGAAAAAATTTTGGTGAAAAGGAAAAAAAAAAATCTGTGCAGAGAATTATCTTAACAAGAGCACCCGAGTTTAACATAAAGTCCTGGACTCTGATAAGAGGTTATGAACCATGGAATTGTCAGTGTGACTGTGACCTGAATTCACATTCATTTCCCTCAAAATCTACTGAATCATCTCTCTGAAAATCATCCCCGCCTTCTGTGTGCTGAACAGCCTACCTGAAGGGAACCAGCATTTCAAAGCTGCATTCAGAACACAGGGAAAAAGCCTGCCAGCATGGCTGGGTGTCAGTATAGCAAATCTGCTGTAGCAGGGAATTTATTCAATAAATTTGGAAATACCTTTTAATTCTTAAGAGAAGACAAAAGACTTCATTATATTCTTTCCAGTCGTTACCTGGAGAGGGAAAAAATGTAACCCAGCAAGTTCAAATTTTCCCTTAACACCACAGAGCTAATCAACCATGAAGCATTAGCTGGATGCTCTGCATCCTGAGTGTCAATGCAATGCAATCAGGGGAAGCAATTTCCTCATTAGCAGTGATTAAAGAAGACGGAAACAAAGTGCCTTGAGAAAAGAGGGAAGTACAGAAGGAAGTGCTCCTTGTATAAACCGGGCAGGAGAGAAGATTGCTATCACCTCTCCCCACTCCTCTTGCTTTAATCCACCAGAGTTTACTAAAATTGTTATCCAAACATTAAGGTAAACTTAGTTCTGTGCTTTCCTGGTGTGCGTGGGCACAATCCTCTTGGCCTTGAGGTCACCATTTAAAGTGAAAGGAGAATCAGTCACATTCAGTCACTTTTCCTGCCCCTCAGGCCGGACAGAGTTTGCAGAGCTGGGAATTACAGCATAATTTTTGACCCTTTTCCATGCAGCCACTCTTGTGAGTCTGGTCATGCAAGTGTTCCCCCCTGTAGGGACCCTGCTTCTGCAGAAGTCACTCAGAGCTGTATCAATTCTCACAGCTTTGTTGGAAGTTATTGGCGTTTTCTGATATCTCCTGGTGGTGGTTTTTTGTCCAACAATAACTACCCCTCACAAGTCTCAAAGCCTGAAAAACATTCAAACACAGAAAACTGATGGATTCACAATACAATCTTTCTATTTCTAAGTCAGTCTCATCCTTTCTGAAGTCTAACTCACAAGTTTTGACCTGCTTGTGTTTGTGACATTCAACCAAACACCAGCTCATGTGCTTTGGTCCAAAGTGAGCTTTAGTGAGCCTTTTCTTTAAATCAAAAGTATTTACAAGTCAGCACTTTTATAATATTGGTTGAGCATTCTTAAAGTACTGATACCTAATGAGCAATATTTCATTAGTTGTTATACTAGGTATTCTTAACTGCCTGTGGTAAAAGTCACACAGATTATCTCTTTTGGTTTGATGTATATTACAAACCTGCAGTACAGAAAAAGTCAGCATGGTCAGCATGGAAAAAGGGTGTGACTGAGTTGTGACTGCTCAAGATTTAACTGCTGTATAAAATAGCCCAAAAGCTCAGACCTGCCAGGAAAGGACCCTCTAGAGAAAAAGAAGGTCCCTTCTCCCAAGTTAACAAGTGCTAGGATAAGAGGAAATGGTCTCAAGTTGCACCAGGGGAGGTTTAGATTGGATATTAGGAAAGTTTTCTTCGCCAGAATGGTTGTCAAGCACTGGAACAGGCTGTTCAGGGCAGTGATGGAGTCACCATTCCTGGAGGGATTTAAAAGCCATGAAAAGGGGCACCTGGAGATGTGGTTTAGTGGTGAACATGGTGGGGGAAAGATTGGACTCAGCGATCTTAGAGGTCTTTACCAATCAAACAATTCTGTGATTCTATAAGGAAAGAAGTGTTTCTAAAGAATGATTCGCATTATCCAACGCTAAATCTAAATTATTCACCAATTGTTGTGCCGCAGTTATTCCTGATGCCCCGACAGTGATTCTGTCACCTCCTCACAGCCACACAGCATCAGTCAACTCGTCCAGACTTGGAGTTTTAAGCTGCAAATCTCTAACTTGTGAAATAAGACCAGAAACTACAGAGCCCACCCAGAGCACAGTGGGGCTGCTCCTCATCCTGCTGCTCCCTCTTGGTTGCTGCCCTCGTCCATTTTGGACACGGACCCTGCCCACCCTTCTGCCATCCCCTGCTCCCACGGTCGGCTCTCAGCCTCCGCAGGGAACAAAACCTGAGCTCTCTTTGGGATGGCAGGACAGCCCAGCTCCCCATCCTGACCTGAGCAGAGGTCTCGCTCCTCCTGGCAAGCTCCGGCAGCAGCCACCAGCAGAACAAAGTCATAGGAAATGGTTTGCTTTTTGTTTTTTAGTTCCATGGGGTACATCAAGGACAAGCTTTCCTGCTCTGGCCTTTTTATAGCTGAGAAGTGGTGTGGCCACAAATCCTACAGAAGAGAAGGAAATGCAAAGCTGTCTGCCAAATGACAGCAGTCATGAACCAAACCAAACCAAACCAAACCAAACCAAACCAAACCAAACCAAACCAAACCAAACCAAATCAAACAAAAAAAACCCAACCAAACAAAAAAAAACCCAAAAAAACCCCCAAAAAACCAAAAAAACCCCAACCAAACAAAAAAACCCCAAACAAACACATAAAAACCACAGAGAAAATAACAAAATGGAAAAGAACTCTATGCCTTGTAAGACACTGAAAATTCACAAGCCTTTCACTGTCCTTCTAATGCTGGCATTAAGGGTCAAATTCTATGCACCATACAAAATCAGTCAGTTCAGACACCAATCACCACAAGTTACAGCTGGAAAAAGGGAGGATGGTATTAAATATTGTTTAATAATAATAATAATAATAATTCAATAATTACACAGTTGTGTTTGGTTCCAATAGCAGAGAAAGGTGAATGAAATTGTGTCTTCATTTATTCTGAATTTCTAGGTCTGATTTCTTCCAATATCAGCCAGAAAAAATTTCAAAGCACATTCTACAAAATTACAGCAGCCACTTAGAGGTGTATTATTCAAAAAAAATCACCTTCATGATATTTTAACACAAAACAGAGGCAGTCTATCATGAGGGACCTCAAAACACCCAGACCAAATGCAAATTAAAAAAACCAAGTCAGTCTTTTCTTTTCCATGTGCAGGATGTGATAATGTGATAATGTGATAAAGTAAAGTATCCTGTTCCTCTCTGAGCCTTCGTACAGGGAATCACATCTTCACCAAGAGCCTTTAACAAAAATGCAACTTTCTGAAGGTCCCAGAGTGTAAATTCATTAATTTAGTCAAACATTCAAAAGACAGGTAGGTACAAAGTCAATTTGATAATTTAGGGATACATTTTTCTTTCTCCTTTTGCTTTACTGTTGCTCCAAAGAGCCATTACTTGGTTCCTTAACTCAACTACCATTCATTTCCACAACATTCACAGAAGATGTTGACTAATAATAATTATTCCTGCAAGAAAAATCTTTCTGTTGCAGCCAAGATGAGTGTGCATCCAACCTGGTAATTCAAAGGAAATAACTGCTACAGAATACTTAATCTCCATGTTTTCCATACTATTTTTTGATTCCTCTTGCTGAATTACTTTCAAAAAAACAATGAAAAACCACTTCCACGGAGCACTCATAACCATATAGGTGCTGTAGAAAGTGATGATTGTATTTCACTTATTCCAAGATCTCTTTGGAAATTATACCCCAGAAAGAATAGGAAATCCTGTTCCTGAAATGCAGATGTCACAGTGGTAGAATGACAGCTCCTACAAACACAGGACATTGAACAATATTTTAGGACAAAAGTAAAGATCAGAACAATCAAGTAAAATACACACAAGGATTAATTGATAAGAAGAATTACTAAATGAAGCAGAAATGTCACAAGTGACACAGCAGCTCCTGAGGGAAGAAAGATCAGTGATGCACATACCGAATGCAAAGGATTTGTCTGACCTTTGAGAAGAAAAGCAAATGGCTTTTTAATAAGAAGTGCAACAGAGCACATAGAAAATAAAATGATCTTCCACTTTGAACTTGCCAGATAGTCATGAAGTCAATTAATAAATCAGGATGTAGGATCTCTCTGCCTGATGACACCCTAATTCCACACCAGATAGAAGCACTCTTTAAAAAAACCCCACAGTTAATTGTAGGTGAGAATTCTGTTAGAAAGAGACCATTAAAACTATAATCAAGCATAATTAAAGTTATACAAGTGCTACTTCACTGCCCAAAATTATGTTGCAGCCTAAACTGTCCTCCCTGAAGAAGCAGCTGATGAGGAAACATCATCTTCCAGTTTAGGGTCATGGATTCGGAGCAGCCTGGCCCAGATTGCCACTGACCAAATGTTGCTCCCAACTGACAGTCCTGCACTGATCCACTTGAAAAGGAGAAGTGGAAAGCCTCAGTTTTCTCCTCAGCGGACAGGTGTTCCCCTGACACAAAAACCCCAACCCATCGTCACATTTGGTCTGCTAACTGGAATCCTTATGGATAGCCTAAAAGGAAGACAATGGGTGGAAATGGCCATGGAAAGTTAATGACTCTCTCCGCGCCACAGATGGTCACCCCAACTCCTCTGACTCCAGGAAATTGCCTAAAACTCCCTTATTCAATTAGAACCAAAACCCTAGAAAATCTACGTACAAACAGCGAATTCGACAGGGGTTTGCCACAGGGTAAAGTGCAGGAAAAGGGACAAAGACTTTTTGATACCTATCCAGGCAGGAAGAATATGTTTTATCATGCCACAGAGCAGGGATTTAACAGCCACCACAGGACTGTCATGAAGTAGCATTTAAATTTTGTTATCACCTTTTATTCATTTTGACACCAACAAAAAAAATCACTCAGAGAAGTGCAATCAAAATCATAATTTATCTGGCTGGATAGGAAAGGTCTGAATATTACATACCTTGATTTGGTAAATTCCTAATTATTTATAAATTTATATTAATCTGAAATAGTTTAAAACTGTGTTGTAGCCACATCTCCCAATTTTCAAAGAGCAAAAATCGCTGAGGAATAATAATTTAATATACTGAACGCAGATGAATAGCATTCATGTGACAAATACTGACATGGCAATAAGACCTTTGAAACAACACTGGTATCTCCCTCAGAAATTGGACAAAAATAATTTAGTCCACTTATCTTGGTGAATTTGAAAGATATCTCTGTTCCTTAGACTTCAGCCATATCCCTCTGAGGTGTGTTTCCATCTTTGTTGCTAAAGTTGGCTTTCTGAGGGAGATGGATTTAAATTTAAACTCAATACTCCGCACATCCTTTTTATTTTCCATAGTGTCATTGTTTTCGTTCTGCACTTCAAGAAGCCTGACCTGAAACTAGCAATTCATCATACTGCCCAGCTAACAAAAAGGAGAGCCTGTACAATGGAAAGTGTTGCTGAGGGTCTGCTGCTGATGCCAAGCTCTATCTAAAAATCATTTCTTGATGAAGGTCCAGCCCATTGTATTTTTATCTCTTTCATAACACAAGAGAAACAACTTGGCAGGAGTCCACAAACCATTGGTGCAAGGACAGAATAGCCAGAGTAGCTGGCAAGACACGCAAGTGCTCCCAGACAGAACTATCAGGAGCATGTAAATAAAAACATAACTTCCACACAGCACTGAGTGCTTTTTAAATCTATCTCCGAGGCACCATCCCACTTGTGCCCAGCTCACCACAGACAACCAAGAGGCAAAGCAAAATATTGCCCCCGTAACTCCCAGACCTGTGATCTGAAACCCTCTCCTGTGCCCATTTGTTCCTCGTGAACACAAATCATTGGCAAATCAAGTTTGCATTATGTTCCATCGGTGGCCAATATTTCATTGGAGGGAATATCTGAACTCTGCATCAGTGTGTCCAAAATACAGCATGAAAACCAGTCTTAAATGAATCCTTTCAATGGAAACCAAACAAGCAGCAGCTCACATCGAACAGATAATGCCCAAATACAGAAAACTGATTATGGGTTGAAAGTAGTGCAGATAGTCAGCACACTTTGGGTTTTTACCCAACACAAATAGATCACAGTCAGAGAAGGAAGTATTTCATTTCTGTTGAGTCAATCTATTAATTAAGGCAAACATAACTATTTTAAGTTCCAGGCAGTTCATGTATTTTTGGCCTGGAAATGAGTAATTATCTTGTTTGTGACTAAACTCAGTAGGAAATTTATGAGGACCAAGGGCCACTTCAGAAACACACGGTCTGATGTGAGTTCAGGAGATTCTACCAGAGGTATTTTTCTGCTTGCAAAGAGCATTTTACAATTACTACCCTTTTTCAAACTAAGAAAGGAAAGAAAGAATTCAAGCTTCTAAGACTATATCTGACTATCTTTCTAAACCAAAACAGCTTTCAGATTACTGTGCCCCATCCTCTGCCACAACTTAATAATCGTTCACACACAAAGACTCAAAAATCAGATGCGCACTTCGACAGCTTCAAAATAGAAAAGAAACCAAGAGGAAATTTCCCCTCCCGGTCCTCATCAAGGTCCTGCTATAATCCTGATTAAAGGAATTGCTTTATTTTGAGCCTGACATCACATCTATGGTCAGGTGTTGTGTACCATGTGGAGACAAACGTTCAAGGCCAATTTAACCCACAGTAACAAAATGAAGGGGGTTCAGTTACCTGCACCGACTGAGAGGACCAGTCTTTCCATGACACAAGCTCACATTTGCGACTTCACAGCGCACATTAACCAAGTAGTTTCCAGAGACATGAGTCTCATGGAGCTTTCCAAGGATTCTGGGGGTGGAAAAATATGTTCCATTTGAGAGTATACTCTGTCTGTGCCACAGGGCCTGTGGCAGCCCATACTTTTTATTCACATACATCCAGATCAAAGCATTCATCCCCAACAAGCACAACCATTGACATCAACGGGGCTATTCCAAGTTACTCCAAAAGAAGAGGTGCCTGAACATTTTCCACAGGGGTTTGAACAGAGTAAACGATGATCTCATACACAAATAGCATGAAGGAAAAGCTTAGCCACAGCCATACAGCAAAGCAGAACGTTAAGCTCAGGAAAAAATCCTCCCTTTGAGCGAGGCAAGTCCTCTTTCAGTGTCACCTACAGGATCAGCTGCAAAGTACTCACGCAACAGACAGAATTTTTCAAACTTTTCTGGAAAGACCAGCAGTGTACCTGGAAGATTCACAGATCGGATGTTCTCTGTTTGCGCCTTCTGTGTATGTGGATAGCTTCGATTCACGTACCGCAGGACTTGTGCAGAATCCAGCTGCTGCAAGTAAAATGACATTTATACATTAAATCTATTCTCTGTGTTAAAGCTGCTCTCCAAAAAGGTTCTGGCAGCCCAGGGAAAAAAACAAATGGACTGGCAGGCATTTGCCAACTGTATGTTTTACTAAACTTTATGGCTTTGTATAGATGTGGGATGTGTCATAAGGTTCACCAAAATGTCAACACATCTGCTGTCAGGACAGTTTTCCCCTGTCCTCATTAGATACTAAGAACCTGATAATAACACATCCCAGATTTATTAAATGTCTTTATCCAGACAAGTGGATATTAACAAGTCTTTATCCAGAATGTTTGGCAGGGATCAGAGCATGATACCTATTAACTATTATTATTATTATTATCATTATCTATCCAAGGGTGCCAGGCAAATAAAAAGATTTAGGACAAAATCCCAATTCTCCTAAAGTCTGGTATTGTTTCCACTGCTTTTGACAGAGCTAAGATTTCACTCCTGATCTCTGTAAAAAAAAAAAAAAAACATGAATAAGAAGTAATAATCAGAATAAACAATAGACAGAACAATGCTGGGAGGTTGAGAAGAGAGGATAGCAAATCCAGACACAGAACTCCATGGTTATGCAAACCTATTATGAAACATCACCATGCTTTTTCAAAGCAAAGAAAATAATAACCCAAAATAGAAGGAGTGGAATAAAGTGTCAGTGTGACTGCATTATCCCATTTCATAAAAGGGAACACAAATATTCACAGAGGTTTGCATCAATTCTTGGTTTTATAAAAACCAGATTACTTTGCAGCTGAAGAAGGAATTTAAGAAGAAAACTTAGAAGCTGAATTCCTGAGCAGGAATTTATGGAAGGTTAGGTAAGAATTTTGAAAATACAGCCCTCTTGCCCAGTACCAGTCAGCAGGACCATTTTCCATGAGAGGGTTCGGATTTTGAGCTGTTGAGCCCTGACTCCCAGCTCCACACTCAGAACAGCAGATTTTGAAACACCAGGTACTCTGCAGAGGTCACGAACACCATTTAGCTGCCCTGGCTGGGTCCTGGCGAAGGCTGGGGGAAAGGCAGAAAGAACACAGAGAAAAGGAGAGGCAAGAACACAGAGAGGTTTGGTGAGTATCACCAAACTCCAACGCAGAATTGTTCACCAAGGTCTGAGTTTCCCTATTGTGGTTGTGCCAAGATTTATTAAAGCACAGCATGTGTTCGCTTATTTCTATCCAAAATTAACTGAAAAGGCACTTTGCATCTGCTCTAAGGGGAAGAAAAGAGAAAAGTTTGCTTATTTGGCAAACTTTGTTTAAAAATCTGTTTCTTCCAAGATTTGTCTCCTTAGTTCTTTTTGTTTGTTTGATTTGGGTTTGGGGGGGCCTTTTTGATTTTGTCCATGGGTGTGTAGTTTTCTTCCCCTCCTGCACCTCTCTTCCTCCATCTGTTGACCTCACTTTAGCACATAGTTTCCCACTTACTTTGCCAAAAATGTATAAAACTTGGGGCGTCTGCTCTGATTTCTTTGTGACTTGCAATTGTATCATTAAACTAACATTTGCTCTGTTAGTCCCTGAAACTTTAATTAGGCTCTTCTGCTCCGTTTGCCCCTGCACAGGCGCGAGCGTGGAGCAGCGCTTCCACATGGAAGCGACAGGGAATGGTCTTTATTCCAAACAGGCTGTGAAAAGCCAGAAACCTCAGCACGGAGTGTTTTACAGCACCGAGTACCTTCCTCTCTGCACGTGAAATGCTTTCCTGTGCAAAATATTGTCCTCGTCTTCAATTTCCATCAAAGCCACCTTCTCTCTCCCTCTACCACCCCTGAATTCTGCTGGTCTGTGGACAATTGTATTCCAAACCCTCACAAGGGCCAGGTAAAAAGGTTCATTCTGTGAAAATTCTGTTTCCAGCCATGGATATATGCCACACAGCTCTCCAGTCCCCTTATTTTCACCATTTAGTCCTGGGTCTCTAACACTACTCTGTTGCATATGAAGAGTGGGATGAATACTTTGAAATAGAAAGATTCTCCTTCATCAGAAGCACTAACACAGATAGGGAATAATTGTGTTTACATATGAAGCAACACTTGGGAACGTTCTGGGAGCAAGTTTCCATATAGTCCAAAAAAGAAAATTACACTGAAATCAGTAAATGCCACAATTTTCAGAGTTAGAAATAATTTTGTCTTGTTAAAATGATCCTTTACTAAATCTAGTATGTGTGGGTAGACACAGGGGATACAATATTTTCTACCACTGCAATCAGCCTCCTTTTATTCCAGCAGCTGCACATTAGGAATAACACGGTATATTTCAGGGAACATTCCTAGAAATCAGATCTAGTTATTTTGTTGATTTATATCTGTCTCAGGTAACATATCTTCTCTAAGAAGGAATGTTTACAAGCCAGGCTATTTGGCATAATGTGACACTGGTTTACCTTTTCAATGGAATGAGGACAGTGGGGTTTCCTCTTTCACTCTGTGATCTCTTCCCATGACAACATAATTTCTTACGTGTTTTGTTTAGCTGCATTCAGCAGGTGTTACAACTGTCCTGCAATAAAGCTAAATCCTTACAAGGTGCTCCCTTCCGCTGAGGCATACTTGGAGAATATTTTCATGCACGTGGCATTAAAAAAGAAAAGCCAAAGCTCCCAAGTCCTGATGCTTTGGTTTGATCATAATACTACCTTTCAGTGCTGGCAGATGGGTGGATTTTCCTGATATTCTCCCCAGTTTCTTAGAGGCAGCATGAATCCAGAAGTGTGTTTTCTGAACAGATTATACCCTGAAAGAACAAAAGTGGGCACAGGGGAGAAAAAGATCCATTTACAAATACACTGGACAGGCGATGACTGACCGCCCAGCAATGCTGGGAAGCCGTGTTCCATTAGGAAATTCCCAGGTAACTTGAACAAAGGAGAGATATACCTGTGGAAAACCAGGAAAATGGTAAAATCCTGCCACTAAATCCACTGTTCCTTAATAGAAAATCTCATTTCTTAAGGTAAAACAGAGCTCAGCTCTGAAGCAGCCACTGTTCCAAAGTACAGTCCCATCAACACAGAGATGCAGCAGAAGCGCATGAAAACAAAAAAAAACAAACATGTGTGCCCCCCAAACTAGCACTGAACAGATCCAAGGTAGATCTCATGGAAAGGTACCTTCTGCAGGTTTGCTCCTTTTTCCTGGTCTTGGGGAAAGTGGGTGTCCCACAACCAGGTGGCCTTGGAGGGAATCCCCAGCCACGGTTCTGTCCCAACTCCAGGCACTCCAAGGGCAGTCAAGTGTCCATCTCTACAAGAAGAGAGAGAGGAATAAGCACAGAAGATAAGAGACACTGAAGACTTTGTCCTGGACCCTGGAAATGTTCTAAGAGCTATCTTTGCCACTTCAAATTGCACAGAATTTAAAACAACCACAATACCTCAATATTACTGAGCAAACAGTAAATTAATTCACTTTACTCATTTAATCATGAGTCTGGGTGAAAAGGTATCTCCAGTATCTCTTCCTTCCTCCCCAGAAACAGAAATTACTTAGGAGAAATTGGTAGGGGTTGCTTTTTCACTGACATAGAGAAACTGATTTTTTATTTAATAAAAATACAGCATTTTTAAATGAGTATGAAAAGTATATATTATCAAACCTCATGAAGTCCCCTCTCAAGTCCCCATACACAAAAAAGGGAAAAACACAATGGGCTAATTTCTAAACAAAGAGTTCTGCATTTTCCCATTTTAAACTGTTTATAAAAACGAAAACCCAGTCAAACTGTACTGAGAGTGAGAAATAAGGGCTTTCAATTCATCCCTGCCTCTTCCTTCAAGCGTGCCTTTCACCATCTAAGAAAATCCCAAACAACAACTTACTAAAAAGTCTAAACTTTTGGCTAAGTTTCCAGCTGCTAATTTTGTCTGTCATGAGCTGCTATTGTCAGTCTGAGGGAGGGATTGTTCCCAACTTAAAAAAAAAAAGAAAAGTAGAAGATGAAAAATGTACTCAAAGTAACATCTGTGTTTTCTGATTTTATTAAAGCATTTTGTCTTTGTTAAACAGAAATAACAAAACACTGAGCCCTTCCCATCAGTATTCATGACGTCTGCCTTTTCATACAAAACCCTCTGAAAGAAAATTCCCCCTGGAAAAAAAAAAATACTTTCCTTGTAAAAAAACAGATTGTGAGACAGATGATTGCATTGTTTAATCAAATTTCCATCTGAAAACTCTTTTCCTAGTTTTAGATTTAGCTCACCCAGTAAGGCACAGGCACTAGGAAGCACGTGGAAGTATAAAGTAGCAGCTCCTCCATTTTATTATCTCCCTTGAGCTTTGCAATTGGCAATTGAAAAAAGGGGAGGAACAAAAGTAGCGGACATAAATTAAGCCCTGCTTTTTAAAGTTCAAACTGAATTTTCTTTATTTTTCTACAGCTGTCAGATAAGCAGGGTAAACCCACTAATGCATGTTTAATATATAAAAACTCATAATGTTCAGTAGTACGACCTCCATTGGAGACATTAGTTCAGGCCAGTGAACTTGGAGCAAGCCAAGTGTGGAAATGTGGAATTGGGCCAGTGACCCCCACCAGTGCCTGTCATATCTGCTGAAAGCAAACTTGTCAAATATAGAAGGGGCAGAAGGAGGACAAGAGTATCCTTAAACCAGGGAGCAGCAACAAAGCAAAGATGCCCATCATCTATTCACAGTTGTCTGTTGTTCACTAAGGGCTCTGGCCGTCTCAGGAACAAAAAGTCTGGTTATAGCCTCAACCTTTCAACCCTGGCTGGTCTGGGGGCCTTTCATTTCACAGGCTCCCCAAAGCTGATGAGTGATCATAAAGATATGATATGCTCCTTGCTGTTATCATCTCTTCAAATGTACTCTGTACCCAGCAGAAGAGGGAGAGAGTATTCCCAGGACTGCCAGCCTGCCATAATCAAAGAGCCACTGTTCCTCCCCTTCAGCTACGAAAACAGTCTTCAAAAACAGTTGGTTGGTTGCAGTAATAGTAATTCCTTAGGATTTTTTTTTTTTTTAATGTAAATCAAACAATTTTAAATATCTGCCTTACATCCTGACAGTGGTTTTAATTGACTCATTGAATGCTTTTCCTTGAGCTTTGGCCATGGCCTGCTTTCTTTTTGTGCCCCCAGTTTCACTGATGACTTTCTCAGTGTTTAGGTCCCATGTTCCATGTATTGCTTTCATGACTACACTGTAATTCTGATTCTCCTTTTTGAACAAATGTGTTGCAAGTGAATTACCTGATTCTCTCTTCAGCAAGATGTCCATGGTGGCCCTTGTGCAAAAGCAGATCTCTGGGGGCTGTTTCCACCTGTGGCTCCTGACAGGTACCCATCCTACCTACCCAGGCACACATCAGCACTTTTATGAGATATGAATGAGCATAGTTCTGCTTTTTTAACGCAAGAAGGTCTGCTGGTGCTTACCGTTCCATATTTTCCATTTCGGAGGGTGTATGCAAAAGAAAGAAAGTCCGATTGCAAAAAAAAAAATATTTAATTTTATCCTCTTCAGTACTGATTCCTGCCCACCAGATGAAAAGCCTGATGCTTCTTGATGCACATAGCACTCTCTGAGAATGTCCCCAGTGCCTTACACCATTCTGTGCTGGCTGCTAATAATGCTTGGGTTTGATCACATTTCCTTATCCTGGAGATAAAGTTATACTGCGATAATTTTCAGACTTCGCGTGCCATGTTCCTAAAAGGTAACTTCGAGGACAGCCATTTCCCGAGCTAGCTATTTTAAAGAGAGAGATTTAAGGCTTTATGAGATAAACTTGAGTGTTCTGAGTGAACTGTAGTCTACCAAAACAAGTATTTGCAAACACAAATTTGACCAAAATACATACCACCATGTGTATAACTTCTGGCTTCAATCCCAGAGAGGTACGTGAGGCAAAAGTATCAAGCTGATGTACATAAGAATAAATTATCAGTGCAGAGTTTTAAGTAATTTATTTGTACGTGAGTGCCTCCTCTTGAGAGAACTTTGCACACAGGCAAATGGGAGAATGTCTTTCTTTCTTCCAAGAAAGAAAAGTAAGTACTAAAAAATGCTAAATAAAAATAGGAAAACTGGAAAAATATTTTTAAAATGAATACTATTCATATGACAACCAGATTTTATAGCTAATAGTTACTGTTAACAGTTAATAAGGTGAGCTAATTGTAGCTTCTCCTGTATCAAACACAACAGTTCAAATATAGCATCACAACAGAGTATTACACCAAGTGTCATTTAAGTGATGTTACCTTTTCAATAAACCCTAGAACAAAAAAAAAAAAAATCATTATTATTGAAAGACTTTCTATTACAAAAATGGAGAGAAATAATTTCATAGGTGCACAAGTGATAAATTCCTTACACATTCCTATGTTATTTCCCCACAGCAACCAAGTCTACTTAACGACAAAGAGGAAATCACAGGTGAGACCATCTAATAATCTCTGTTTCAGGGAAAATTATCAGAATGTAATTGACAAAGAAAAGAAAATCTTATAAATGGAAGCCCCTAAAGTAAACTGTGTCATCCTCCAGCCTCACTACTTCTTCCTAATTTAAAATAAGGGGTGATTATTGAGTACTGCCAAAATACTCTCAGCTTCACAAGGTCTGGGGATGATTGCAAAGCACTCAGACTGGTGAGATGGACCTTAATCAGCCACTCTTATCTCTGAGATACATGACCCTGCTGTTGGAAAACAACCCCCATAAAACGACCTGTTTCCAGACATGTGCTGGTAAAAGCATTATGAAGCTTAGTCTATCATTTGTTATTATTTTGTATGTTATTTATTATAAAGCTTACAGACAGCACTGAAAATATTTAGAGGATCCAGAGACAGAAAGCAGCTTAAGGAAATCTCTAAACAGAGACATGAAAAGGAAGGCAAGATCAAGTGAACAAAATTCAGAAAGCCTGAAAAGTCAGAAGTAAGGTTGGCCACACAACCTTGACTGAATGTGTGGAGTTTTGGGCTCAGTGTGCCCCCTTTTCTCTCTACGTTTTGGGCTCTGTCATCCATAGGGTCAGAGTGCACTACTGCACCTGATGAAAACCTCCCCACATCTGGGCAGAGATCTCCCTCCTTTTGCCTCTTCTAACACAGATCAGAAAGCAGAAGTTTACCCCGTGAGAAGGTCAGAGTGTGATCAGGTAGCACGCACACAGATGGGACTCTTCCCTCATACAAGAATTACAAATAGTGCAATTTGGGAGGTTTAGGGATATTCTTTAGCAAGTCACATTTTGCCACAACCACCCCTATTCCCCCTTAGATTTGTTTTCAGTTTGCTTTTCTGCTTGGTACTTTTGGGGGATGAGGTGGGAAGTGTTTGTTTGTTCATGGAGCCTTTGGCAATGTTGGTTGCATACTCGAGTCCTTTCCCATTACACTGATATTGAACATTCCTAAAAACCCCTAGCCTTTTCCTAATACATTCCTAGCCCATACTCCAGGTCTTACTCTAGAAACTGCTTCCTTTCCGTGCTACCTGCTCATCCTAATTGAAGACCTCATCAGCTTTCAAGAAGCCTCTGTCGGTAGGCATTTAAGCTATAAAATATGGTAAATTTGTAGGGTTTCCACAAAATAGATGGAATTCAAAAAGCTTCTCACCACCGTGTTTTATGAGGAGCCATATATCAAAAGAGCTGAAATACTTGATTTGGCATTGCACCTTGCAGGAGTTACATAGTTCTCCTTTCCTGCAAAGTTATCTTCAGTGGTTATTTTTAAGGTTTTGTTCTCTATCTGGTGCAATTACAGTAATCCATATATGCTACTTTTTAAAGACATTTATAGGTCCATTTCAGTGTCAAATTTTCAGGACATCTACTTGCAAATTGATTTATCTTTTATTTTGTGTAATATATCGACAACCAAGAGGTAGGCAAACTTGTCCAATTAAGAACATTAACATTTATCCACAGTGCAGATGGTTTTACGTGGTCAGAGTTCCTCCACATAGTAAGACCAAGCCTTTGCTCAATGTCTTAACGTAGCAGCACTGCTCTGTGGTGGTCCTTAACAAACCAACTATCCTTTACTCGGAAGTTTATAAATTGTCTGACAATTCTGGATGCGCAACCACTGTTTTGAGGAGACCTGCCTACCCCAAGCCCATTACCCACTTCCAAAACACTTCAGATCTTTTGTCTGACAGCAGTTTAAACCCTAAAGACGTAATTTCTCTTTCTGAGCACCATCTCCTCATTTTGTGTGTCTCTGGTCCTCCCCTGTACCACAAACATGTATCTCATTAGACCACATAACATCCATGTTTTATTATCCTTAGCACACAAAAATTTGCCCATTTCCATATGGCCGATCTGTTCAATCTGCCAGGTTTTTTCATTATTTATTCAGAAAAAAGAAAATGGCAATTTACAAAAACAAATTCTTTGTTTCCCCACAGAAAGACCAGTTTCTATTCTCTGAGCCAAAAAAAACTAGAGCTAAACAATATGTACAACAGAAGCAGATGTAGCCATTATGGTGTGGTCTGGTGCTTTGAGAAAAGGGACAGCCCTGGTAATATTAATGCATTAATACATTTACTTCAATGTGTTTAACCTCTCCTACTTAACATCACTCATCCCATTCTTTTGAGTGTAGGGAAATTTTAGCTTCTTCACCCCAGTTTGCTGCAATCCCACCACCAGAATCCTGATTCTGTGGATGAAAAGGAAAACACTCAGAGAGCACATCCCTATATATAATCGGTGCTTTCGGCTTGCGACCAACAACCTCTGCTGCTGCCAAGTGCAGCATCAAACCCATGGATCTATTTTGCATCAATACACTGGAACTGGTTTTCTGGATGGCATCTCCACAGAATAATGCCAGGGTTGGTACTGAGGACCAGGGCTGCACCAGCAGAGCAAACACGAAGTTATTATGTCCCTTTCAGAAAGCATAAAAGTTACTCTAGCTTGAAGCCATATGGCCCAGGAGCATGTTGACATATCTCGGCAATAAAGGGTTGTGTTACAGAAGGGACCATGCCGAGGAGATCAAAAAAGCTGGATCGGCTACTTGACCAGTGTCACTTCACTGAGTCCACGCAAAGAGCTCAAACAAAGTGACATGAACTCATCTGCGACCACTGTCTAGGAGCAGGGACCTTTAACAATGGCAGCACCTGCCAGATCGCTGCTCTCCTCCCCAATAAAGTCACCAACAGTCCCCTCACTGTTCTGTCATGTGCCTGGCACAAGGCCCCTATTGTTACCAGCCACTCTCACTCCAATAATTTCTCCTCTAAATGACACTGCACCACCACAGGTCATTTCAAGGGGACTGAAAAGAAAGATTTTGCATCTGTTTTGAGTTGTAGGCACCAAGGGGGAGGGGGCTCGAAACCCCTTGATAGCTGGCAAATGGTAATAGCAAAATGTCTCTATTGTTTGTGTCTGAACAAACAACCATACTACATGAGAGTTTTTATTGTCCTCAAGGCAATCTGCCACGATTGCTCCCCTTTGCCCATACTCTACAGAGAGAGAGAGAAAGAGAGAAAAAAATCACCACAATAGTCACAGTTAGGGAACCTTAGTGAGAGTTTAATGACCAGCTACCAACTAATGGATGGTGAGTAACATATGGCAGAGCTTGGCCTCTTCACATATTGATTAAAAATAATTTAAAATTTAAAGCCAAGTTTGTTTGACAAGGTTCCAGCTTCTCAGCAGCCACTTAACAATCTGAATAAATCTGAAGGGGAAAAGTTTAAATTCTAACTAACCCAAGGCAAAGCAGAACAAATTCATTGTCACATTACATAATTGCATCTATTACATTTACCCAAGATTAACAGCCAACACTTAATGATTTTCTCCCTCTCCCTAAAATATTTGCTGATGTAAACAACAAAACAACTCTTTGCAATATTTGGTAACCTTTGTAGAGCGCCTTTATTAGACCCTCTTTATTAAACACAAACATTAACTGCCATAATCCAGACCTGCTAGTCACATTTTAACCACATAATATTATTTAATGCAACAGAAGGACTCTATTCTTATGCCCTTGAAGCACCACTTGAGTTCAATGGTCATATTTTTATACACATCTTTGTGTTCTTTTCTAGACTGGCGAATGTCAGAAGCTGTAGCACTTGAGATAATTGTTCCTACTGGATGTATTTAAATAAAGTCTAACTGGATTACTTTTTATTTGCTTTCAAAACCAGCCACACACACTAACAAATGGATCAGATAACAGCATGGAAATTACAGTACCTGTCTCTATCAAGGGTCTGATATGCAGCTAAGAAGATTCCAAGTAAATGAAAGGAACAAAAAAAAATGCTGGTGCTGAATTTTAAACGGTGATTATTTGGAAAAGGAAGAAGGAAAAGTCCTCTACAGCTCAGCTGTACACACACGAACAATCTGGATAAAGACTTGGGATATTTTGAAGTCCATATAAAGGGATGGCTAAAGCATAAAGCACTCAGTTATTATCAGGAGACTTCCTTGAGATCCACTATGAGCATTTGCCATATGTTGCAAACAAAACAGGCAGGTGTCAAAAATTAATCTTTGGAAGAAGGGCACACCCCAAGCACACCAGCGAAAACCATCATCAGCTTAGAGTAGCAGTGAGGCAAAGTTATGATCATGGTGATCATGACCATGATGATCATTTATGATCCATGATTACCATGGATCAGCTGAACTGGCATGAGCTGCAGGATGTAGGGAGCACAGGTATGGGAGCAGCACACATCCCCTAGTTCCTGCAAACCACGGTCGGAAGAAAGAGCAACACCCAGAAACCGTACTGAGGGCACTTTTGAGCATCAAGAAAAGGCAGGGGAGGTGTTAGAAAACACAGCACGGATGGCATGAGGGCATATAAAAAATGGCAGATGTTGGCAGAAATTACAGGGAGACAAAACACATGTCCTTTCCCTGAGAAGCAGCAGCAGCAACACGGGGAGTAGGCAGCACAAGCATGGAAATGCAGCTTGGTTCCTAACCAAGAGGGTCAGCTGATTCCATGTTTTAGAAAGGGGACTTTAAAATATTTTAATAGGTTTGACTTGATTACATCTGCTTATTTCTCTTAATGGAATTGCTAAAATACACTTGAAGAGCTGAGGTTATTTCTAGAGCTTCTCTATTATGCCAGCACATTAGTCTGTGATAGAATTTTGAAAGGGATTAAGCTACACACGATGGAAGACAGAGAGTTCATCAACTGCCACAGGAGTTAAGACCTAACGTTTAAATGCTTTTAAAAGAAGGCCACAAAAAAAACCAACCCCAGTAGATACAAAAATACCATCTTCAAGCACATATAGATGTGTCCGAATCTGTCTAGAAACTATGCACTAACTGCAGAGTGCTCCTCAGAGATAACAAAGAATGATTGTTGCATTTTACTGATTGGAAACTGGAATGTAACAAGAGATTTTTCCAAGGTCACACAGGAAAATCTGTGTCAACTTCAGAATTAGTGATCATCTGGCTTCCAGCTCCATAAAATCATCCTTCCTCTTAAAAATAAATTACTAGTCTTTTCTAATAATAAAAACCCGTGCAGGAAGGGGTGGTCTTCTGTTTTTGTCTTTTGAGTTCAGAAATATAAGGAATGATCAGCTCTGGTCCTCTCTGCATTTGGACTTCCGAGCACAGCCAATGCACACTGAGCACAGGAAAGAAGTGAACAGCTCCATTCTCATCTCATTCCTTCCCCTTCATGCCCCCAAAAGCAACCAACCCAAATCAGGATTTGAAGCGAACTAATCCTTGGCACACTCACTTTTCTTTCAGGTGTCTCCACGGAATCCGACCCCCTCCCAGTCTTTAGTGTATTTTTCGAATCTGCAAGACAGGAAGTACTGGTCTTCATCAAGAGAAGGGGAACAAAGGTTTAGACCAGGAAGTTGCTCGAAGTCAGACATGAAGGTAGGTTTTTGAAAGTAGTTTCCTAATTCAAAGCTTAGTGCTTCCTTGTTGTATCCACCTGCATCCCAAAAGTCTGAAGGAGGTAACTGGGATTCAATGTTGATGCCAGCACCACCTTGTATGAACCCATATCAGCCAAGCATCAAGCACTAAAAGACACAAAACTGGGGCATTGTCAATTAATTGTGGTATTTATTGTGCATTTTATACAGAACATGTTATCTACGTTTGGTCGGTTTTCTTATTTGGGACAACACAATTATGCCACCCTGGCATGGACACATAAAAACATCTGCAGGATTGGAGCTGCTGTGTGAACCTCCAGCAGACCTAAATGTCCACTGAAATTATATTCTTCACACTCTCATACCAAGGATTTTATACATTCTATAAACAGGATAAAACTGAAGCCTGTAGAAGGAACATAAATGCCTTCCACAGAAAATATGCTCAAAACACCAAGTGTGCCATCATTTCCTCTCAGGCAGTTGCACATTGCCCATAAACATCATTAGGGTTTATATGCACACAAATGATCTCTGAACTATTTGTCGTTAAAGTTAATTAAAATCTCCTGTCTGAAGGTAAAAATAACAGGACCTGTGAGAGCATTTGGAAGCCATTACGGACGGCCTTTGTGCTCTGGGGAAGGGCACAGTGCAGCTGAAATAGCCACGTGTCAGCGCAAGTGTGGAGGAGCAGGGGAACACATGGCACTGCAGAAGGGCAAGGGAAGGCAGGGGAGAGGGGCTGCAGCCTCTGCACTTCCCAGGGACCTTGGAGCTCTCTGCCTGACATCGGGATGCTGGGATTTTCATAATGGCAAACACTCTCCGGAAGGAAAGAAAAGACGGATTAAGAAACCCGCAGTAAACTGTTCCGGTCCTGCTGCTCACTGAGCACTGGGAAGGAAGGAGAGGAGAGGACTCCCAGGGAAAGTCAGGGAAGCACAGGCATTTGCATCACCTCTGTAAAAGCCCCTGCCACAGATATTTTAGGGCCATGGAGGACTTCCTCCTCCCTTCCTTGCCCCCCTTCACCCAGCAGGTCAAGTAAAAGTCTGCTGCCCTGAGCGATCTTTCGTAGCAATCTGATTAACATATGGACACACTCTGGCTTACTAAAAACAGGAAATCAATTTGAAAGGCAAGACAAATATTATTTGCTTTCTTCCCATCTGTTGTGATATGTGAACATGTCTGCTTTCAGCAGTGATACAGGATTATTGATTTAGGATATTTATAATGTTTATGCCATTACCAGGACAGCTATCAGAGGGCTGTAGGAAAGGCTGTTTGACCCTACAGGCTATTTAAATATGTAGTTGCTTTAAAAAAGTCCGATTTTCTCATTCAAGTTGACAGCAATACTATTTCATGTCATGCCTAAAGACACCATTTCCTGCTTTGCCATCCACTTCTGTTTGATTGCAAGTCAAATTAAATGTAATTGTTAAAGGTCTCTCCTTTCTGCATGGTGACCCCAAGGCATTTCCAGGCTACTGCTCTGACCCTCTGGGTCTGCAAAAAGCTGATTTTCACAACACCATTGCCTCTTTGCCCATAATCAGGCTGAGTCACTTTGCTGGAGGGAGCACAGAAAGCCAAAGGACCATTTACCATAAGCTCAGACTGCCTTTTAAACAGATGATTTTAAAGAAGTCTCTCCATAAATAATCAAGCCAAATAATTGTGAAGTGGCCACAGATAACCATCTAAAAGGAGATGGCACTGTGTGCTTCCAGCAGTAGCCCAGGCCAAAATGTGGAATATCCAATTGGATTGCTGCTGAGAGCACATAAGCAATATCTTTCATAATAATATTGCATCCAACTCATAAACACTTCTCCCTGTTGCTCAAGCCCTTCTAGAAAACCCACAAGTCGTCAGGAGGGTTTGTTTTGAAATTAGTTAATGAGAGCCTGTGCTCATGGAGAGCTCCATGTAGCAACGTGAGGCTCTGTCAAGGGACGTGGTCCCCACAGCAATTATTCTTAGGAGAAAAAGCTCCTTTTAGGAATGGATTGGGATGGCTGATGCTCCTGGAAGTATTGGGCTGTTCGTGTGTCTCTCTCTTGACCCTTCCAGCCTTGTTTCTCTGTCATTTTAAGTAGCAAATATCTGGAGAAAATTGCAAGGTACTGAAATATAAACTAGAAATTAATATTGGGGTGGAGTTCTGCATTTCCAGCATGCACAGACCCTGGATTTCTGTGACCAAAGCCTTTCTATGGCTATTCTTAGATCTTAGACCTGGGTGCTCCCTGTGTGTTGTCACTGCATCCCAGGTAACAGAGCTGGCACTGGAGCAGGGATTGAACTCATCTTGATGGAAGCCTGGATCCTTCAAAGCACCCAGACAGGTCAAGCTAAGGCAAATCCCCAAATCTAGAGAAGGAGCAGGGCCTGTCAGATCTTCCCTAACATGAAGGATTTGGGGACCTGAGGCCTTCACAGGAGAATGAGTGGGAAAAACCATGGCAAAGCTGACTCCAGGGATTCAGGTAGGGCAAGGCAGAGAAATGGAGAGAAGCAGTGACTTACAAAGCCACATGATTTAAGGCAGTTCGAATAGAAATGAAAGATTAGGAAGGAATTCTGTGCTTAGGATCTGAAGGAGCTATGAGGTCATGAGAAAAACCCAGCTTAGTTCAGCTGATGCATGACACCACATCAGCAAACTCCCTCCTGCAGCAGGTGATAAGTGGCTCACAAACATCTGGCTCCAGTCCTAGGGAAGCCCAAGGAGAAGGAATTGAAGCAGCAGGAGCGGATGAAATCATCTGGGGTTATATCATAAGTTTACTCAGATGCAACAGGAACGGTTGGAAGTCACTGACGGAGCAACATCCTGGCAGGACAATTCCAACTCTGTGCACAGCGTGTGCCTGAACAGCCAAGGGTTGGGCTGGGAGGTAATCACAATATTTTCTAATTATAAGCATAATTTGCAGCAAAAGTTACAAAATTAATTTCTGGGGTCAGGTAACCTTCATATCTCAAAGGCTCTTATACACTATCACAGGCACCAGCCCTTCTGACCAGAAGAAGCATTTAATAGGAAATCCTGACATCCGGAAGAGCACATCTGGCAACCATCATGTTTCCAAACCTGCTAAGAGTCCTTTTACATCAAATTATTACCAACTTCCTTGTGTCATGTTCTCCCTTTACAAGGTGGGCCTGCATCATTCACATTTAGCCCGCAGAGCAGCATCAATTACACAATAATCACCTGTTTGTCTGGACCACAGTGAAACTTTCAAGACACATGGTGAAAAACTCAAGAAGTTTACAGTGAGATGCTTCTTGGTTGTTCAGTATTACGTGGCAGTTGAAAACATCCAGTCCAAGCTAATAAAAGGAGCGCAGGAAGGAACATAAAACCTTCTGAATCAGGCCTTAAGCCAACCTCTGTGTGCAAGGGATAGGAAGGAGTGTCTTGTATATTCACATCTACTTGACATGAGGTTTCTTGCCTGTTTCTCTGGAGCAGCCTGGGGTTGCTGCTGTCAAACATAAAACAACATGTCTGCAAAGAAATCCCTATGATACCTTGAAGAGTCTTACACACCTTATAGGATAAATTTACAGGGGAAAAAGGATGTCTCTGAACAGTTACAGAGTCTATCAAAACAGTATGGCATGCAAAGAGAAGACATTTCTGTAGGCCATTTACCAATGCAAATCTCTTTTGTCTTCAAGGGCACCTCATTTGCCACATTGCTGTGACTCTTCCTCTGTTCAAGCCCTTTCTTGCGACCTTTCCCACTTATCAAACCAAGATTCTTCCCTACAGCTCTCTAGTGACGTAGCTCAGAGACTCTCACCCTGTAAGGCCTTGGAGCTCCCCCTCATCCTGCTCTTGATGGCCTTCCAAACCCATCTTTTCAGTCATTGCTGCGCTGCCTTGCCAGCACTTTGCAGCTGGAACTGTTCTCTGCACTGGCTGGTGAAAATCCTTTTGTTAGCTGATACATAAAATACCGCATATAAAATATATCATATAATATAAAATATCAAATAGCTGATATATAAAATATTGCATGGAAATTATATCACAGAATCACAGAGTCACTAAGGTTTGAAAAGGCCCTTAAGAAATTCCAAATCTTAAGCCAGAACCATCCACATTCACCACTGAACCATATCCCCAGAACCATGTTCCCATATCTCCACTGTCTTGTGAACAGCAACCAAGCATATCATTATTGCTCCAAATGGGTATCAAATCAGGCTAACTCATAAATGGGTTTTGCCAGATTTTTTTTTACCCTTATTTAATAAAGGTTTCTGTTAAACTAAGAACAAAGTAGAACCCAAGGTTGGACGGCCAATAAAAATTATTTTTCTAAGATGGACGTAGCTGAGAGGAAAGGGGTTATATTGACAATATTCTGTGCATCTGTGCAAAGATTAACTAAAATTGCAGTAACTATGTGATGCTGACTGTTGAATCACAGAGCCCCGAGCCAAGTGTTTGGTTTCCACTTCGCAATCCCAGATAATTCCACTCACACGTTACCTTCAAGTATCCATGCCTTGACATTTGAAGAAATACCAAGGATACTTTCCCTGACTCGATGTGTGTTCCCTGCACAGACAGAGGGCATTTCACAGGAGTTGGCGGAACAGAAACATAAACAAACCCCAGTGCCCTGGTTAGGCCACAGAGCAGGAATGCCAAACACCTCCTCCTGCTCCCCGTCACTGATACCTCCAGCCCCATGGGTCACTGCTGGCGGCCACAGCTTTTAATCACAGCTTTTTAAAATCATTGGGCCTCCAGTGATTTATCACCCCTTAGTGGTTTTTGTGTTGAAGGTTCCCAGTTGGGAGCTCAGCTCCCCTTCCCCCCCATCGTGAGGTATTACCCAAGAGCATCAAAACCAAAGCAGGAAAACACAATGTCCATGTGGAAGCAGAGTTAAAGAAAATATCTGCTACCAACAGGCACTTTCAGCAAATAATTAGTGACTCCATAAAAGATTTTAGGAATTATGCAAAGGTTAAGAAGTTAAAGACTTTAAATCCTGTGTAGTGTTTCCAACATACTTCACGGCTATCTGCTGCTCTCTGCATACTCCATTTAAAAACACAGCCAGTCCTGCTTTTGATAAATTCTTTCTGTGAGATTCACCTTAGCTAGAGCAAAAAAAGGTTCTGGGACTGACCTACAGGCCTCTCAGGAATAGATAAACTTCCTTCGCTTGGTCAGACTCACTGGGAAGTAACAATGACACTAACTCCTTTCATCTGTATCTCAGGTTCTGGCAGGGATTTTTCCCACTCAGGTGGTGGTGCTGGCAGTGATGAGGATAATGTTTGTCCATCTCCTTCTGCGTTGGAGCTCTGATGGCTCCAAACAATCCATCCAGCTCATTTTTCCCTAAAACAAAGCAGTAGACACACCCTTTGCGGGTTCTGAACACAGGTAATGAACCCATTTTGCGCAGGAATCACATTATTTCAGCCACTGAACAGAGAAATCTGACCATTTATTAGTATTTGTTTCAGTGGTAAAAAGGCAGGCCCTTTGGACAAATGGGTCACTTTTCACTCCTGCTTCTCTCCCTCAAACCTCTACTGTCACTCCACGGTCTAATCCAAGATACATAATTCCAGCAATAGAAGGATCAGGTTGGGAAACAAAAGGAAGGGGTGTCTTTCAGTGACACTCAGAAAAAAAAGTCCAAAACGCAAAAAATCCAGCTCATCAGTCAAATAAGTATCTTGGAAGGATGCATGGGAGGGCACGTGTTGTCCAGATCAGGGACACAACTTCAGCACATCACTCCTCCATTCCTATCCAACAGGGACAAAATGTGGGTGGAGAGGTGCAGGTTTCACCCTGGCATGGAGCTGTGATGGAGCCAGGGAACATGCACGGGTGTGAGAGCTGAGAAACACCTGCAGCTGCCTGGTTTTGCATAAAGCTGCCGCAACTCCCAACATTTTGAAGGCTGTTTACCTGTACAACGTGCAAGCAGAAATTATTGTGGGGATACAGGTGTATTCTTGATACATTTAAGCCTAACCTCCATGGGCTAAGTATCAATGATGCTGAGCATTCACAGCCATAACCAAAATCACGCCATCCTGTGATTATCTTCTCAAAAAACGAGGCATTCTGTTATGTGTGAAGTTATAATCTGTAAAGCAGTGGCTCAGTACATATCTAAAGATGTCCAAATACAAATGTACAATTCACAAAGCACAGGCCTGCAACACGAACAGGTAACTTACTCAGGAAAAAGGGCAATCCACCACTAAAACAAAGTTACACACAGGCTCTCTTCTCCCTTCCTTTACAAAGGCATGGAAGGAAAATAACCAACCGTGGTTGTCCAATATAATTGCTAGCACACAGTGTATAAATAGCATTTTTGCATGATGTCACACAACCACCACTGCCCTACGTGGCAACAGGTCCTTAACGAATAGGTGTTTGTGACAACGAGGGGCAGGTCAGAATTCTTACAAAGCAAACTGCTTCCTTCTTATAGTTCTACCACTCTCCATAGACAGTGAGGAGAAGTATTAAAATCTAGAGCTAATACACAGGAGGTTTGTTTATTGCACTGTATGGACCAAAGAAGAATTTCCGCCATATGACACTGAAGGCAGAGTGCACAAAAATTCCTCTGAAGTCTGCAGAGAGAGTTGAACAGACCCTCCTCTGTATTAGCCTTTTTCTCACATATCTGTGTTTTGAATTTTAACACAGCTGTGAAAGAAAAAAAAAAAAAGCCCCACCAATAAGCTTTGCCAATTGGGCATTCAAATGTCAGAGACAAAGGAAAGTTTGGGGAGGAGATGAGTTTGCTGAGGGCAATGACTGTGTCAGACAGCCAATGACATCACTGCCTGTGCTGTCTCCATCACAATTTTCCAGACCAGGATTACAGCGATGACAGATTCCATTCCAAAACTCCCAGGCAGCTCTTTACATAGATGTTAGCAGAACAAAAGCATTACACAAGATTTCCTCTCTCCGTCAAGCAGCATTTGATGTTCTCTAATCCTCACCTTGGGAAAAGCACCGGGGAACCATATGGACTTGCTAAAATCACACAGGATGTCCTGTCTTGTAGCTCGAACTCACGAGTTCAGAACCTCCCTGGGGCAGACAGAGCAGAGGAAGTAGGTTGTGTCTTTTAACACACATCACCACTAAGTCCAGTGGCCACGTGCTCCACAGGAGATTATTCTGGTGGCTTATTTGGGCATCATGGGGAGCAGAAACCCAGAAAAAGCATCAACACTATCTGCTGTGTTAGAGAATTTTTCAGTAGCCACAAATAAGTAACAGAAATTTTAAAAATTCTTCTACTGTCACTTTTAAAAATTCAGTTCTCCACTTACAGAATTTTGACTGTAGCTGGTTGTCTAAGGAAGTACAGGAAGTCACAGGTCTTAATATTTGGATGGAAGCTTTCATTTAAAATTAATAACCAGCCTTGTAGCATTGTCCTGCATTTCAACCCAGTAATTATGTGCTCAATAATTCTAGTTCTCTCTTCTAATTCAATTATTTATTGACTTTCACCACTGGCAGGAAATTATTAAATTATTATCCTTCCTTTGCATGGAAATTTAATCTTATTTGTATCCATTCCTGATAATATAATCTTAAACAACATTATTGGCATCATCTGTAGTCTTCATGTCAAACACCCTTGACCCAGGTATTTTCTTCTTCACACAAGAAAAATAAGCAAATATTTTCAAAACTTGATGCATGCACTTGTGCAAAGAGCATTTATCTCATTTTCACACTCTGTATATTAGAGGAATTATCAGAACCTAAAAACAGATAAAAATAATAGCCCACATTCTTTTGGAGTTGCCATTTTTTAGAATTCCCCACAAAATATTATAGCTTTATCTTTTTCCCAGCCTTCCTTACGCACGTACCTCCACGTTGGTGTTTAGGTAATGGAAAATCAAAGAACTTTAACAGGTGTTAGCGTAAGGAACCACTTACACTTGAGACACCATCTTCATGGTCTTTATCAGGCTTGTGGTTTGGAGCCACGCTGGAAGGTTTGGATTTCTTACCCAGCTCCATTCCCTGCCCCAGCGTGTTTCATTAACGCCAGTGAAGACCAGGCGTATGTTCCACACAAACTCAGTGAAAGTGCCTCCTTCACAGCCAACCATTGATCCAGGCCCATCTTGGCTTGCTGTGCAATTCCTTTGTCCCCCGTTGGAGCCTGGTATTTCTGCAGTGGGATGGAATTAATGCAGAGGAAGAGCACAGCTACTGACTGACGTGCTGCCCACCCCAAGTGACTCAGGCACGTGAAGCTTTGTCACTGTGACCTCCCAAGGTGCCAGGATTTATTTTTGCAGACAACACCACCACAAGGCACCAAAAAGTGCAAGGAATGTGCTGTGTTTCAGAAACTTTTTTTCCCCCCCCCCCTTACTTTTAACTGCAAGCAAAGGGTTGTAATAAGAAAGTATTACATTGCATTAACAGGCATGTCACTGCAAGCAAAACAAGTTTCACATCTTGGGTAGTTTGAGAAGCAGACAAATACCGTGACCGTCCTTTTCTTCTTGATGTCCTTGTATAATTGATCTTGAGCTAGGAACTTTGCATTCCAGCAGAAGCCTGGATTAAAAACGTAGACCAACAACAGTCAGCCATCAATCTTGAGGCAATCTATCCTATCTGCAGCCATTTGTATCAGCCATTAGCTATTCAGTAACTCAGGAAGAGATCATCTTTCACAGAGAATAAACTCTCAGTGCATATCCCCATTCATTCCTCCTATTCTTTTGCTAATTCCCATCTATTACTCCCTCAGCGCTTGCAGTGAAATCTCATGCTCATTGCATCAGTCGTATTTATACACCAAATTACTAAGCATCGGAAAAGAAGAAATAACTGCTTTGGTTTTTTCCACATACGATTTCCAACGAAGACTTGAGAGTGAATTTTCCAAAAATACTGCAAATCAGGATGCAATAACAACCGCCAGCATGCAGCCATACCTGCGCGATTCTCAGCTTTATCCATTGCCCCTGACACCCTTCCTGAAGTGCAATGTGGTACCAGGAGGGACAGCATTAAATACAATCTTTCTCTCTGCCAAAGCAGAATAAAATGAGAGGTTGGGTAAGATAAAGGAGACAGAGGCTTTGTATTCAAAAAGGCATCCCTGCAGAAGATCCTCCTCTTCAAAAACTCGGAAGCTGTCCGTTCTGTGTCTGAAAACGCTCACATCTGTGTGTGAAAACGTGTGTTTCTGTGTGAAAACACATACATTTTGCTGAGGAAACATCCCAAATTCACACTGGGAGTCAGTTATGCTGCCTTCCTGCATGGACCAAGGGCTGGGAGAAGGGATGTCCATTGCTGGATCTTTTCCCTGTGTCTCCTGAGGCAATGCCTTCCTCATGTAATGCCCCACAGCAGCCCCATCAGCCGAGTTTCTGCCAAACTCAGCCCAAATGTCTGCTCCTCTGTTTGTACATCTGTGCAGATGAAGAAAGAAACTATTCCTCTTTCCTGGGCTGAGGCAGACTCCTTGGAGCCTGCTGGACATGAGCATATTATCCAGGGTGTGTCTTTAGAGCACCAACCTACAGCTTCCATGGCCTGCTGGACTTCCTAAGTAATTCTGTTACTCAAGACGGTCTTCTTAATTGTTTAGGTAAAATTTTCCAATTGTTAGCACTCCTCTGGGGTATTCCCCTTGGAATTCTTGTTCCTAAAGGCCAACAATAGTCTAAAGCAACTTTTATTACTTTGGGACTGGTCATTATGGTTGTTACATTGTTTTTTCTTCTTTTCAGATAGCAATTACAGGCTGTAGAGTCTTATTACCTTTTTTTTTCTTTTTTTTAGTACATTACACTGAATATCTTCCTGACCACATGAAGATTACAATTAATTAGCCCATGATCTTTCCCTTAGTGAACTTGGTTAACCACATCACATTCAGAACTCCATTTTTAAGCCATCAGATTCACAGCACTTTGTGTCAAAGCTAATAAATTATTTCAAGAGATGTTTTTTCACTTTTTATAAATTTAAGTCAATTTGATCAAGCCACAAGAGGTGCAATTTTCAAAGTCCAGGAAAATAGTCTGGTGCCTAATCATGGCAGAAGAATCAAACCTTACAGACTCCTCTCTAAATTCCTAGTCTAAACAGTCACATTTCTTAGCCAGAAACAGCAACACTGAAATTAAAAGGTGTAAGTCATTTGAAGGTTTATTTTCTAATATAAAAAAGTGATTTTTAAAAAATAAATAATATAAGAAGCATGCATTTTCTGGCTAGCTTCACTTTAAAAGAATTTCACATACGCAATTAAGATATTAAGCTTGGGCCCAACCATGTTGTGAATTTAAGTGTGCCAGTACTGACAAATCATTGGCACTTAACAGTTCTGTCTTTAAAATCATCATAATTTGACTTCAGAGCACTGCAAAAAGCTAAAAAAAGATTTTAAGAGCTGGAAAACAATTTTTCTTTCCAGGCTGTTCAGAGAACTGTACATTCATTGTACTTTTGAAAGCAATGTGACTCGTGAAACTGGCAACTCTCCCATCTATAGCATCTTAGAGATGTTTATAGCACATGATATTTTGACTGCCTGGTGACAAAAAGATTTGGAAATAGATCAGTTTCACAATGCATTTGTGAAATTCATATTTTAAACAAAAAGTATGAGGTCTGAATATTGCTAAGGTCTGGACATAAGCCTGACAAAACAACACACATGTTAGGGGAAGATGTCCATAATCTACCACCCTTAGTGCATCCATGAATCCAAATGCATAAGGTTAGGTGTGGGTAGGGATTCACTCTGGCCAATAATTATCCAGGTGCATCATGGACTCATACCCCTTGGTAGGGTCTGAAGTTTATCCCAGGCCACGTCTTCTAAAGGATGGTTTTCCCAAGCGAGCAGTGGCTGCCCCAGACCATCATTTCTCTCTCTTTTTTTT
>VZRL01000951.1:478981-491692 GCA_013397895.1 Origma solitaria
CTGGGAATAAAAACCATGGTAGCTTCTAAACAACTAGTGCTGTTTGAAATAGGGAGCTATTGGACAAAGAAGATAGAGTTACTCAAAAAAACTGTATTAAGTCATTTTACAGTCAAATTACAACAGTGCAGTCTGATTTGCATAAACCAGGCTACAGAGTTCCATTCAGCAGAAAAACTGATTTTTTTTGGTGCATGCATGGAGGAATACTTATTGAGTAGGGTCTCTGCCTGAGCCCACAGGACTGATTGGATGTGAATGGGGTGTCCACTGCCTTCTAAGCCAGATTTGCCATCTTTGTTTTGATGTATAAAATACTCAGACGGCTCTGGATACACCGACTTAGGAGACTGACTTTGACTCCTTTAAACCTGGACTCTTCTTTATAGAACCGATATCAGACATGGCCACGTAGCCAAACTCCAGCAGTTTTGGAATTTATGCCTCACCTTCTCTAAACCCATGCACAAAGAAAATCCAGTCTGTTAACCACACACCAACAGATTTGCTGTTAATATCCCACCTTTTCAAGAGGTAGTCAGGAAGGCTGATTCCCTTGGCGAGTACATTCAGCAGAGAGGGAAAAAGAGGAAAGTGTTTCTCTGTTTTTCATTGCAGCTTTTTAATTTGGAAGCTCCTTCCATTTCCCAAGATTTTGTCTTATTTTTAAGTTATCTTACCAGGGTACACAAGTAACCTTACAAGGCAAATTGAAGTTAAAAATAAAGGGGAAAAAGTCTCTTCAACACAATCCACAGTTTTAGACTCTTGAAACTTCATAGAGTATCCTGTGTGTGCAAAGGCTGAAGAAATTTTTTGGTCTATTTTACAAAGCACACAAAATTTACCCTGTACTTACTACATGAATAACTCAGGGCATTTGATCCAAGTCCCATTTATCGCACTTGGCCACTTGCAAATTTAGACCCTGCTGAAATATCTGAAAGCAAACCCTCTTCTGAGCATGAACTTGATTTACAGCAGCTAAGGTTCTAACCTGTAGATGAGTCTTTCAAATATTTGTATATCAGAAAAACCTGGGCCCAGTCCTAAACTGGGAATTTACTGGAACGCTGCGGCGGAAAAGGAGTTATACCAGTGTCCCTCGCTGGAATAGAGATCGTGTTTAGTAAATGGGGACTGACCTTTAGCTGTACCAACACGAGGAAGTGTTCCTGGAATTTATTCCTTGACAGAATTTCCTCTCTGGTACTTCCCCAGCCCCGTGGCCTTGTTTACCAGCTCAGCAGTGCTTGTAACAAAACATGCCCACGTATTCCACGTCACATCCTTGCCCAGAGCGAGGGGAGCCAGACACCCTGAAATATGGAATGTGCATTAGCAAGCATGCTCCGTGAAATTTCAAAGCCTGAGGTCTTTTCACAGCCTGACAGATTTTCCCATATAGCTTTCCACATTCCTGGTGTAACCCAATACAGGCACTGCAGGCTGAATGATAAACAGTGACTCCTTCAGTAAACCTTGGGAAAGTAGAGCCTCAGAATATTACACTTTGCTCTGAATGTTTCACAGGTTACCGAAAGCTGCACAACCCCCTTTTTCAAAAGACAGGAAGAAAAAGTAAAAATGGGACCAAAAAAGTAACTAAAAGTATCTGGCAATGAACTAGCACCATCCTTAAACGCTATGTTTTGTGGAAAATAAAAATACTTCAGTACTTTCCAATCCTGGAAAAAGGAGAAGCTACATTTCAGCAGACACATGATTTAATATTGCTTTCACATTAGGTGCATTAATGCATTTTATTGTTAATAAATAAAGTTTAACTGCAAACCATGTGGAGCACGAAGAGACATTTCTGCTAATTGACTCACTTCTATTTTTTCTATTTACCAGCAGTGCCTTATACATATATGCACTGCAGCCCCAGCCACGAGCAATGTGCACAGAGCACATACAAGCACTCAGAAAACTTCACAGGCAGCACACACCCACTGAGCCAGGCTCTGAGCAGCGTTCAAACCACACAGAATTACCCCAGAGCGGAGCCACGAAAGGTACACACTGCCAGGCTCCTCCAGGTCAAACCCCAGGGGAGAGCAGAGCTGTTCTGCTCCCCATCAGCTGTCAGTGGCTCAGAGCTGGGGCAGGTTTCAGGCACTGTTGGGATATTTTAACCAGGCTGACAGCTCTGCACCCTACGGAGCACAGGAACAGAGGATTGCCTCACTTGCAGAGTGACTTCCATGGTGCAAATCCAGAGCAAACTCCAAGAGCACCGCCAGGAGGTGGGGCCAGGATGACTAAAAAGGACCTTCTGAGCAGCCACTGCATGTAGTGAGAGCACAAAGTACACGGGGTTTTCAAACAAAATACTGCACCATGGACCACAGCCACCGTGCTCTTGTTAGAGCTGGGAAAGCTTCAGCTGGTACTGTTTGCCGGAGCTGCTGGGAGCAAGAGAGGGAATGTGTCCTTCCCAATCCTACAAAAAGCTATTGTAGCTGTTATTCAAAATTATTTGTTAAAAAAAAAAAAAAAGTGCAACCATGTTTCTGACCGTGGATTTGGGCAAAGCACCGGATTGGGTCATACTTTTATCAGCTGTTATCCTTGTTTATGACTGGACAGGAAAATCAGATCCTATTGCCTCTGCTCCCTCCTCACACTGCTCTGTGATGCCAACAAGATGACACAGCAGTATTTCCAGGCTGTATCTTTAGTCAGCCACAATCTGCAGATTATTTTAAAGATTTTTACTGCTTTTGGTGATTCTAAAAAAAAAATGTTTGCAGGAAATAGACTGAAATGCTGTGTCATCCAAAAAAAAATGTATGTCGTGTTCATTAGCATTCACTTAATTTTATATTCTATGCAAATTGAGAAAAGAGGTTCATGAATTATTAGATGCCATGTACAATCTGACATACATCCACACTACTGAGGTCAAGGTGCTAAATGGCTAAGCTAAAATTCTGATACTTAGTACAAAGCATAGGTGTGTCAACACTTGATTTAATCTGGGAAATTATATCCCCTGTACTACAAAACAAAACAAAACCAACAGCAACAACAAAAAATTATTTCCACTGGTGTAAGTAACAGACAATTCAGGAGATCACATTTTTCAGTGCTTTTGCTCACCTACGAAATTCCATGAACTATGAGGTGCATAAGGACTGTCAGGATTTCCAGCTTTCCTAGAAATGAAATCAGTGTGATCTAAAGACAAGGAAACAAATACATCCAGGAAAGGTTTCTCCTTTTCTACACAACACCAGCAGAATTGATCCTTGCCAGAGAGGAATCTCTGGGAGATACAGTTCCCAGGTAATGGGCTGAGGGAGAACTTGGAAAGAACCAGGACGCCAGATCTGCTGAAAAAATGTTAACATTTAAGAGCAAAAAAAAATTTCTTTTACTTCACAAAGACGTTTTTACAGCTTTGATTTAGAGACACTGATAGAGACACAGACTGTTCAGAACTCATCCATTTCTACATACAATTATATCAAAGGTTATACATCTCAATGTCATTATCTGTAGAAATTATTTTCTTGTTAATAATATTATGCTAACACTTAGATGACAGAAACTGAAGTCATCATTGATAATCATGCACTATTTTGCACCAAAAGTAAACTTATCTGGTTTTAAGGTGGAGAACTATACTTTGAATAACTATATTTTTGGAATCCAGCCTGAAACCTCTTTTTTTTTTTCCAAATTTATCTATGTTAATGAAAATCTGACATTAATCAGCACAGAAGTTACACATATTTTTATCTAGAGAAGAACATAATTTGCGGGAGACTAATTCCCCCCAGCACACCAGAAATGAAAGCATCTTTTTCTTCACGCCCAGTAAATCTTTTCCTGTCTTACTGAAGAATAATCATTCTTGCACAACTGAAATAAATTTGAAATAGCTTTTTTTTTTTTTAAAAAAAAGCAATCCACCCCTTGAACTTTCCAATTAATTACCAGGAGCCATGAAAATGTCTGATGCAACACTGCAAGTTTCAAATCATCTGTGGCCTCTGAAGCTGACCAAGCCACCATGTGTGCACACAATCTCCACCAGCAGATGAAGACCAAGCTGCAGAACAGGTGATGTCACCATGTGGGGCCTTGACTGCTAAATGAGGTCAACTGACATTGGCATTATTCTGAAGGAGGGGGGCAAAACGGGAAGAAGGGCCAAAGTCGGAGAGGAAGCTTTAGGAAGCTGAGCAGCAGCCTCATGAGCAAGCTGCTATTGTGCTCAGAAACAGAAAGAATTTGACATCTGACCTCGCCTAGGAGAAGCCCAAGCAGCATCTCCGAAGCAGGCAGTGATGCATGGAAGTGCACTACCCACACAACGAAGGACAGATAAACCAAGGCACGCTGCATAAACAGATAAACAAGGGCTCCCTGGGCGTCCCCAAAGATTCGTGCTTTGTGAAACAGTGCTTAGATATCCTATGAAAAGGAAATATCATTGAGACTGCTCCAAAACCCTCCAAAACCCTCCACAACTCTTTTTCGAGTTTTGTGGCCCACTTCTCCATAAGACTTAGCTACAAACCTGATTCTTGTATCAAGCAACATTAACATTCCCCTCTTCGTCTTTACCAGGTAGGTGGCATTTTCTATGCTGCCCATTTCTGGGCAAACAGACCATTTCTATTTCAAAAGAGCAGGTAATGAACATTGCTCCAAGTTTCCTTCAAGTTTCCTTCAATTTAGGTCCCATTTTGAACTTAATCCACTGTGTGCAAGCCGAGCATCTTTAGCTCCTCTGAAAAAACAGCTTGGGTACCTGAATTCTAAAATAAACAATACCTGAGACCCTGGAAGCCTTCTCAAGCAAATAATTGGAGCAGAATCCTGAGTTGTGCCCTTGTGTGGTTTCAGACCAGCAAATAATGAATGATCAAACTCCATTATCCAGGGCTCTGATAAAACAGTATTCAAAATGGGATGGATTTGAAAGTGACTGGATTTCCTGCATCTATACCTTCACTAGTGGCTTCTTCTTTCAATTATATGACTCGGGCAGGAGGAGGGAAAAGACCTGGCTGACCTGAGACCACTAAGGATGAATGCTGTCAAATGGATATTTTGTAATAAATTTCTCCAGGTTGCATTACAAATTCTCATACGCTGCCTGAGGAGAGGTAAGTAGGTTTTTTTCCGTTTTTTTTTTTTTTTTTTCCAAGTTGGCAGCTGATCCTGCTCATGGTCAGTTGCTTGGTAACAAGTTTCTCTGGCTACAAAATAAATATTCCACATCTGAAATATTTGAGAAAACACTATTTTTCCTAACTACATTCCATAATACTTGGGCCACGGGGTTTCCCAGAATAGTCTAAAATGTTAACAGGGTTACACAAAGGACAGCCTCCAATCAGATTATCGCTCTAAGATAGACACAGATACATCCCCCTACACGACACTGCTCCCATACCCTTTAAATAGTATCTTAAATCTACTCCAGGGTCTGGAGCTCATATAAAGTAGTTTAACTGCCTAGGAACAAATTAGCTGGCTGGATCCTGTGCCCTTTTAAACGTAGGCGTGGTGGGAGACATTTTGCAGGGACTGAAAATCTGGAAGTCGCTGTGCTCGGTCTGAGGTACCTGCCAAGGAAAGCACATATGAGGAAAGAGGGAGTGAGACATAAATGCAGATATCTCACCACCAGGGATGCTCCTGCAAGTACCTGCTCTGGGATGGGCGTAGAAAATGTTGACGTCCCGTGTCCACAGGCAGCTCTCTGCTCCTCCTGGCACCCTCCTTGCCATCCTTTCAGCACAGCACTGCTTTGTCCAGGACACAGCCGGCTGAAGTCAGCTCCTCCAAACCTCTGAAAATATCTGTCCCAGTGGTCTATTCTAAATAACATAATGGACAGACTCCTACTTTTCAAACACAAAGAGAAATGCTGCGTCCTGGGCCAGCAAAAAAGAGCCCTGCAGAATCAGCTAACTCTGCGCCCTTTCCCATCATAATGGCAGGGGATGGCTACAAAGAGACTAAGAATAGGACAAGCATTTAGTGATGCTTCTTTAATATCCTCTTCAGCTCTCAGAATGCTGTTGCACAAGGATTTCCTGCATTTAATAGCCCTTGATGAATCCTTCTTCCATGAATTTGTTTTCATACAATGACTAGGGAGGAGAAACAACTAATTCTAGATTTTATTACTTGGTAATAATTCCCAGAAAAGAGCATTAATTATTTGGTGGGTTTTTTTATAACCTAGTGGCAAAGAAAAAGATATTCTTGAAAGAACGAAGTAGACACTCTCCACCTCATAAGTATCAGTTAGAAACTCTGATGAAGAGTTCTAAGGCTGTCAATCCTCAAAGGGGAAACAGTCAGGAAATGGATCTAAACTCACATAGGATAGACCCAGGTTCCAAACTTACCTGGGCCTTTCCAAAAAAAGAGGATTTAGACACGTACCACTGATATGCAATCTGGGGATCTAAGGCTAACATGAAAAACTAAAAGTCCCCCACACATACCTAAATTCTGTGGATGTCTCCACTCTAAATATTTCTTTTTTTAAAAAATTTCTTCATATACCCAGAGCACTCACACCCCAGTGCTGGAAGTTCCATACCCGTGGGACAGTCACCTGTGAACAGGGTCTAGAAACTAAGTGGGACTACACATACCTGGCACTCACTAGCACCTTAGAGAAAAGCAACTATTGATTTCTTCACATGCTTATGGGGACGTAATTGTTATACTCAATTTGTTATACTCAATTGCCAAGGAGGTTATTTTTCCAAGATATTCCTGCCCCATTCGCTGGACAGGACGGACAGTGCTTTCTTAATAAGTTCTCATGTTTTCTTCATTTTCAGCACTTGGTCCACTGTACAAGAATAATTCATTTCTTCCTAATTTTCTTCCATAATGTGTGTGTATGTGTTTTGCAGATGTTGATTGACACTTTTGCCATATTTGCATTATCTCATCTGGCAATTAAGAAAACAAAGTACAGAAGAATTTGCCCTTTTGAATCTACTTATTTTACACATCCTACTTCAGATTCTCAGAATTTGATGTCTCAGTTTACCAGTTTGTTAAATTGTTACTACTTTATTTGTAAAACTGACATTCTGCAATTTATGGTGCTTGGCAAAGGCAAATAGCAAATTAGCAAACAAGCAAATTAGACCCAGGATCTTCAGATAAACAGCCACAAAGCAAAGAATAAATGTGTCTTACTTGTTTTAACTTAGAACTCAATGACAGACAAAGACAGAATTAATTTCCTCATCACTGCACTCAAAAGTTTTGCCTTCCTAGAGCTCTGTATTTTATAGTTTATCACTCTGTTTCTGGGATATTCAAAGCAATGCTCTGGCAAGCTTCAGTCCCAGAGCATTTCATCCTGTGCAACAAATCACCAAAAGAACCTGCCATGATACTCAGGGAACAGAGCAAAAACTGCATACAAATCTTTAATTCTATTACTTCTTTAATGTCAGTGCTCAACTTTGTTGCATCGTATTAATATGGCCCTGTAGATGCTCAGCATACAAATGTTCACCAGCAAAAACAGAAATTTGCTGATAGCCAAAAAAAGGATGAAACTTAGGTTCCAGGATTTATATCAATGTTTTAAAGGGATAGTGAACCAGCAAACATTTTATCCAGTTCTTATCCCTTTGACAGTTCCCTGGACTTTCTTATTCCAAGTCAAAGCACTTTGCTAAATAAGTCTTAGCCTCCTGATTTCAGTCTTCTCATAGAATCATAGAATGTTTCAGGTCCTGCATCTCTGACTCCTCTTTTGCCCTGTCTGCTGATAGTCCAAACTATCCTAATTTCATCGAGTGTTGTCTCCACTCTCACTCACTCCTAGAGGTAGTTCTCCTACATGCTGCAGTCCAGCTTGCCTTTCTTCAAATATGCATGGCCGACTTACCCTCTTTAGCTAAAACCTCACTATAATTTCTTTTTTTCCCTGTCAGTTTCCTTATCCTCATCTCTCCATGTCATATCTGCTCTTGTCCCCCTTGAATTTGTGGTAGATGGCTACATACTTTTCTTGATGTGAACAAGAGTTACATATCCCTGGCAGGGCTCAGTAAAAGTGATCTCCCAGAATGGGACAACTACATCTTTTCAGGAAAAAAAAAAACCAAAACATTGCTAATATTTTTGTAGCAGGGGTAAAACAATGTATTTTTCTCTAGTCTTGTTCTTGGAAGGCATTAAACTGTTCTGGCTGAAACTTTCTGAAAAGAGCTCAGGCAGAGGCAGACACCAAATGAAACATGGAAAAATTTAGTTTGAAAAGCCACTTTGACGAAGCTGTGAACAGCTGAAAATAGGCCTTTAGGATTGGAAGTGCCTGGCAGCCTCAGCAGCAGATGCTGTTACAAGCCCTGCCTGCAGTGAGAGGGCCACCCTAGCAGGTCACCCACTTTGGTGACAATCAAGCACAACCCAACGCCATCTCAGGAGTTACTCTGTGCCTCTGCTAACTCACCAAGACACGACTTCTGCCATTTCATTGTCCAGCAATTTGATGCCCACATGAATCCTGGGGACACCCTAACAACACTTCCCCATGCCCCTGGGCCGTGACACGGAACATGAACCCGGGTTAGGAGCTTTCACCGAGCCCGGGCAGCTCATCGCAAACAGACACTGACGGGGCTCCCACAGCTGCCCAGATCCCTTCTGCGAGAGTCAGTCGTAGCCCTGCTTGCGTCTTCAGCTTCTCCTCCCCAAATTTGGCTGTAATGGACGTACCTAAAGTAATTAGGCCACCTGTTGCATCGCCAGATCCGTTTAAGGGAGTCCTCCGGCGCTTCGGTTTACGCGGTTTGACAGGAATTGTTCAAGTGGGTACCAGTGTAATGGCACTGCAAAATGAAATCATGGCATTATTTTAATCAATAAATATAATTACATGCTCAGATGACCGTGAGCTTGTCTGTAATTAGTTCTCCATAGCATAATGCGGTCTGTAAAATGCCAATTTTTGCACATTACACAACGTGGGATGGGAATTGCATCTGCAGATGAACAGGATATTTACAATCAATTCAGCTTTTACAGATCAGAAAGATTTTTTAGCCATGGTTTAAAAAAAAAACCAAACAAAATGAAGGATTAGTTGTGGATCCTGAAAATGGCTATTTGTTTCGGCATGGCAGCAAATTTGTTTTTATAGGTACCATTGGTACCACAAAAACAGTCACCATAAATTACCACAGTCCTAACACAGACCAGCTCTGCATCCATGCATCATACCACTTTATTTTTGGTTTATATGTATAAATATTATATATATATATATATATATATATATATATACACCCATCTTAGAGGTTCTTCACAATAATGTCTTCAAGCAATGAGTGAAGTAGGTTACATGGTGATTTTGGCCACTGCTTAGCATGTTAATGATAGAAATTACCAAGTACATACCAAATATATTTATATACAGTAGATTTTAATCAATATATGTAAAATAAAACCAATTTTACATCAGTAAGTATTTTAATATCGCAGTATTTCGCTTTTATTTTTCTCTTTTTTTACACATATCTTTGTTTCATATCTTGAAAGGGGACTCCACCCTGCAGTCTTCATTCACACTGTCTACAGCTCAAACCTGACATTAAGCACTTGTTTATTTTTAAATACATCCTTAAGTGCAAAAAAATAAATCAATAGGACATAAATATCTTTTCAATACCTAAATCTCAGCACAGTGCTCCATATGATCACACCAGGAAATAGCGGTGGATACTTTCACATCATACCACACTTAAAGGGCTTAGATTTTTATTATCTCCATGAAAAGAGAGAGGGCAAAGACCTATGGGAATAAAGAGGAAGATCTCAATCTCCTTTGTATTTTGCACTCTTGAAAGTGTGATAGCCCTAATTTTGCAATGCAGGATAAACAGGATGGTTTCTCATACCCTGGAGAATGGGATAACAACTACATTAATGCACAGAAATTAACCAAGTAGCTATTAAAACTGCTTTGAAAGCATAAGGAGTTTAGTAGGCAACAAGATATAAATGAACTCTTTAGTCAAAATTTTTATTATTATTATCATTATTATTAAATTAATTAAACATGCTTCAAAACGTTGATGTTCTAATAAACTTCTTGGGGTTCCAGCCAATTTTACTCTTATAGGACACAGAGCAATATTTGTATGGAAAACTTCAAATGTTCCCCTGCAGGGATAAACAAACCAAAGCTGTGAATCCCATACCAGTGTCAGTTCTAACATCCCCAAGTGTTACAGGCAGAAACCCACAACGTCACCTGCACCGCTTCTCATTACATCCACATTTTTAAACAATTAACATGAATATGACACTGTCAAATGCAATTTCAATATGATTGAAATAAAGAATTAGAAGGCTTGTTTCTTAAAGGCACTGTCAGTTTCTCTACAAGCTTTGTTCTTCACACAACACCTGAGAATAGCCATGACTAACTGAGAGAAGAAAAATGGATCACTGTGCCTATTTTTCCAGTTACTCATTATCAAAGGTATGTCTGCACATCAAGTAGACAACATTTCAGTTTCCCTTTGTTGTTTGCTAGTGCTGGGGAAACAAAAAAAGGACAGAAATTAAGAATCAGAGAAACAGCCAAGGGGTTAGTTACATCTACATACAATTTATTGTCATCTGGCAGGATTTCAAATCCATGACATGCACCTTCAAGCATTGCAGGCTGTTTTGTAGATTGGTCATCCCCCACAAATAAAATCTGAGGCTGAAATCAATTGACCTGACATTTTCCCTGCTCCACAGCCTAAGCACATACCAGCTCTCATGTCTGATTTTTAGGAGGCTTTAAAAGACAAAATGGTAAGGGCTGATGAGCAGTTACTATTGACAAGCCTGTAGGAGTGTGTGAGTCGTGAAGGGGTCAGAAATTCTCTATGAGAATACTGTATGCTTTTACCTAGCTGAACTCTGATATCATCATGTAAGCTATCAGGAGATATAAAAATAAGTATATGAAGTGGTAACCTTCACATTTACATGAGATAGAAAATGATCAAACAAAAAAAGGACTATTTTTTTTTAAGAGTGACTAGGCCAAGGGTAGTGCATTTCTCAGACAAGGTAATACAGTTTTCCTATATTTACTGTAGAAAACTTCAGTTCTTAAAAGTCAGCATCACACTGAGTTGCAGTAAGATTTAGGATGTTTGACTTAATATAACACCTATTTAGAAGCAGACAGTTCACTTGGAAAAATGTATTTCCTCCTGCCAGGTGAGTTAACAAAGAAATCCCAAGTCACTTTGTCCTTGGGCAAGTAGTCCAATGCTCCAGTGTCCTAGTAGGGTGCTTATTTAAGGCTAGACATGAAGGTCCCTTGCAGGGCCTTTGGTGTCAAAACTCACTCCTGTTGTCACCCCATCCCTTGTTGGTGCTGAAGCACAGCCAGAGTCCATCAGACAATCTCTGAGACACAAATCTGTTTTTCATGGAACAGGTTACTCCAGCAGTATCCACCTGGTACTGGTGCTCAGACATATCACTTGCTAAGAAATGTGAATGTTTGGCAGGTTATGGTCACCTAAAACCACTCAGTCCATTTCAGATCTGACTGACTGACGTGGAAGAACCATGAGGAATTTGGTAAATCAGCCATCCCGGTAAGAACCCACTCCTGCCAGCCCATGGTGTGGCATGCAGACACTGAGCACTCTTGGACTGTCCAGCAAGAGGGCTCCTTCCAGCTTGTCCACATCATTTAATTGGCAGAAGTCCACAAGTCTGTTCCCAACAGCAAATTCATGCCCAAGTTGGATGGGAAGTCATTTGACTCAATCAGCTGTCATTACTTCCCCCCTGTCAGCGCAAGGCTTTCTGAAGAATCTTCACTCGGCTGCAGTCTCAACAGGTCATTTCTCTCTCATCAGATCCCAAGGTAAAAGCTGCTCTAGCTGCATTTACCTTATCCAGCTCTCCTCATTGTCAAATCAAATCTGAACGAGGCTTTTGAAGTCTCATAGTCCTCTTTTCTTGTGTCAGGAAACCTTCGGGACAGTTTATAATCTATATAAGCACTAAGACAGGACCACAAAATGAATCGTATTAATATAATTACAACCAGCAAAACCATCAAAAGGACTGATTCCATATTTAAGCTAGAATAATGAGGTAATGTGAAAAAAATACTCTGGGAGATCTAATTATATAATGCAGTATTCAGTTCTGCACGGCCAGCCCAGCAATTCCTCTAACATTCCAATCAAAGTGATCTCACTAGCATGTGAGAGAAGAGTCCAGCTGACAGATTTGGGACATGTAACGTACTATTTAGTCAAGAGGCCCCATGTGCTATTCATAAAGAATTAACAACTCTTATATTGACAATGACAGTATTGTCAGAAGACCTTTGGAAGGGGGAAAAAAACCTCCATAAACTCCATCTCTGTGAAGTTGGACTTCTTTTTTTTTTCCCCCTTTTTTCCAATGCTGATGTAATCTCCAAACATCTCCACCAGCAGCTGCTCAGCGAAACCAGGCACCTTCTCCGTAGTCCCTTTCAGCAGCACACGCAGCACTTTCCAGCTCCCTCAAGACAATCAGGGCCTTTCTTTCACCAATTAGCTATCACTTCAAGAGTCCTGCGCTGTCCAACGAGCTCTTAAGAATGGTCTTTGCAGGAAACAACACTGGAGGAGCTTTTTTCTCCCCCTAGACAAATGAAAAGGGGAAGAAGGCGGGGGGGGGGGGGGGGGGGGG
>VZRL01000951.1:491739-514057 GCA_013397895.1 Origma solitaria
GGGGGTGGAGAAAAGCACAAGAAAACAAATCAGAACACAGAAGCTGTCCAAAATGCATCGCTCATTTAGCACATCGACAAATGTAGAAATGTCCTCGAGAGCCATGGCTAAAGCGAAGCACAGACACACACACAAAAAACCTACTCCCACTTTCTTTAGGAGATAGTTTGTTTGGTTGAATATGTTAAAAAGGTTTCATAGAAAGAAGTGCTCTTGTTACAGCAAGTCTGAGCTGTACAAACTAAAAGGGAATGAAACTCCTGTAAGATTATGCTGTTTCCTTATTTGGCTCTCCAAGTGTAAAGCAGCATTATTTGAAGTAGACACTATAGGAAAGAACTCAGTTTAGCTCACTTTAAATATAGATGGATTGATGAAATGAGTAATTACTGGAACTGCTAAGATCTTTTCTTTTCTAACTAGCAAGCTCCTTTCCCCAGAAACCGCTCTTTCTGTCTAAAAAGAAATTAAACCCTGATTCGGAGACTTAAAGCTTTGGAAATTCTACATTCTTTTTCCCTTAAATTCAGGGAATAGGCACAGTAATACCCAGAGGTCCTTGTAGAGGCCATGTCCTCGTTAGAACTAGTACAAACTCCAGGACCCAGTTCAAGAAGAAAACAAGGAACTTTTATAGATGTTTAAGCAATTCCTTGCATGGGCCTGGACACATAGAGCTGTGAAGGCAAAATTGGGAAGGATCAGCAGTAAGTGAAATGAGTTGGACATGGTTCAAGCAATAGCACAGCATCAGAGCTGCTTCCCTGATTTTCAAAAATTCTGCATTAAACCAAATGTCATACCAAAATACTGACTGTCAGTGTCCCCTCAAAGTACCATTTTCTGGTCAAATTTGTCCTTGAATGGGGTAACCTCACAAAAGTCAACACATTGCCTTCTACAAGGCCAACAGAAACACATTTACACTGCAATTAAAAAAAAATATAAAATAGTCTGTTCCCTTTCATCAGAAGCGAAGTCCTGGGCTTTGTAAACAGTTACATGGCAGAGCAAAGCAAATACTGTGAGGGGTTTCAGGAGTTTGTTTGCACTAATGGTTGCTCTCAGCTACCACATGGATTCTTTAATGGAGGTGGAAAGTGTCAGAACTGATCAGATGGCCTAAAAGGAAAGAAAGTCTGATGCATTGCCCTGCGTGTGTTTATGAAGGAATGGGAATCAACTCAAATTCCCCTGCACAGGAAGGCTTGACCATGGGATGAGTATACACAATCAGGATTAAGAAGGAAACTTTGAGGAGGTGCACCAAACAGTGTCTTTTTATACCTACAGATTTCAAAGGCTGCTGAGTTTAAAGGGACTGCTTCTCTCAACTAGCAAAGATTTTGCTGAAAAAATGCAGCAGGCAGGAGAGAACAGATAAATATACATCTATATGTTAACTAGGGTCACCTAGAGCTATAGGAAAAAGGATGAGAGGAGCCCAAAAGGTCTACCAGCTTGGCCTAAAGCAAGATCAACCACATCATTCCTGACAGCTGTTTCTCTAACCTGCTCTTTTAAGAGACCTACACCCACAAAGATGAGAAGAAAGAAAATCGTCATCTCATCTGAAAAGGATTTCAGCAGGAAAAACAGTCTGACACACTATTCCCTGTCTCTCTGCTACGACACAACCCCTGCAAGCCAAGGGCTCTACATTGTGCACTCCCTTGGGCAACAGGCTCGTTTTGTGGCTGTATAATTAATTACTGGCTGAGGCGACGATATCTGAATTTTTTTAGAGGAGCAGTGTCTTTGCATTGCCCCATCCAGAAGGATGCAATGACAGCGCATCTTTTGTGACAGGCTTCTTCCTCCAGCCTGCTGCAATGCTGCTGTCCTGGTGCCACCTCCTGCAGGATTGCTGAGACCACCAACTCCAGCGCTAGCTGTAACCCAGCACCTCCCACACCTCGGCCACCAGCTCCAGCTCACTCTGGGAGCGCTGAGGAGCCCCGTGGCTGCTTCAGGGCACCCCAGGGGTGAACTGGGGGTTCATTCCCAGTTCAGTGCCAAGGGAACAAGTGCCCCCTCCCCGGGCTCACAAGCGGCTCTCAGCTCCACCAGCTCTGGCCTTCCCTGCGAGGTGTCAAAGGGGTGGCACATCCCCGGCGCCTGGCACCGGGATGTGCCCGGGACAGGGTGACATGAAGCCGGGGCAGATCCACGCTGGCTGCCCGGGCAGTGGCAGCTCTCTGGCTCCATACCCACGGCTGTCAGCTGGGCACTCCTCATTAACTCACATGCAGGAATGCTGCCCAAGATGGAAGGAGAGTGCTTTCCTGGTTGGATTTCACTCCTTGGGACTGGTTGCCTCCCACGGAAAATTAATGGCTCAGCATCGGCAAGGCGAATCTAAATGCCAGATGAAAAGTGGTGTGGCTGGATTTCAGCAATTGCAGCTTAACAGGGGTAGTTGTTCTTCCCCTCCTTTCAAAGTATTTTAAGAACGAGTGAGGAAAAGCACTATGTAAAGCCTATACATTGAGCATTATTATTTGGATTTTCCCAAATTTACTTTTTCTCACAACAGATGTTCCTAATGTCTGGCACCATTTTTAATGATGTGCCTTCTCGCAGAATGCATGCTGTATCACCCATAAAAGCATCCTCTCTGTTCAGAATTTATTTTGTTAAAATCATTTTTCAACTAGTCATCTCTCTAGGGAGCAATGACATGATAGAACAGTATTTCTGACGGGTGGTATTTAATTACTAACATATGTTTTCATCACAGAACCAACATTACTACCCTATTCTGCTATAAATATTTATTAAAAACCTCTAATTTGAAAATATTTCCAAGACAAATTTCATATTTTGCTTTTAAATTATCACGTAATTAATTGTCCTGGTAAGCGCCCATTGACGGGTAGTTTACCAGAAAATATAGTTCAAATTACGCAGTTTTGTTGACCTTCAAAATGTAAAGCAACAGATTTCACATTTCATTTTCCAATTCCCTTACAAAGCAATGTCCTAAAATATCACTGCATACCCAAAATTTTAAAATATCAAGTAAATCTACAAGCGATAAAGCAGACAATACAACAAGAATCATAGAACACCCACTGTTATGGTAAGTTTGAAATATATCCCAAAACATAAATAAATTAGAATAAAAAAATAGAACATTTGACTCACTGCATTTGCCACACTTCCAAAAGTCAGGATATCTACCAAAGGAAACGGCCAGGAGTTGCAGGTGTTGGCAAGGCTAATAAGAAGTTCCCACTTCTTTCTTTAAAAAAAAAAAAAAGGAAAAATTCAAGACCAGCACTTTCAAGACCAGCACTTATCTCTCAGAATCACGTCCTTCTATAGTTATCAGTCAAAAAGGAACCTTGTTCCAGGTCACAGATGTGAAACCTCCTGAGCAAGTATTCTACATCACACTGAAAACAAAACACCCACTTTAAAAGAGCCAGATCAAGCAGTCACCGCTTTAGAGGACAAAATCTGACATTCAGAGTCAATTCTTGCTTCACGTAAGTTGCGATAACGTGCACTTATCAAGATCATTCAGTGTTGCACTGAGTCAAAGCAAAGTCCCACTGGATTTCTCCTGGAAAATCCCCAGCAAACACTCCTCCCACTACAGTCAGCTCAGTATGCCCATTTCCATGATCAAGAAAAACATGGACAGAAAGAAGATACTTCATTTATTACACATTTCATCCCTTGAGACTGACTTCAGCCTCCATAAAACCAGAAGAGTTTTTAAAACTCCAGCTCATCCTCAAAGGTGTCAAAAGTGGGATTTATATGCAACAAAAGAGCACAGATCACAGGAAACAACAACAATAAAAGCAAAGGAAAAGGACTGGAAGGAAATTAAACAAAACCTTATAAATCAGTCTTAGAAGTGATTACTTGAATGCATCTGTATTTCAAAAAAGACTTGATGAGACTTCTGTTGTCCATTCCATTATTGCCTCCACAGGCTGCTGGATGACATCTTGGTTCCCTTTCATTTACAGGAATTTCTTGCTAGGAATGTGATCAGAACATGACCCAGCAGTAGCAGAATAGATCACATACATGCCACGATATTTAGTCACACCAATCAATTAGAAGATTAGCAATGTCCAAAATGTCCACCTAATTGAGAGCAAACATAAAAATACAGAAACACTGAGTGACTCAAGGAAAATGCCTGGCATAAACATTTAGGATTGATGTAATAAAATTCGGAATAGCTTGTTATCAAGCAATCATTATCTCTTTAGTGATTAGAGAGACAATACAATTTGCTACATTTTCACACTCAGCTAGGCGTCAAATTTTTGGGTAGAACGAACCTCAGGGTTTTTTTCTGGCAAAATTAAGGAATTATCACCAAATTTGATCAGGCACAATGATCTAGCCCTAAACCAATCATTCCTAGTGCTCTCCTTCCATCAGCAGATTTTTTTTTCCCCACTGAGTTCATAGAATCCACATCAATAAAGCAGAGAATTTCACAAGTACTATTTTTGACAAAGCAGTGTTCCAACAAAATGCCCATTTTTCAAACACAGGCAAGTGGCAAAACACACTTCAGTTTTGACAAATATTTGTCAAGAGCTGCTTCTCAAATCCCTAAACTTCAAGATCAGTACAAACCAGACAGATCGCACTCTTCAAACATTATGCAGTCAAGGCACTCATGCATAAAACAGTGTGAGCCTTTTGACGAGTGCTGTGGTCACCTATCTCTGGGCTATTCCAAAGTCTCCCTTGACTTAAAAACCTTGTTTCCTTCTCACTGTGCCCCAACCAGACTGGGACTTTCAGGAATGTCACAGGATGGAAAACTCACTTCCCTCTCGTCTGCAACGCCATGCCTTTGGCAGATTCCATCACTTGGATGATGCTCCTCATGCTCTACCAAAAAGAGTTCAGATCCAAACCTGCCTCTGGTTTACAATTAAATTTGGGTGTCCTGGTCATCCTTTGTTTTGACAGCACAAGCCAGTACAGACAGAAGCAAACAGTGACACAGCTGCCATTTTCCTATAAGGTCCACCATGTGACAAACTTAACGACTAAATAAAAACTCAAACTTTCTAAAACTTACTGTAAGCAAAAAGTGCTTTGGCAAACTACAGACATTGGAAAGGACTTGAAGATTATATCACACTACTCATAAAATAGAGTTATTGAAAAGAACTGTTATCCTTTGTAAGTGATGGAAAGCAAATATTTCACATGCTGCACTGACACTGCTCCAAACCTCATTTTTTCTATTTAAAGATGAAAGTCAGGCTTTCAGCAAATTACATTGTGTTTTGAAGAAGTTTTTCATTCTGCTAACAGGTTATCCTGCTTACTTTTAAAGTCTCTTTGCACACAAAAAGAAGGGGAGCTGGGGCAAAGAAGGAAAGAAAAGAGTCCATTTGGAAAAACTACACTGCTAGATTACAAAAGTTGAAAGCTGGTATGTAACTTTGCTCCGGGTGATCAAACTGCTAATCAGGAATGCTGTCGGGAACAGAATGGAATTCCAAATAAATTAGCCATGTCCAAGAAGCCAATACAACACAGGATTAAGGCTCACAAAGAAAACAAATTTATTCAGCCTACTTTATCAGAATTCTTAATAGCGTGTACTACTTTTTCTCATCGCAGTCTGAGCTCTTCCACTGGAACAGTGTGGAGAAGGAAAAATGAGTCACACTTCATAAATCTCCTATTTGTATAGACACCTAAAAATGTCACATAGAGCAAGACACACAATGCCATTATATATAAATACATATGCTTATCACAGCCACAGTAGAAAAGTGCAGATTTATTTCTCCAACTTTATTACCAAGGCACCTGACCAAAGAAAAGATGCTACACACTTCTGTGAAAATCTACAAAGCTGAAGGAAAAGGTTAGAACCGCACTGACCTCCATACTAAAACGAGTTTCAATACCATAGCATATCTATTAAATAACTAACTACAAAAATAAATCTCTCTCCTCCAGGACTATCCCATTGCATCAGGTTTTTTATCAAGTTTTTTATCAACTAGAAAAATTCCTGTGTCCACACACTGCAGTACTGTGGCTGAGGTACTGTCTGCAACTCAGAGCCTATTCTATTTTCAACTCTGACAGCATCCCAGAGAAACTCCTCATAATAATTTATGCCAAAATCACAGGAATATTAAAAGATGTACTTAAGTTTCTGCCTTTCCTTGAAATGGAACTTTAATCTTTATCAGACTGGTTTTCCTCATCTATGAAATGGAGACTGTGATAGGCTCTTTCTGTACAGTAATTGAAGACAGAACTAAATTTTTGAAGCTTTTTTGTAACAATAAAATTAACGAAAGGAGACAAAATGCTCACAAGAAGTACTTCATGCAGAATCTAGAATAGAGAGAAATCTTCCTCTCATAGAAGTGCATGTATCATCTTGGCTTCGGAAAAAAAATAGGTAAACTATAAACATTTTCTCACTGCAAGCCACACATTGTCCAGTACACTTATTCACTGGAAAATAAGAGACTGAGGAAGTACCACTTGCATTTACATGACTCTCCCATATTCCCCTGAGAATCTGTGCATGTAGAGATTTCCTATAAAAAAATTCATTAAGCAAACCACCAGCGGAGTCTGAGTGTTGGGGATTCACCTGCCTGGTGGTTCCCAGCCATGGCACTGCCTTGCTTTCCAGATGACCATTTCATATATACGATTGGTGTGTTAGGCATTTTCTACAGAATTTTTGTCCCAGATAAGGGGGACTTCCTCCAAGACACCATTTGTCCTCTCCCCTTCTCATAATGAAACAAATCAAATGCTATTTACTATGACCACAGTCTCTAGTATCTTATTCAAGCACAAAAGCACATGTTTTATCAAGTGTGACTTAATTTTTTTTTTTTGGTCAAGTGTTTTCTCCTCCCTGGAAGAAGATATTTGAACAAAAATGGAAAGAAAAGCATATATTCCCAAATTGCCTTCTCTGGAGTTGCACCTCCAGAGAGTGAGGGTCAGATGATGAAAGCCATTGCTGTGCCATCAAGACATGTGACTGAAAGGGTTCTGTCTATACCTTAATGCCTCCATTAAACACACATGAAAAAACATTTTATTTGAACAAAATATTTTAAATTAAACATAAACTATGCTGTTTGCTCAAAAGAATTAACCAAGAAAGCAACAAGCACAAACAAAACTTTGCACGAAGACCAAGGAAAAGTGTTGATTTTCATTTTCAAAAGGGTCTCCTTAAATAGAAAACAAATTTTCATGATTAACTACTGAAAGAAATGTTTTGATTCAGGGAACAGCAGAACAAGGCATTTTCTCAGAGCTTTAGAACACACTCATGAACAGTTTCAAGCCATTTGAGACAACTATTGTGCCAGATGAACTACTGGTCTAAAAAATGTTACCTTGTTCTACCTTGATGTGCCAAACAGGGGTGTGTATGCTCTGCATCAATGGACGATTCATGGGCTGGAGCTGAGCACACGTGCAAGTGCTTGAAGAATTGGGGTGGATTTCTGCATTTCCAGGATGAACAGACCCTGGATTTCTGAGGGAAGAAAAGGAGGATGGCTGCTGGCAACGAGCAGCGCTGCTCCACTGACTCACTCCGGGCTGATCGCAGGCCGAGGAGATGGGTTACCACATTAAGTGGTAGCTCTGGGTTACCACATAAAGTATTTGGCTTTAAAAAATAATGCCCTAAGTCACAGTTTGATCAGCAAGTGCACTCCTCTTGTACCCTGAAACCAGCGTGCTTGAGGTGCATCTGAGATTTTTTTTTTTTCTTTTTAAAAACAGAAAATAAAGCAAGTAGGTGAAAGGTAACTGTATCGCTTTACAGACACAAGCTCCCCTCTGATTACAGCTAATTAAGATATTCAGCAGCCTTAAAACAATACCTTTTTTAATCAATGTACCCAGACGGCATTCACAGCTTTTTGTGATGACAAATGCCCTTTGAAAGAGTTAATAGGCAAAGGTTTGTACTGGCAATGAATAGGGCTACCTTTAATTGATCCAAGAGCCTTAGAGAGACGTCTTATAGCGTGATGATGTATTTGAGTTGCAAGTAGGCCAAAATCAGCATAAAGAAAATCTGTAAGACCATGAGACCTTTCATTTTTTTCATTGCAGGGAGGGAAAGGAAGCGGGGGAACTGCTGGGGAAAATGAGAGAACTATGATGGGGTTATCTTTGTGCTCTGGCACTCAAAATAGATAAAACAACAGAAATTTTGAGGAAAAGAGAGGAAGTGATCAGGCCATAATTCTGAGAATAAACGTCAAGATGTACGGAAATGTACAAAACAAGGCTTCTTCAGAATAAAAAAAAAAAAAGCCATGAAAAAAGAGGAGATGACCTAATGGTATAAAGAAACACTGATTAAAGAAATACCCAGAGGGAGAAAGATATTCCATCAGCTTTAACAAACACTGCATGGCCCTGCATTCCCTCTTAACTTCTCAAGCAACGAGAAGAAAAAATTGTCTGTAGAAGAGGCAGTCACACGGATCCATTTATAATTTTCCCCCTTATTCTCTGCTCATCTTTTGCATGGTTTTGTTCAAGATGTACAGGAAATGTGCACACTAAAAGCAAGTCACAAAATTGAACATGATGGGTTAGTAGCAAACATTTTACCCTGAGTAGCCAAAGAGGAAACAAAACAAATCATTTTTACAAGGAATATAAAATTCATTTAGTCATATTTTTTCTTTATGAGATTGATTATACACCAATAGTAGCCAGTAATGAAGGAAGCAGTCTATCCATGCTTATAGCAGCCTTTCATCAGAAACTCAATTTTGGCAGAATCCCTCCCTCACACAGCAAAAGCCAAACAGATTTCCTTGAACTTCCACAGGTGCAAACTTTATGTCAAGGTAGAATTTTTCTGGAAAGTCTGAGGCAAATCAGACAAGAAAATTCCTAGTCTAAAAGAGTATTTTCAAATGGAATTACTGTGCAAACATACTATCAACAACTCTGTAAAAAAAAACAAATAGAAAGTTGTTGGGGTCCGAGATTATCTTAGATATTGGAGAAGCTAGGAAAAGAGAGTTGACATTCCTCCTTAAAAATTAAAAAGCAGAGCAATAAAATATCCTGCTCCAATATATGCATCCAGATGCATTAGGAAAAGTCAGTCAAGTCCAGTTTCAATTTGGAGCAGGAGCAGGCAAGCTGTTCTCAAATTCTCCCCCTGTTCATCCCAGAGCCATGAACAAGCCCTCCTTTACCAGGCACTCAACAGAAAAAGGTACAGAATCTTCACTGTGGTCTGGGTAAAAATGAGGATAGAACTTATGTCTCTAAGGCAAAAGAACTCAGGGTTCTCAAACCAGCCATACATTCCAATTAGGAATATTTGCATCCTGTGAGTTTTCCCCTATGGTACAAAGCTCTGAGGAAAAGAAGAGATAAAAACTTCACATCACAACTTCCAGCTATTTTCCCCATTAATAAGCCCACATCACCAACCACCACAGAATTACTCACCAAAGTGAGCATCAGTTACATCCTTCAAAAACACCCCTCACTTCAGGGCACAAACATTAGTGGATGAGAACCAGGGCATGGGGACGGAGGCAACCTGCTATGGGAAGCGATGAGCTGTGCACAGCCTGGCTTATTTCTGTGCGAACAGACTCAAAATACTGTGCTGTGTTTTGAGTTGCTTTCATTTTTAAAACAATAATAATAACTTTGAGAAAGTCTTCTCTCCTTGTTCCATTCACTTTCAATTCAGACTCCTAGAATCTTCCTTTGTAACTTAAAGCCAAAATATTTCCTTCCACCTTATCAGGTCACATGTAAATTCTAGCTACCATGAGTTTTCTGAAAAGTAAATAAATAAATTAAAAAATAGGGTATACAACGATGTTTAAAGGATATCAAGTTCTTCAGGAACACTCCGAAATCAACTGCTTTTTGTGCAGGGGACAGCAGGTGGATTACCCATCCTAAGCATGGTGAAGCACCAGTATTTCATAAAACAGAAGTCAATCACATCACAAAATAACTATGTCCAGTAGCCTCCTATTTGACAGGGAAAAAAAAGAAAAGAAAAGAAAAAAAGTGGCCTTTAAAGGTCCCTTCCGACCTACTTTATGATTACATTCTATGAACTGGTAGAATCAGCTCATTTAAGGGACACTCCATGCTACTGATGAAGGTATTTCCACTGCTGTCCCTGTGGACAGCCTGCAGAAAAAGAGCCAATATTCAGATCCTGTTCACACATACTCGGTTTCACCAGAGAACACCCTGAGAAGGGCATTTTGGTGGCAAATACCAGCAAAATCGGAGCCATTTTCCCAGATGAAGCCTACAGTGTGTTCACAGGTCTGCTTGTTTACACAGAGGCTAAACATATCCCACCTGGAAGCGTGAGTGGGAGACAACAGAGCCCTACCAGGATGGCATCTCTCTCCAAACTGACCACCAATGCCAAAATTGTAAGTATCCCATATCCTCGTGCTTATCCTTGACCATACAAATACTGTAGTGATGAAAAACTGAGGCACAGAAAGTGTGGATAGAAATGAACCCAGGTTTTCCAAGGGGCATCTATTTTACAGCTGTCTCATAAAACCAAGAGAAACAACATATTTTTAAAGCCAGTTCATGTTGTACTCTTGAAGGAATTTATGTATTTGGTTAATCTTCACCCCTGCTCACACGTGCATACCTGGAATGGTCAGAACAAAGACTTAGAGGTGGGGAAAGCTGATGAAGAATGAGAAATGGGTTTTCTAGTTTCAGAGAGAAAATTAAAACCCATTACTTTTTGGTCCTCATGCCAATGCTCAGACAAAAATTCCCCACGTTCCTTATAAATAACCCTCCTGAATAATTTATATTTTTTAAAAGTGATCTCCAGCAAGTTTAAGAGCTGGTTGAGTCTCCTTGCAAAATGTGCTGTTTAACCGAGGTTTAATTAGACCGTCATTTACGATCCCAGGCCCAAACACAGGGAAATAAAACCCACAAGGTTTTCCCAAAGGAGGCAGAAGGAGTTTTCACACTGTATCCTAAGAGGCAATAGGCACAGATAAAGCTGTGCTTTCAGCTCCACCAGTATAAATCCTCAGGATCTCCACACTGACAGGAACCTCACCCCAAACTCTCCAAGGACGCAGCTCAGCTGGGATACTAAGGAAGCAAACTTTGATCCTCTTTTTTTTCTAGAAATCCGCCTCACAATTCAACATCTTTGATGTAAATCTTTTGAACGACTGTGATGGCATCAAGTCAGGGACAGGATGGAGGGAAATGCGTTTCCAACTCCTCCGTGGGGGGACCATTAGGAGGAGGGTCAACAGCCCTGGGCAAGCGATCAAATTAAGGTTTGTGCCAGTTCCCCCAGGCTTTCCCTTGCCACCACCAGCTTCCCCAGGCTGGGCAGCTCACCCTCATCTCCTCAGCTCTTAAACAGAAGCAGGACAGTCTGCTGGAAGGAAATCGATAATCTCACAACTCACTTACATGGACAAAGTATGAAACCGGCTGAGGGAGGGGAAGGAGGGAGGCACCCTTTGATATCTTCACCTTTGGAGGGACACAAACTTAATGTAGATGAAGATGGAAGGGGTGGGGGGGAGCCGGAATTTCGACCTTCCCAACATGTGGATCGCAGCACCGAGGCAGCACTGAGCCTAAAAAAGGCTGGAGTTAGCATTCAGAGCACACAGCCCCGCAGAGTATGGGAAAGGGATAGAGCAGCCCAAAGAGCTGGCGCCACGAACTGACGAGCAGAGCGCAAGTGATAAAGATTTACTGCGAGAGAGGAGGAAACAGTCCACTGGCCCGATTAGAGCTGTGAATACCAAGTTGTTCAGGGAGGATTTTGCAGCTGACTGATCACAGGCTGTCGGAGCAGGCCTCGGACAACAGCTGCAAGGCTTGCTGGGCTGCAGGAACAAAAGGCACCTAGCACGGTGCAAAGAAAGAGCTGACAGGTTGTTGTTAGCAGTGGCAAATGTGTGAGGTATGTCACTGTGTGTGAGACAGGCTGGGCTGGGGCGGTGGGCGAGAAGGAGGGCAAGAAGCACAGGCAGCATTCAGAAAAAGGGGGGATGTCGCGGGGGAGGGAGCAGGGACACAGGCTTGGTCAAAGCATTTTCCTAAAATCAGGCCGGTGTTTGTAAGGAGGACAATCACAAGGTCTGTTTACTGCTGCCAAGATGAATTAGCCCATCGTCTCATTTATAGGATGAATCCGGTGGCACAGACTGTAAGGTGCACGGCATTAAAGGGACTAATTAGACGATTCCGGCAAATCTGAATTAAGACCCTTTCTTTCTTTGAAAGCTGGAAAGCATTTCTCAGGACTCCAGTCAGATGGCTTAGGTTTTGTTGGGCTTTTTCTTTCTCTTCTGAGAAGGGATATCTTGTGCGATTCCCTAACCCACGAGGGTCTGCTCTGAATTCTGCTCTGAGCATCAAGAACAGTTGTTAGGAAGCTGCTGGCATTTACATCATATCTAAAAAGGTCCAAACGAAAATCCTGGATTCTGCAGGAATTCAGCTCCCAGTCCAGGGACAAATTTTACAGCTGGTCCCTCCCGTTAAAAGAGGGCTAAACCAGAAGCCCATGAGAACATACCTGAGCTAAGAGCCTGCAGCTGAATTCTCACTCACACACACAAAACAAGCGAGGTTTTTCAAAAGCTGGCTTCTAATCTGACACCCACCCCCTTCAAATCCAGCGTCTGCAGCCAAGTGCTTTTCCCAAGCAGCTCCAAGCTTTCTGGAGCCATGGTTCACTAAGCGTGTGAGTGCTGGGCAGGAATGTATCAATGAAACTCCAGAGAGGATCAAAGACAGGAGCTGGAGAACAGGAGACCTTACTTTCAGCTCCCTGTTTGGCAAATTTAGGACTCAGTTCTTGAAGCCTAGCAATATTTTACTCTGATTGTGACAAAAACGAAGTGTTCCAAGCCCCTCCGAAGCAGTGGTGCATGCTGTTTGCACACAACCACTATATTACAGTGGTCACTATTAAAATGTTTTACAAGCAGTTAAGGTTACCATGGCGTTCACAGTGTACTCATAGAAGGGAATACCATGAAAAATCACAGAAATATCCAGCACTGCAAGCTGCAAATATCAGATGTTTCATAGTAATTAATGACACTTTGTAAAGCATAGGCTTCTTGCATTTTAACACACGTATCTATCACCAAGGAATAGGAGACACTAAGAAAGTGCCTTTATAGTGTCCAATCAATTATACAAACAAACCTTATTTTGATTTTTCTCTTCTAAATGGTCTCTGGGACCCAGTTAGTCCAGTCCCAATGGGCAGCACTTGATACACTGTAAAGGGAATTCAGAACAAGAGGCATTTCAAGGCTACTAACACAGCTCCATTCTCCCAAAATATAAATAAAAACCAACCCAGTGTGCAGAATACTCCATCTAGGGGCAGAAATGTGACTCAAAATTTTCCTAGCCTTTGCTTTGCCATGTGTTAACCTCATTCTACCAGGTCTGAGTGCATGAGAAATAATCAGACATTTCACAGAGGTTCCAAATAGCCCTTCCTCTGTATGAGTCCATAGATTTTTACTTTTTATTATTTTCAATGCAGAGCTTCTAGCTTGAGTTTCGTTTCCACTTAACAGTGATGAAGAACACAGGCACCACTTTTATACATCTACTAGCAACTGGACTATACTTAAAACTACAAATATTATCTTATGAACAATTTATAATCCATCATCCCCATATGCTTGAAGTTTTCAGCTGAATAAGGGTGGCCAGTGAGTTCAACAGCAAAGAATAATGAAATGCCTGAAGGACTACTTGTGTATTTTTGTATGTAACTGTGCTTCTGCTGGAGTGAAAGCAAAGTCTGAATTTGACTGCAATGGGAGCAGAAATAATTTGTGGCAGAAGTATATTTCTGAATCACAAATTATCTCTGTAGCTGGAAAATTCAATATCATTTATGATTAATATTAGCACATTGTTCATTAAATGTATTTGAGAGCAATGTATACAGTAGACAGAAGCAACAATTCACAGGCTCTGAGAAAACCCTGAAAATATAAAATAATTCCCATTAAGAACTTTTTTCTTTTTGGGAAAACAATTAGTTACAGAAGTATATCAAGCCTTGCCTTCCAATGATGTTTTCTTTATATAAATCCCTTTCAGCTGACAAGTCCTCACTGATTTTCCATAGTCAGCAATGGGTTACGGCTTGTCCATAATGTCACAGCTTTCCACTGCACTGTGTCTTGCTCTTTGTCTCTCTGCTGCAGAGAGGCTGCTTCTGAGGCTGCTGTAACCCTTTGGAAATCAATCAAATTACTTCCTACATTTGCTCTCCTTAAACACCTCTGCTCGATCCCCCCTCCACTCTTCCTGCTCAGCCTCTCGGTTGCGAACTTCATACTCCATAAACGTGGAGGTTAGAATTTTCTAGACACCGCTTTAATTTTTCAAATAGCAATCCAATTACTGAGCAAATTGGCACATGTGCCTGGTTACATAGTGACTTGGCACTGCCTCCACTCGCTGCTGGCAGTGATGAATGTGTTCCCCCTCGGCCCTCCTCGTCTATCTGCTCCAGCCCCCGAGCCAACAGCAGTGACCACATAAGGAGAGTGCCTGGCAGCTGCAAGCCCGAGGTGCCAAGAGGCAGATTGTGCTCTGTAGCAGCAGGATCTGGGTCTATGACTGGCTTCCTGGCTAGTCTTTTGTAAGACCTTTTCCATGGCCTCTAGGTTGGCTCTAATGAAGCCTGTAGAAATGCCTGCAGGGAGCTGGTATAGAAGTGAGTTAAGTCAAAGGTTTAATTTAGTTTCTAAAGTGAAGTGAATGTATATTGGCCTTCTCTTTCCACCCTGCAATTATATTCCTGCCACATTTATGTGAAAATACAGTATTCAGTCAACAATAGGAGTGCGTTCCTGGGTATGCCTGCACCGCACATTGGGGCAAAGATCCCCAAGCCAGCCTCAATTAACTTTGCTGCAGAACCAGGAGCAATATAGCTGTGCTTGCTCACTGTGACACCCAAGCTAATTAACTATGGATGGCAGTAACAGAGCTTTACTGGTTTTGGCACTGAGGCTGCTGTCCCTGTGTGGTAAACTGCTACAGACATGCCAGATCACTTGGAGGTAACCAGAGGGCTCCCCAATCCAGTGTTGCTTTGCAATGCCCAGATATGTTTAGGAATACTCCAGGAACTGGCAGGAATTTGTTGGCCATCATGTGAGAGTGGCAAGGCTACAGATGTGGTTACAGTAAATGTGGACTGTTCCTCATTCACATTCTTTTATTACTCGCAACATGATGGTCACAGAGCATCTTTAAGTAATGTGTTGAGCATCTTGAGCAGCATCTGTCACATGTGCTGCTTTCTAAATACCTCACTTCCTCCTCCAGGGGCAAAAAGCCAGACAAAGATATTTTAAAGTATTCCTCACACTTGCTTTTTTTTTTTTCCCCCAATGAGTTTGGGTCTTAGCCATAAGTGAACTTCTTTCGAATATTTAAAAAGCCATTTTCAATTATTTCAATGAGGCAGATAAGAACTTTCCCACAGCAGGATAGCTTCTCCCCATCTGGCTTTTTTATGATCCCCAAGAAATTAACTCTCTTAAAATAAATGAGTGCAGGTTCCAACAACCAGGGATGCACTCTGATCCCTGTAATTCAAACAGGCTTTGGTAAAGGTAAAAACAAAACACCACTTGCCAGCTATTCCTCTTTCAGAATTCCACCTCAGGCATACCAAGAAGCTACTGGAGAGAATCACAGTTATTTGTCCAGCAAATTTCTGATGCAGATGGCAGTCTGGAAAATATCTGAGTGGACTCTGAACTGCACACACACAAGAACATTTCACAAAGTTTGCTTGCTTGGACTTTACTGTATGGGTTGGACTTTATGGGTACAGTTGTTTGTTACTGCTGGAATTTTTCCTTTCCCTTTATATTTTTTTTACCCCAAATCACGTATGCTGGTGAGGTACTTAATGAGATCTGAGCTGTTAGATTATATTTAATTAAATTATCTGCATTTATAATTAAGGAGCCTTCACCAGAGTTCATCACTTAAAATCCGTGGGTAGATAAAAAGCCCAAGGTCTTCTGTTGACTTCCTAGATAAACAAGCTATTTTTTAATTCCGTGAACAATCATAAGGATACAAGGACTTTCTCTTCAAACCTAGTCAGGCACCCCAGCTCTCAAGACTGACTTTTCACAAGGCGCCAAACACAACAGTAATTTTAACACATGCACCCCTTGAGCTATCCCTCTGTAGAAAGGTCTACTACAACTGTGATGCAGCAGCATGGATTTTAATTGTTTGATATCTGAGCATGATGTTGTTCCTCTGTGCTCTCAGTCTTTGCCACAGCTTTGCTTGCATGTGTTACTCGGAGTCACTTTAAACAAACACAACTAAGTCCTGCGCAGGCACCAGCCAAGGCAAAGTTACACACATTGTTGGGAGGCTTCACACCATTTTTTGGGAGTTTGTACCTCTGCATTTTGGCGACGTTCAAGAGAAGGATAAAAACCCTGGAGCTGCAGATGAAGCGCAACCCTATTGCCATCTTCAATACCTTCTACGGGAGCAGAATGCCGGACTCACACTCCTGGCCACAGGCCTGTAGGGCACAAGGAAAAATTAGTTATCCAGAAGGGCACACGAGCATGTGCCTCTCACCAGGCATGTGAATGCCCCAAACATGCCAAAGTTAGCAACATTGCTACAGCCAAGCTGTGCTAGGGCTAAGCATGCACTTAAGAGCTTTGCTGGATGGCAGCCATTTAGAGATGTACAATCAGCACAGAGACATGGAGGCAGAGACTTCCTTTAATGGGTCCTCTGAATTCCCTTCCTGAAGACACATACTTGGTTATTTCGATTAACATGTTTAGAAAACCAAATACTCTTCTTCTGATTACATCTCAGACACTGGCATATGCACCATTTTTCCTGGAGTCCTTAATTTACCACACTTCTCAAAGATTCAAGGCCAGACAAACAACTAAAAATCAAATGCAGAAAGCAGCTGCATTCTGATAAGACAGAACTCTCCCAGTTCCTGTTCCCCTCTTGCTTTATCCTTGGTTTGTTTGAAGATGCTGTGGGTGCTTGCCTGCATGTAATGATAACTACTAACATCAGCCTGATAAATAAGAGAAGAGAAAGTGGAAAAGAAAACAATAGGAAAGGCATTAAGGGCACGAAGTCATTCTTTCTAGGATGGGCATTAGACATATGTTCGCTACTCCAGTCCCAGTGCAATCAAAGCTGTCCTGTGCCACTGCCAAAAACTGCAACAGGTGCCAGAAGATTACAGCATTGGTTAAATCCACTCCTAAGGCACCAGCTCAGAGACTGATCCAAATCCCAGGAGCCAATGAACATCTTCCCCCAGACGTCAATTGTTTTCAAATAGCTCCCCTCTTATTTCCAGTGTGATGCCGGGGAGGGGCAGGGGGATAAATAAATTTGGCTGCCAGGAGGCAATCATCTGACTTCCCCACTGCCAGTCTGGAGAGGTGCCAAAGCCATGCACAGCCTCTCAAACACATTTGTAAGGTAATTAATATTTTATATTCACAAAAGTAAGAGAGCTTCATTCACACGGCTCTATTAAGACAGTTTCTGGTTCTATTCTTCCCAGCACATTACAATGACAACTCCATGCCAGCAGCAGCCACATGGCCTAAAGGTGCCAAGCTGGCAAGGATACTCTCTCTCAGCATTTGGCATCCCAACCCCTTGGCAAAGCCCTCAGCAGTTGTGCTTGGCTGCCTTTGGATCCGTCATGTGGTCAGGCTGCTGATAGCATGGGAGGGTGCTGCGTCCTCTGGGCACCATTTCACTTTAACACCTGTCTGATTCAGAGGAATGTGTGCACATGCAGAGCGAGATCCCTGCACAAATCCTCCCAGAGACACAGAGCACATGCTCCATTTGTTACTGGAAAGGGTCGTTTCCTCACCACCACTGTGCCTTTTTTTTTTCTTTCCCTTCTCTCGCCCTCCTCTTCCCCTTCACATATCTGTATACAGCCCTTAGAGGGTCCTACATCCTGCCATGCATTCCACATGTGTTGGAGGTTTCCTCTGTGAACCAGGAATACAAAACGTAGCCTTTTTGTATATAATGAAATCTCATATTTTACTGCGCTCATATAAAACCATTTCTTTGTGAATAAGACTTTTTTTTATTTGTGACATTTTAATGATCTACAAATGTTTGGTATAGATGAAAGGAAATTATTATTTCCAGGTCACCTTGCAGTAATACTTTTTGATAGGCACCATAATTCCAATTAAATTGAGTAATAAGGGAGGGGGAGACCCTTCAAACATTTAAACTGCCACTGAAGCAGAATTATTTTTAAAGGAAAACATAAAAAACAAGCGTACATCTTTTACCACAAGCTACAAAATATCAGAGGAGCACAGATAAGAAAACTCAAAAGCCCCTTTTCCACTGGGGATCATTCAAAAAAATGCAGACCATAAGAATGTAACTCTGTGCCCCACAAACACCATGTTTTTGTGTCACAGGATTGGGGCTGAGCTGGACACAAATTTATTGAAATAGTCCCAAGTCTGATCCCCCAGAGGCACTTCTCAAAAGCACCACTACCACCCCAAACCCGGCAGAGGCAACTCCCCGGGAGTTATGGCAGAGAATCGCATTGAGATGTCGCAGAGCACCTCCCCAAATCCCTGCCTGTCCCAAAGCACTCCACCCACGAGCCTGCACGGCTTCTTCTGGTACATTCCGACACCTTCGAGCATGGCTATCTTTGGGTCAGGCCCCCCGAAGGCTGTGAAACACACGCAAGCCTTGGGTCGCTGCGCTCACATCACAAAACAGCCGCTATCGTTCACTCCGAAGGGAGGGCCCGGCCGACCCCAGCACAGCTGGAACATCACGAACACAAACCACGGCTCCCATGTTCCACCCCGAGCCACTCCCTTTGCCTGCCACCTTGCGCCGTGGGGCTTGGTCTGTGTCAAGCTCACGGCCCACAGGCGCCTGCCAAGGGCTCCCTGTTCTAGCGCAGAACACAAACCCCGAGTGCTGCACGTAAAGCACATCTATTCATACTCCTGTGCTTAGCCACGTGGGCTTTGGGGGTTTTTTAAATAATTTTTTCTTTTACATTGTTTTGAGGGAGCTGAGCTTTTTGTTTTGTTGGTTTATTTTTCCTTCTTGAACAGATCTTCACTAGTCAATCAGGAAAAATCTTATCTCCCCCCTCCTCCAAAACACGTTTTCTTCAGAACGCTAGGGCAACATATAGGATGGACACCGGCACCATGACAAATTTCAGATCCAGCACCTTGGAGGCTTTTCTAGCCACAAGCCAAACCTTTCTGGAATAGAAAAAAGCTTTTTAATAAGGCATTTTCAGTAAGATAGTCACTATTTAACCCTGGGGAGATAAGAAAATACCCCAACTTAAAATTATTATTCAGTTGCATATAAAAATGTTACTTTAGATCATTTTTAGGACTTGCTGTAATTGCATTATTTTCCATTTCTTTTTCTCCATGGCCTGGGCAATGGATTTCATTGTGATTAAAGCACCTGGCTTTTGGAGCAAGGGAGATGATGAATAAGTACCAAATAAACATATAAAACTCTCAAGCAACATTCCTGGAATAGTTCTTCTGTAAAGTGCATGGCATGTTCAAAACACATGATTTCTTAGTACAGAGATTTTATTGGCTTCACTGCTCAGTGTGGTCATCTCAGATTCAATAAACCTTCCATGCCATATTGTCATTTATTTTTCATCTCTGGCTACACATCTACTCTTTCTAAAAAGAAAGTTCCCAATTCCAGCAGGAATTCCCAAGCTGAATGCACCTTTTATTATCTCCCCTTGCAAATGATAACCTAGAACACAGCACTGCGCATTACTCTTTGCAATTAAAGTGGAAAGGAGTAAGTACAGGATTTTAGAAGATGAAACGAAAGAACAACAGCCAGGGAGGAGGATTTGCCTCCATCAGGTTCCTTGCTGCTCATCTTGGCAGCATCCCAGTGCCAGGTACGGGGAGCACACTTGTTCTCACACAAGTCAGAGTGAGCCCTGGAATGAGTGCACCCTACAGCATGGCTTGTACACAAGTCATGTGGAAGCCCAAGGAAAGGGGAAAAAATTGATGCCAAAGCCAGAAAAGCCTCCAGTTTCAGTTCCATACACGTAAACCTACACGGATACACCTTGCCAGGGGCTTCCTTAGCATAATACACTTCCCCTTGTTAACATGACTAAATAAATACAACTAACTCAAATCAAATCCTAACCATTTCCCCATTTTACACTTAATGAATTTTCTCAGCTTTATACACTTTCTCAGCATGCAACGTGAAGTCAAGAGCTTCTTCATGAGAACATGCCTGACTGGGAAATTTATTTTTTTAGACCAGTTACTGTGCCATGACACAAGGGTAGAACACTGCTTTAAAGGGCTGCTGACTCTGGACAATTTATATGCTAATTTCAGAAATGATTCCTCCTACATTAAATAAGGAACTGAGGAATGTTTCAAAGGTCTAGACAGACCCTGCCATTAACAGATTGGGTAAATCAACGTTAATACTGCCCACAGCATATTACACCGTGTGAACTTTCTTCACTGCCTGCACTTTACTAATTTTAGTTCCACGTGGTTCCTCAGCTGACTGGCCAAAATATAAACTACACCAGCTCCCTAAAGCCTCCATGTGCCCATCTTGACCTTGGACTTGCCTTTAATATTAAACTTGAGAAAAAAGCCTGAATGGTCACACTTTTTTATTCAGGGGACATTTATAAATGGTTTATAAAGGGTTAATAAATGATTAATAGATTATGAAAATGTTAAAGAAGTATGGTCAACTACAAACAATAAGAATAGCTGTTAGGCACCCAATATTGACTAATCAGCCATCTAGGACATACATTCTAGCTCAAACTCCATCAGTGTGAAGGCCAAGCCTGGTAAACAATTCAAATGACTTCAGACTTGTTTGAGCATTGACAAGTTCTCCAGCATTTATTAGTGGTGTTCAGAGGCTATTATGTCTCTAAAGTGCAAGTCAAATCTGTCTCTGAATTTAGACTTTGAACAAACAAGCTGTTATAAAATCTTAGCATAACAGAAGAATTCCCAGTTTTTATTTTACTTTCTATAAAAATTATCTTTACATAAATTTTCATATGGCATATGCAATGCTAAAAACACAGAATTGAAAAACCAAAATGCAAGAAGCATCACTAGATGGATCATAAAGTACTACGACAAATTGAATTTTTAAAATTTCTTCTGTTTTTGTATTTCAGCTTAATAGCTACACTGCTTAAAGAAGGCATTGATGCAAAGCATGATGCTGAATCTGAGTGCTTAGTTGTCACAGAAAAAACATTAAATATTGGGACGAAATTTTGGGTTTAGAAATAAATGAGTGTGCAAAGCATTTACAGCATTTTGTGTATTATGATGTGGTGAGTTCTTGCAGCATTACTTACTGGCAAAACCTAAGGTAATAAATACTGTGAGGTACCTTCACATGACAAAAGTCTGAATTTCTTTGCAGCTGAAGTAAGAGCTGCTGATAGGCTTTTCTTTCTTCCCCCCTCACCTCCCTCCCTCCCTTTTCTCTCTCCTCCTACTTAATTGAGGATTATACCAAATGCACGTGAGTGACACGATCTCATAACTTTCTTAACAGACATTGCAATGTTTTGGGGGCACAGAGCTGAATATGAAGTCAAAAGAGCCCTGGGCAGGCGCCTCCTCACACTGAATTCAATAGCTGAGCTTGCACTGAGCACCAAGGGATTGAATTAGGTCTGTTTACAGCGTGGGTGCCACCAAACCCTTTGTGCTTCGTCACACACCCCCCCCTAACCAATCATTGCACTAGGACTTCATCATTTCATAGAAGCCAAACTCTTAGCAAACTACAGCCAGGGATGTAGTGCAAAAACCTTCCAAAAACCAGCACAAGCAGGACCCCGATACCCGAAATAGGTAACAAATACATCACAGACAGCAAGAACATGCTTTGCTCTACCTGAGACACCTCAGCCAAACAGCTCCTGATAATGATCAATGATGGCAAATTGGCAGCCGGGCTACTGGAAAAATTCCAAGCTTCAGCTTCCAGCGAAAGGAATGAGGAGGACGTATGTGAATGTGATCTTTGGCAGGGAAAGGTACATTGTTTCATCGCTGTGGGAAAAATGCTTAATGCTCAAACATTTCCTTAAAGTAAGATTACAACGAAACATTAGAGGTAGCATTATTAACAATATTCAACTTCCCTGGCTAAATGAAAAAAAAAAAAAACCAAA
>VZRL01000951.1:514070-553218 GCA_013397895.1 Origma solitaria
AGTGTTTCATCCCTCTTTTTTTTTTTTTTCCTGAGCACTTCAGCAGAGATGCTACAGCAAAGAGAATAGGCCTTTGTGTGCTTTGGGTTTTAAAAAATAAAGGCAGCTCCCAACTTACCTGTTCTTTTCCCCCATCAATGAATGAGGAGATTAATCAAAATTTTGAGGTTAAACTAAAACACTTGATATACTGAAAACAAGAACCCTTGTACCTCAAAGTTACTTCTGAATGGTGAACCTTGTGCAGGAAATAGCTCATGTCTGAAGACAGACACAAAATGTGTTCAGCTTTAAAAAGGATTTGGGGATCTCAGAATCCAAAGTTGTTACTGGGCTTCATAGCATAGAGAAAACCTGAATGGGTTTTATAACCTTTGTATCAAAAGCTAGTGATAAGAATGCTAAATTACTAAATATTCAAACAGGTGTTCTTCCTGAGAAACCACTAGTGAAACTCATGCAGATGTCTCCTCTTGAGTACACATAAATAGATGTGTAGAACACCCTCTGCTTCTCAACAGGAAGAAAATAATTCTCAAGTCAGAGCTCATTCAGAGACTGTCCCTCCAGTTTAGAGCCACCTTTCTCCCCTCCTTTCTCAGTCTTTTACCTCAGCTTCCTTCTAACATCCTTTACCTCCTGCAAAAGTTCAGCCAGCTTCTTTCCTCCATCAATCCTCTTAGTTTCCCCCAAAACATACCTTATCTCAAAAGAAAAGCAAAACACTGGAATTAATGTTACTTTATTATATCTATACTTCTCTGTATGCCCCTCTCCTTCTGCTGCCTTTTTAGGTTAAATTTTCTTTATGACAGAGATTATTTACTGTTCTGTGTACTAACATGACACAGCCTGGATCTTAACCAGCCTCAAGGCTCCACCATAAGGAACTGAGAATAAAAAGAAACTGCCTTTGCCCTAGGTAAATGCTCTCCAGAGTGGTGTCAAACATATTTATCCATCTTAGCAAAAGGAACCCCAGAAAGCACATAACAAATATGCCAAACATTATAGAACCTAAATCACCAGTTCTTTTGAAAAATATTTATTTTAAACAATCTCTATAGCATGAAATGTAATCACAATTATTCTAGGCATCTCTGAAATATTAAATCATGGTGGAAATTTTATTTTTGAGTCTTGTTCATTTATCTTTTCAGGGTACTTAATGGTTATATTGTACCTGTTCCCAACTACTCCTTTCTCTTCATTGAGCTCCCTGAATACAATTAGAAAAACATTCAAACTGCAAAAATTTTTCTATGAAGGACCAAATTTGGATATAGAAAAATTTCAAAATACTCAGGAAGACACCCAAAAAACATTTTAAAATTTGCTTCGGAACATGTTTAGCATCTAAATATTTTTTTACTTGTAATTTTACAGCAACCATGTACTTCATTTTCTTAGTGGCAAAGCACTTGGAAAATCCAAGAACTTAGGCTTTAGGCATGCTGCCAATCTGTGTTTATCATAGAATCCTAGAATAGTTTGGGTTGGAAGGCACCTTAAAGATCATCTCATTCCAAGCTCCCTGCTCTAAGCAGGAACACCTTTCCCTATCCCAGGTTGCTCAGAGCTCCATCCAGCCTGGCCTTGGACACTTCCAGGGATGGAGCACCCACAGCTTCCCTGGGCAACTGTGCCAGGGCCTCAGCACCCTCACAGTAAAGAATTTTTTCCTAATATCTGATCCAAACCTCCTTTCACTTTGAAGTTATTCCCCCTTTTCCTGTCGCTCCATGCTCTTGTAAGAAGTCTCTCTCCATCTTTCCTGTAGGTTCCTTTCAGGTACTGGAGGCCACAATTAGGTCACCCCAAAGCCTTCTCTTCGCCAGGCTGAGCAATCCCAATGCTCTCAGCCTTTCCTCATAGAAGAGGTGTTCCACCATCCTGGTGGCCTCCTCTGGACTCAGCCCAGCAGCTCCATGTCCTCCCTGTGCTGGACCCCAGAGCTGATGCAGAGCTCAAAGCGGGGTCCCACCAGAGCAGAGCAGAGGCGCAGAATCCCCTCCCTCTCCTGCTGCCCACAGGGCTTTGGATGCAGCCCAGGACATGTTTGGCTCTCTGGGCTGCGATTACACATTCCCAGCTCATGTCCAGCCTCTCACCCACAGCACCCCCAAATCCTTCTCACAGAGCTGTTCTGGATCTGCTCATCCCCGCCCTGTGTTGGTACTGGGAGTGGCCCTGACCCAAGTGCATCACCAGCACCTGCTTTTGTTAAACCTCATGAGATTCCCATGGGCCACTCCTCGAGCTTGTCCAGGTCCCTCTGGACGGCATCCCATCCCTCAGGTGTGTCACTGCACCCTCAGCTTGGTGTCACCTGAAAATTTGCTCTAGGATCCAAAAAGCCACAGTGACAGTCTCTGCTATTTTCATAACACATCCCAGGCCTGACCAAAGGCCACCTAAACCAGAAGGAATCTTTCAGACTCTTGAGTTAGAATGAAAAAATAATTCTCTCTTCTGCAGAATAGCTCAAAGGCAACTTAACCACAAATTCTGCTGAGTAGGAGCTGAATTTCTACCACTCTTAAGAAGTGGGAACTCAGAATCCCAGCCTTCTCACTGGGAAGAAAGCATTGGCTTATTGCAAGAACTAACCCATTCTGACATGCCAGAAGTATCCATTTTCTTTCCCATGAAGCTCAGGTTTCCACCTTTGGCTACGTTCTCAGAATGCAAAGTTCTGTTTTTAACCCCACTCGGTAGGGCGTGCAACAAGGAGAGTGGGAGAACTTTCCTGAATGTGCACTGAGCAGTCAGCCAAGGCTTCTGTGGAAAGAGACATCAGTTTCAGATCAAGACAGGCCATTACAGCCACCTTATCTAATCACCACCCCTCACACAGACCAGAAACCGTCAGGCAGATCCAAAAAGCTTAAAACTGCACATTCTAGCAAGGCATCCACTTGGCAGCTCTGCAGTGAGACAATAATATTTCAAAATGCCACACTTCTTTGAGAAGGGACATCTGACAGCTTTGCTGTGTACGTTACTCAGCTCTGGAGAGGATAGACCTGCAGGCTCAGCAAGGTTTGCAGCCCATAACACAAATTCAGAAGGCACAGAGTGACAAATCCTGGCAGGAACAGCATAGTTGGAGTACTTCAGCTGTGGATTCAAGGTGAATTAAGTAAGTGAGCAATCCTTCAGCCCTCTGCTTGTGAGTTGAGGGAAACAAAACAGACAAAAGGATTAAAACACTATTTTGTGAATAATACATAATCATTTCCTTTCATATAGAGCCACATGAAATTCCAGAGGTCTGTGGTACACTGGGAAAGAGGCATAAACCTCTGATTTGTAACAAAGTGCCCCAAAAATGCGTGAATGCTTTGATGACTTCAGGTGCCCTCCTTCACAATGGCAGTACCTTCTTTCCTCTTTTCTTGCTTAAGAATTTGGGGTTTTGTTAATATGATGGTGTTATGTTTCTTGGAGATTTGCCCTAAAATACATCCTTTGAAACAGGTACATATGGAATTATCAGTCTGCAAACTGCTCTTCTCCACCTACTGGAAACCATCAAATATCTTTGACATGGGGAAGCAGAACTGTGAGGAAATGGTGGTAATCCTCTTGAAATAACCCCTAGAGAAGATGGGGATGTCTTTTGTGGGAAAAAGCAAGTTTTCCCATTGTCAGCATGCAAAATCGGCACAGGACAATAGAAACCGTGATTTTTCTGCAGTCAGGTTGGCAAATCCTTGCATGTGAAGAAAAAACAATTTCAGAAAAAGCTAGCAAGCAAAGATGTAACTCCATAAAGGAAATAGGCATGTTTGTGTGTATGCCTGCTGCAGTTTGTGTTCTCCTTAAGGCCGTGACACATTCCTTTAGCTACATGGTGAGGTTTTAAAGGAAAGCATAAAACAAATAAAAACAAATGGTCTATCTCTTCCCTGAAATCAACACACCCAAAATACACTTAGTTCCTAGTTCCAAAAATAGGACAGGTTTTCAAAGTCTTTCAAGCACCATCCACATTATCCAAAAAGCCTAAATACTCACACTGCAGAATAAATATGGAGAGGTTAACTTCTCCATAAAAGGATAAAAAATACTGTCCTGCTTGTCATACTTTTACTACAAAGAACTAAAAATTACTAATAAAAACTATCACTTTTGCTGGCCACATTCACAGACCCACTTGATTCCTTCCAGCAGAAAACTAATTTAGAACTATTACATGGCTTTATTCACACCAGCACCAAGATGTGTCTCTTGGGAACAAGCTTGGTCGGTCAGGGATATGGGATCTAATTTAGGAGCTGGTAGTTGCTGTAATCACATTAAAGCTCCTCACTGTCACAGAGCAAACCTCACCTGCAGAGTCATAGCTTTTATGTGTACCCATACATGCATGTTTATATAGAAGTACATATTTTTACCTGTACACAGATACATACACACAAGCAAGCACACTTTCAGAGGGAAATCTTGTGTCTCAAACACAAAAGGCTGTCTCACCACAGATGCCATTCTGAGATCTCATTTGCTGTTCCTTACATCACAAACATGCAGAACAACAGTCCTTCCTGGCTTTATTTCGCCGGGATGCCATGGCAAGTGGCAAATGCTCTGCTGCCACCCAATGACGTTTCCTGGGATTGTCCTTTTCCCAAGACCCTTTTCTCCTACTATACAACCAGGTTTAAAAAAAAAAAAAAATCAGGTTAAATTAAAGGCACCACTTAGAGCAGGAGCACTTTGCATACCTGTGGTGCCTTGGCCTCTGGGGAACATGGGACATCCCCACCTCTCCTCACCTGTATGCAAATGGCCCCAATCCTTTTCATCATTCCGCCAGCAGCAGCACCACTTTATCTGAATTCCCAGTCACAAAACCATCATTGTGCTGTGGCAGTTAATTTTTACTGGTTTACAATGTCCTTCCCTTTGCACAAGAGATAATGCCAGCTAAGCACAGCAAACCTTTCACACAGCTGTTGTGCTTTATAGGCCATCAAAGCATTGATTTCGCAGCATTGTGTCAATGCCAGACACGCCGATTCCCCTCACTGTTTTCACTGCTCAGTTCCTTTCTTTGCTCTCCTGACAAAGCTCAACTTGTTTTAGCCCTCACTACTACATCTAAATTTAGTTTGCAATGCTATATAAACACAAGTGGTAGCCTGTCAGGTTTAAGTGAAAAAGGGAAAATGCTGTAACGTGGATCTTGAGGTTCATGCCACCTATAATTAAGTCCTCAAAAGTTTGAATGCTTCCACTTTCCGTGCAGTAAAAATAGACATTTGTAGAGTGCCAATTTGAGGAAATTCAAGAAACTAGCCAAGTAATTTTTGTCAATTTGTATTTGCACACAAGAATAAGCTGCTCAGCTCTGAAGAATCTGTCCAGAATTCTAGGGCAGCAACATGTGCATCTGCTCAAATTAGTATAATTTAACATTTGTCAGCCCAGAGCATACAATGAATTACTTTTAAATGTGGTTTACATTTTCAGTTATCAGCTTGAGCTGGTATAAAAGACCCTGACCACTCAGGGGTGAATGCTCAGTTGAGAGTTCATTGTCACAGAGGAACCACAATTATAGGTTTAAAGGAAGCCCAGCAGTGCTTGATTTATTTTCACCTATTTCGTTACTATTCTTGTTTTGGCACACAAGATGTAGCAGGATGTTCCTCTCACCAGAACATACAGGCTGTAGAATAATACACTAAAAACCTAAAGGAAGGAAAAATTAACTTCTTTCCCAACAAGCATCTACAAGAAAATTTGATCACTGCATTAAAAGTTAGATAATATTTCCAAAACATTCTGTCCACTGTTGCTCTCTGGGGCTCTCAAAGATCAGAGATTGTTCTGAGACTCATTAGTAGTTAATGTTATTTAACTACGGTACAACAAAACTGAATTTGGAACTTTATAAGAAGTGCCACTTTCATACTCTCACATTTTCATACTCCAAGCACAACATAGAAGTGTTACAGTTGTGTACTACTGATAATTCACTGCCCCAAAACATACCTTTATGTTTTGCCATTAAAAAACAAAACCTGATTGTATTCCAACCCCTTGATTCAGGCCCCAGCACTTAACTATGCTGAGAATGTTCCATTAAGTGCATCCAGAAGTGCTAATCACACAGCCCAGCCTACATGGTCAGTGTAAAATGGGGGCTTGAACTCCCTCTGCTGGCTAAAAACACAGCTAGAGTTCAAAAAATCCCCTCACGTCAAGAAAAAGAAAAAAAAAAGAAAAAAAGAAAGAAAAGGAAAAAGAAAAGGAAAAAGAGAGAAAAAGAGAAAAAGAGAAAAGAAAAAAAGAAAAAATGAAAAAAGAAAAAAAGAGAAGAAAAAAGAAAAAAAAAAAGAAAAAAGAAAAAAAGAAAAAAAAAGAAAAAAAGAAAAAAGAAAAAAGAAGAAAAGAGTACCAAAAAACTTTTTAAAAAACAAAATAAAGATAATCTTTATCTCTTCTTTAGGGATTTTCATCTTTTTAGTTGCTGGCATCTCCAAGTGATTTTACAGCACCTGACTCCCATGAAACACTGGGCTGTGGCTGGGAAGCTCTGCAGATGAGTCCTGCACAATTTCCTGCTTAAGCACTGTCAACAGATCACAAAGAGGATGGTAACTGTGATGAAACACCAACCAGTCTTCACAAAAAAGGTGGGAGAACTGCTGGAAGAAATCCATCATCATAGCAGCAAATTAAGATGCATTTGACAAGGACCAAAATTATGACTTTAGGTCGAATTTGCTGAGGAGAAAGGTCTGCTAGAGGTAGTGGAATGGCAAATGTAGGATTTGGGTTCAGCTCTCCCTCCTGAGAGACTTTCTTGTGCTCAAAATCATTTTGGCTCAGTTCCTTCTCCAGAAAGTTTTCTTTCCTGGTCTTCTTCCCTTCATCCATCTCTATTTCCAGAGAGAGGATTTCTACCCAAAGGATCCTATAGAGAAGGCTCTGTGTCTCCTTCAGTACCTCCTGCGATAGGTCACACAACTCAGTTTTTTTAAACCTATTCCAAAACTATTTTAAGAGCATTGTTTCTGACCTATCACCACCTTGCACAGGAGTATTCATTTCTACATCACAATTAACCAGCCAAGATGGTGTCATACAGTGAGAAAAATTGTGACAGTAACCCTGTAAAATGACTTGAAGCATAAATGGCAATGCAGCCTTTGCTGGTCAGAGGGCTTCATCCCATTAACCCCACTGGTAAGCTCAGCTCTGCAGTAACCAAATTCAAATGGCAATATTTTACACATATTTCACTTAAGCCTGACCACCACCACAAGGCAGAAGAGAGATCTGTGTTCCCACGTTGTGCTGGCGATGGCATTTCCCTCAGTTATATCACATCACAGCGGGGGTATTACGAAAGGTCATGGAAAAGCAGTGTCAAGGAAGATCACGGGGCACCATAACGCCTCTTCATAGCCCCTCCTAAGGCACAAGCCCGTGTAAATTTGCTGGAGGAGAAAGTACCTGTGAAATAACAGAGCCAGAGCTTCACAAATATTCCATCAATGGTTTGCTCTGTAAAATGATACAGCACAGTGTTCTCTAAAACATTAGTTCTGCTTTCTGGCAAGTCTGTTACCACACCAACAGGCTGGTGGCCATAGAAAATGTAGCATAGCTGGGACAAATCTTTCAAAATTCCTTTTTATACAATGGAATAGCTTTCCTTTCAGTGGGATTCAGACACACATTGATGGGTCACAAACCTTTTCATCTAAACCACCATCTTATCTGTGTGGGGCTGAGATTTAATTCAGCTCTTCCTCTTTTAACGAACCAGCTATGGTCCTCCCTGAACACCTGAGTGTCACGAGTGTCTGGTCAAAAGCCAGGTAACACCTCTCTGTGCAGATCAGAAATGACACACGTGAAAATTTGGTGCAGAACTGCACGTGAGGTGCTTCAGACCTACATTTCACAATGTCCACCTATATAAACATATGATATATGGGTGTCATATGTATACATAAGATATATACATATGACAATGCATGTGATTCTTTTAATATTTAAGCCTGAACCCAAACTTTCAGCCCACACCTCACCTTCCAATATCTAGACAATTAGGAAGTAGAGGATCCTGCTTTACAGGTTTCCAGAGGATTGCATCGGGGTCACTCAGGAGTTGAGAACCAAAGGCTTTGGAAAACGTCAGAGGCAAAAGTTAATAGTCACTGTGGAGGGTCTCAAACAAGCAGATGTTTCAAACATGTGCCTAATTTTTAAGTGCGGAGTTTGATTGCAGTAGATATTACAGTGGGCACCAAACCAAGACAGAGCTAAGGAGGAAAGGCTAGTGGACAAAATAGGAGGAAAAGCAGAGCATGAAAAACATTTTTTCACATGCTCTCTTAGTCCGTGTAATCTACCCTAGAGAGGCCTCAGCAAGCAACTTAACTTCAAACCTCAATTACAACACGTGGGCAACTTTATTGCCCAACAAAAAGTACATTAGAGATTTATAATCTCATTTTATTAAATTTTCCTACTCATGACATTTACTATTGGGTGTGTATGTGTGTGAGGTTAACACAAAGATCTATATTATGTTTGTATATTAATAAGATTAAAAGCTCACCTGCATGGCAGGTGCTGCTGTGGGCACGTGCTTGGATTATGGATTAACCAACTCCTATAAAAAACTAGGGTCTATCACCAAATCTAAAGCAAGGAAGGCAGGTGTTTTTCCGGCTGATCATCCATCTGAGGGCTCTGATTGAATTACATCAGGAAAGAAGAGGTTTGCTTTCTTCATGGCATCTGATTACAGAAAGAGAGGGGTTAACACCTCACGCAACATAGTGAACCTTAAAGGAGAACCTGTTCTTCCATGGCCCCTTCTGGTGGCTACTTTGATCTAAGTTTTATTGTCTGGGCTTGACACCTTCACCTTTGATTTTACAGGGAACTTCTAAAAACAGGCATTTTCCTACAGCAATTGTCCAAGTCTTTTCAGAGAAACCATCAATTATCCAGGATGCTGGGAACTAAACACTTGGAGTTTTGGTGAAATACAAGATTACTCTCACTGGTGTGAAACAGGGATGGGAAGACACATTAAAGACTCAAGTTTTGCTTTCTAAGATCAGTACGTACTTTTTAAAAAACAGCACTGTCAGTAGCTGAGCACACTGTGTGAGGAACCAATTCATTTCTAAAGGCAAGGAGACCTAACATAATAAAACAATAGAGGCCAGACTGGCTTCCCAGGTCACCTCAGGGATGCTCGCTATATAGGGCCATTGTCACACCACCACCACTACCCAGTTCAATGCTATAGTATTACAGTTTCGCAGCACACACAAAACAGCAGTTCTTCCCTGGGAGCTAACAAATCCAGTCTGCTTTTAGCCAGAATCCTACACAATAACCCTAGTTTTAAGCATAAAAATCAAAATCCCTTCTGGTCTTCCCTAATGTGACAGGCTGTGAAATGCAATCCTTACAATTCAACTCCGAAATTTCTGCATCCAGCTTAGGAACCTGTGGTCATATTAGAAGTCATATTTCACATTACACACACACACACACACACACACACCCCCCTATACAGCAGAACTTGGTCTTAAAAATGCACTCAGTTTTCTATTTTGGCATGAATTTCCACCCTCTCAAATGCTGATGACCTTTGCCAGTGAGATTGTGCCAAGCAACTGGTCCTCCTTGGAGTTTTCCAAATTCAGTATGATGTTGCAAGCGCTCACCAGCTCTGAAAAGTCAGACTGTTCACTCGCCTCTAAGAACAAAACACAAGAACTACAAAGGAAGATGAGGCTAAAAACATTTTTGAAGTGTGTTTCAGGTCTGACAGAAGGCTGGAGCTGTTGTTTAGGATGGTCATCCTGCATTTCTCCTGTAGTTTGTGCAGTTGAAGCAGTGACTTAATTACTGGAATCTATCAGTTTACTTACACTTACCAAACTTCCAGCACATGTGCCAGCCTCAGCTCATCCCTATTAAATATTTATAAATCAGATGGAAAATCAGTAATAGTCCTCCCTCCTCTTTTGGTAAGATGGGAAATAAGTTGTGATCAAAGTTCAGAGGTTCTGGAATTTTGTTTGTTAAATTTAACAAAGTAAATAAAAAAGTTACATACAAGAACAGGCAGCAACAAACTTATAAACCAATTGATATACAAAAAGCAATATCATCTTCTAAACATGCAACTGAAACTCACAGCTGGTGCAAAAAAAAAAAGCTAAAAATAAGGCAGTACTGTGTGTTAGCAAAGGCAGTGAGCAGGGACTGCAGGTTTTTCTCTTAACTCTCCCACGTATTTCAAGCTCAGCTGTGGGCAGATCACCAAATATCTCAGCTGATCATCTACAAAGTAAGGATAGGAATATTTTCTTATCCCAGCACAGTGTTTTCAGAAGAGTGCTTGGGAGGCACTCACTGCAGTGATGGGGTCCATGAAAGTCTCTGCACAGAACAAAGACAACACCTGCTCAACTGGTTAATAGGGAAAAGATAACAGAGACTGTTACAAGGGATTTCTAGTATTAAATGACAAGCTGCAATTGCCTCTGGCTTACAGTTAAGAAATTCAGCATCAGTGAGCCTTTTTTAAATACAATTACTGTGGAAAAAAATTAAGTATAGAACTAGACAAGAAAATAATGAAAATAAACTACACAAATGGCTGGAATTCTAAATCAAAGGCGACATTTAGGTTCTCCCTTATAGTGGCTAACATGGGTGGCTCACGACAAGACATCATTTTGCTTCTGTCTTAGGTAACATGGAAGGTGTAACCAAAAGCATGTATTCTATTAGCACCTCCATAAGCTGGTAAAACAGCTGGGGCAATGTTCTTTGTGTTCAGCATGACCCAGCCCTGCTAACACCATCGGGGCTATCTCTGCCATCAAGGTCCCCCGGAAGTGACTCATAAGATTCCATCAGCCCATTGTGAGATGCCCCGCCCAGAGGGGAGGAACTGAACATTCCCACCTGCATATAAACTGAGACCCTGGGACACCAAGCTACTTTCTCCATGGATTCCCAGAGGAGAAGAGCTTGAGAGCCACCACTGGACCTCCAGAGACGGATGAGACCTTTCCACAAGATCACCACTTCAACAAGAGTACATCCATCACTCCAACAGGACTGCAGCCACCATTGAACTGCACTGCTACCACCCCACTAACAGGGTGCAGGTTGTATTCTGACTTTGTCTATTTAAACTTTGTTATAAATATTAGTAAAGAACTGTTATTCCTTTTCCTGTATCTTTTGCCTGAAAGCCCCTTGATTCCAAGGTATGATAATTCGGAGGGAAGGGGGGTCATATTCTCTGTTCTAAGGGAGGTTCCCACCTTGCTTAATAGACACCTGTCTTTCTAACCAAGACAGCTTCCTTTGGCAAACGAGTGAATAGATGACAGAGGTAACTGCACACTGCAGTTTTTCCTTCAGAGTTCCAACAGTTTTAGTTAACTAAGACACTTTTGAAAACCATTTATTATGCCTTGTGACTCAATTTTATACACTCTTGAAGTTCTTCTCATATTCTCTGTGGGAGATAATGATAGGTGGCTCTTCCAGTGGCTTGCTGGACATATCCTTGTGCACTTAGCATTTGAAAAATGCCAGCTCAGCCTTGAGGGGTTTTTTTTCTGACCATCTTCTTTCTCTTTATGCTGGGAAAATTGTAGCTCTACAAATACAGAAAAGGTTTTGAGTTCAGAATGAAATAGGAAGTTTATGATTAAGGAAGTCTGATTATGTGGAGTTTATTCCTGAATAAGCAACAGACCTTAGCTTCATCATTTAGATACTTCACGGTCTATTTTATGTTTTTAAAAAAAGATGGTATGTCTGGAGGGTACGGGAAAGAAATCAAGAAAGGCTTTGGATTCTACTCTGCCTTCAATCCAGGGGAAAATCAGACCTATTTCAATTAACAAAATTAATTTTGTTAACTACTTAATCATTACTTTTCATAAGGTTAATTACTACATCGTTAGTTTTTGTAAGGTTTTCTAGTTGCTCCTAGGATTTATGCAGCATCAGTCCCCTGGTAATAACTTTTAAATTCATTCACCAAACCAAGTTTGAAAGAAGAGCTGAAGTGTGAGAGGTGACTGTCAAGCATTTTGTGACATCTGGTAGCAGGGAGAGCAGAGTGCCCAAACTAAGCATTCTCATCAAGGGAAAAATCAAGTTATCCACCCTACTTGGCTTGTCAGTGAGTCAACAGAAACCGGGAAAAGGGCAACACATGCCCTCTTCCTTCCCAAAAAGCTACAGGATGTAGAAATGAGATTAAAGGGAACCCAGCAGAGTGAACTGCATGGAGAACTATGGAGACAGCGACAGAGCACACACAACTCAAGTTCCTTCCTGCGCATAAAAGGAAGCTGAAGGAGCATAATTTTGGTTTTGCTAACCCTGCTTGTACAATACTTGCATGCTGCAGACATTTGTAAGCCATTGGTTAGCTCCAGCAGCACACACTGTAAGAACAAAAGCTAGGTTTGTTATAGTCACGGGAATTCATTCCAGGGAAAACACAGAGAGGTAGGTGGGACAGGATCTTGGGGAGCAGCTGCGCCAGGGGCAGGTTCACAAACACCCAGACAAAGCTACAGTAGGTGACTGTCAAATCCCTCCTGAAAGACCTCGGGAGTGAAGGGGACTATGCAACCTCCCAGATACAGTAGTCAGAGCTAGAGAGCATCCTCAAATCCAAACCACAACTTCTCCTACAACCAGCACACAGAGGCTACACAGCACCAACAGTTTGCTCCTCTCAACCATTTGTATATTTGAATATTGTTTTAAAAACTATTTGCTGGTTTATTGTTGGTCTGAACAAATTATTTAGTCTAAAGTTCTTCTAAACTCACACCTCTCAATTGTCTTAAGACCTCTGTTACTGTAGTAAAAACCTTCCCCCAACTATTTATTTTAAAATGCAGGGCCCAATAGGGAAACAGTGGAGCCCAAGGGGAAGTACTATTACAAATTACAGCAAAGCAATTTTATTTTGATCTCTTTCAGATTATTTCTGTTAGCACATTCAATTTGCTGTACATTATCAGCCCCATAATATTTGTCTTCTAATATCACTTTTTCCCTGCCATATACTTCTAAATTGTAAGAGTGCACATTTATCTCTTAAATTTTACTTCAATAATTTTGGTAATTTCCTCTAGTTTATCCAGATCATTTTGAAACAGTGTCATATAGAGTGTATTGCTTAGAGATGGACTACAAAGCAAATTTTACCCCCCCAACCCACAAGTTATTTCTACCTAGAGTTCACAGTACAAACGACTCTGAATGTTTATAAAGACTGCAGATTAAGGCAAAACCATTCAATTCATGGAAAACTCCCAAGAACTGTATACGCTTTTAATTAAACAAAAATCTAGTGAAAAATCATTAACACTTACATGGAGGCAAACACCTATTTCGTTTTCAATAAAACCCCAAGACAGAGCACTGCAATGACTCGATCTGACTAAAGCACAATGTTAAACTGCAAAAGCTGTGGTAACACCCTGTACTACTCTCAATATACAGGCAGGTGAAAAGATAAACCATCTAGCAAGAGATAGCTCTGAAACATGTGGTGAAGGTAACTAATCTATGCCCTGCATCATTTTCCTATAGGCCCTATGTTTTTTTCTAGCTTTATATGTAATTTTTTCTTTTTTTTCTGCACTATAAGAAGTGCTGGAGGGATGCAAAGCAGTGTTCCCCAAAATGTGTCAAGTTCACAGTGAAGCGTGCCTGTGAGGTTCATCACTGTATTTCTGTATTTTTAGTAAAAGAATCAAGAACACTTCAGTTGAATCCTTCCTTTCCCTCCACTCCTCAATCTTTAAGCAATAAAAATTCATAGTAAATCAGGAAGGAAAAAAAAATACCTGAGGAATCTCAAATTAACCTTAATTATTTATTAAGGTCTTCCTTCAGAAGAAAAATCTGATCCTGCTTTAAGAACACAAGGTGATCTTCTCTTTGCTTTGGCTTTCACATGCTCCACCTAAGCGTATGCAACAACCATTGTCAGAGACATCAGCTTGTTCCAGAACTGATTCTGTTCTGTCCTTAAAAAAATCCTAACCATCTTCTAAACCAGAAAGTGCTACCAAAGAATACCATGGACACTGCTAAATTATGTGCAAAATCTGCCCCAGCTGAAATGCTATGATAATGCTTTGTCACTGGTCTCTTTGGGAAAAGAGAGATGAAGGAATATCTGGTTTGCAGAGACTGAAACACAAATGAAAATCAACCTGCTCAAACCATCAATGCTCAGTTCCAATCAGGTTTCCCCTTTAAAATTGTGTCTAGTACCTACAGATGATGCTATGTGCCTCTAGAAATGGAGAATAACAAAGCAGAATCCTTTAGGTCTGCATTTTGAAACCAAGCACCAAAACCATGGGAGCAGAGATGTCGAGCACTGCAGAAACCAGTAGCAAGGGAAAGGCAAAAACAAACCACAAGAACCACTTCAACACCCCGATTTTTTTCATAGTTTAAGAAGAAAAAACTTTTTTTAATAATGCAACCCTCAAATTTTACCTAATGACGTACATTCATTTTCATGATTTATACAATTATTGCATAAGATTTGTGGTGATTTACGTCTTCCAGTTCAAATGACATTAGGTAGCACAATTTTGTATTCAATTCTAGTTACACTTTCAATTACAGAAGTGTGAAATAAGAAGACAGACTATTCCCTTCAGAATGCCTTCTCCACATTTGTCCAGAGGCAAGGATGGCATAATAGAGACAGCTGTGATGTTTATGGTAATCCCACACCAATTTGTGTTGCTTTGGTAGATTATAGTGGAATGCAATGGCAAAAAACCAAAAAAACCCAACAACAAAAAAAACCAATGACAAAACCCCAAACAACCTTAACAGGCCAAAAAAAACCCCAAATCTGCAGGTTGGTAAGAACCAGTCGCTTCCTTTTTTGTAAGGCAGAGCCACTTCAAGTATTCAGAAAAGTGGAAAACAAAAATTTTTTTTCTTTAAGTAAAAAGGTAAAATAAGACAGTTTAACCGCTGTGTAATAAGCCCCAATACACTGGTGGCAGTGATTATACATCATGCTAAAAGGAGCAGAAACCAACCAGACACAAAGTCGAACTGTAAAAAACAAAACTCAAAACTAGAAACACCGTGTGCTGATGCCTTTATCTGCTTGCCATGAGGAGTGTTTTAAGTGCATGACTGCAAATAAGCATGATGATGCCACTGAAAACAGTGCAAGTGAGTTACTGGGTGGCTCAATCTGGAAGAGAGACAAGAGCATGGATTGAGAGGCAGGGTTACAGAAGGAAAGAAAGATTGCAGAAATTCAGAACCCAGTGCACATTTGTTCCACACATATGAAAACTACAACACATTTTGATCCACAGCATAAAGATAATACAAGCGAAAGGTAAAGAAACAGACCAGAATCATGAAGTAATTCCTGAACAGTGAGACAAGAAGGCAAAAATATGGTTTTGACCTCAAAAATATCATCCTGGATATTTTCCTCTCCCTTGTGCAGGACAGAGAGAGTAGGGAAATGATGAAAAAAAGAGGAGAAAAGGTACACAGTATGACTGCTTGGCACTTCTGAAAAATGTTTTTTAACCAGTGTTTTTTAACCAATGTTTTTTAACCAAAAAAAAAAAAAAGAATCAAGTGGCTTGTAAGTAGTAGCCAGTTGCCTTCCCCAAGCCACTGTCAATACAGAGATGACCACAATGTCTGTTTTGATGACAAGGGTCTCAATGAGAACGCAGCACCTCAAAGCGCAGTTTCACTTTTACATATAAAAACAGTAGTTGTCATTGATTCTATTCTTCATAGAATTCTTCATTTATTAGTTATGTGACAGAGATTCAAGCAAAACCATCTTTTTAGAGGAACACTACAGGATAATGATAGACACAACTCACTGTGAATGCTCCACTTTCGATTTGTTGAGAAACTTATTTGCCCAAAAAGTTTTACCCATGGGTGAAAGTTAGTGGTACACAGCATGTGGTCATTAAGCCATAAAAGAATGTGATCCTGCAATACTGGTTGAGCACCTTCAACTCCCACAGGCTCGAATTAAAATTTCAACTGTTAAGCACTTTGATTATCCCGTTCAACTTTTCTTTTTCCCTTCCCCCTTTAAGTGGGGAACTCCAGTGATCATGGTACAACATTCCACAGTCCATTCCCCTTAGCTGTTTCATGGAATACAATACAGTGTAGAACAGGACTTGGAAGAAAGTAAAAGGAAGAGGTTCAGTGAAGAGCAACATTAGAATATTGACTCAAAAAGAGTTCAGTTTTACCACATTGAAAACCACGAGTGCAATTGCTCCAGTCCAGGTTCGAACTGTTCCCTGTGACCAGCATGGCACAACCAGCACAAACCCCCCATGAAAAGCAAAGAAAAAGAGAGGATGTGCAAAGCAGGCAGTCCCTGTTACTAAGCTGCAATTGATTGTGTTCCAACGTCATTAATTCCTGAAAATTTGGTAAGATATGCTGGTGTCACATTACAATAAAAATAGTGTTTCAACTCTCATTACAAGAAGATTAAGGATTTTGTTCTGGTCCTGCCTAATCCATTCATGAATTGCAGGGCACAGCCCTTGCCACACTCGCCTGCCAGAAAAGGCAGCTCCATTTTCTTGTGCTGAAAAAAGTAGCAGGCTTAGTGGTTATATAGTTCATGTTATAAAGTGCACTGTCATTTTAAACAGAGTTTCCCTATTAAAAAAAAACCAAACAAAAACTTGATATCAACACCCTATAAAAATAACAGCTGCAATACTTCTTCTAAAATTGCAACTTAAAATCAAGTTAGCAAGATTCAAATCTTTTTCAAAAAAAAAAAAGACATGAACACAAAATAAAAAACCTTTCTGCAGAGAGCTGCCAAGCAAAACCTCACATACTGTCCTACAAGCCCCTCTCCTAAGAGCATGTCACAGAAAAACCATTCCATTTCTTCCAGCTGACAACCTCAAGAAAACAGAGGTCTAAATAAATCAGTCCGTCCCACCAGTCACCTACATAACTGCAGGTGTGGGTGCTGGTGCAGTTTTTCCATCAACTCCTCCTCTGTAGGTTCTTCCAAAACATCTCTACAAAGAAAAAGCATGAGTTGTTAGGGGCAGCAAAGGGAGCTTCTCAGCATTTGTTTTTGCAATGCACATACTGAGATGTAGCATGTGCTTGTTTCAAGAATGAAACAAGGAATTAAAATTACAATAAGCTGATGCTCCCTAAAGATGCATCGACTTGCAAGTGATCCATCCGCTACAGATGTGTCATGGAAACCAGCAGCTGTTTTCCCACAAGAAGCAGGGAAGCAATTTCCTGCACACAGTACAATACAACTGAAGTAGATTTGTTTTCCTGAAAAAACTCCCAAATGAGAACCTGCTCTCAGTGCTACTATTGAGTATCCAACGCGCACCAGAAGTTCCACTAATGCACGATCATCAAGTATCAACTCACCACCCACCATTTCATTATAAGCCAAGAACATGCATCACTTTCCTCATCTCCCCTTTTCTTCCTTCCCTTGGTATTTCCTCCCTCAGCAGTTGTTCCACTCACCCCCAGCACCTCTCCTCCCATCCTGCTATAAGCACAAAGCATATAAAGGTTAGGCTAAAGTCAGCTTAAAGTCAGCTTAAAGCAGGCCTAAATAAAGCACTTGCTGAATTTCTCCAAACTAATAGATACAGTTTGCTTTAGAGGGAGGAAATAGAGGACCTCTTGCAGCCAGCACACTTCCTTTAAAACAGACAAAGGGAAAAAAACTACATAGATTATCAAGTCCAGCCCAACTCACCTGAACATGAGTTCAACTGTCCTCTGATATTCAATATCTGAAAGAGATTCTCGTTGACAGCGACGGTCCCACTTATGAATAAAGTTCTGAAATGTAAAAGGAACAGCAAAAAACATAAAGTCTTCTTCTGATGGCACCAGAAGAGAGGTTCTATTTGGTCACTGTGTTTGCAGATAAGGTTTGGGAAGGGGGTGAGTTTTGTCTTTAAACACTGTTAGAGTACTGATTTATTAAGGCATCAGGATATTGATTGGCAGCAGGTCACTACCCTGTTCTGGCCTTTGTTCAGGAATGAAATAACTTTCTCATCACAAACTGAAAGAACAGCAGAGCAGAAGACAGCCCTGCTGCCTTCAGCTCCTAGCAAGGACTGCCTCCCCAAGACAATCGTGTGAACTACTCATGAGACTTCACCTGATTTGAATTTCTTCCTCTTTAAAAGCCCAACAATATATAAACATCCTGCTGGTCCAGGCATCACAACTTAAACTCAGCTACTGGTTTTGTCATGTTCTCTTACCTATTTTGAATAACTCTGACAAATGAATACGTAGGGAGTAGACACACAGCTCAGGAAAAAAAAAAAAAAAAAGAAGACAAAAAATAGGAACATCCTGCTCTCCTGCTATGGAATGCTGCATCTTGGCTCTGACAGCAACTTTTGGTCACAGCCCTGCAGAAGCAAGCAGGTAGAAGATATCCTAGACTGAAAGTTTACTGCTCTTCCTACTGTAGGAAATTTTAATTCTCAATACAGTCAGCAATGACAAGAACATCTCCAAAAGAAACTTGCATAGGGCTTGAGATGGGGTGAAGTGCCCTCTACAGGTTCTAAGTTCCCTCCATTACTTTTAAGAGAAGTCTGCAATGATGAACCTGGAGGAGATGGTTACGATTAGCAGTGCCTTCTGCATCAGAAATTTGGATTTGCAGGAAAATATGCAATGAAAAACTAGCAGAACCACATGTTCTTCATGGCATTGCTTAGGCACTGCCACATCTTCTCTGAAAAGCTCTAGAATACGGTCTCTTGAAAATAAGTAATCAGTTCCACTCCTCTAGCGTGGAACTGAACAATGGCGGTAATTCAAACTAGGGTGGGAAGAAACATAGGTAAGCCAAAGAAAATAAAAATTTAAAATTTAAATTGCTGCCTTCATTTGCTGACAAATTAAAATGCAAAAAGCCTGAAGCTTGAAAAACTAATGCTGTATTTAAATGTTAATGTATAAGAGACAAGGAATTTTATAAAACTTTAAATATTTCTCATCTTTATAATAAAGAGAGTGATACAATGAAAATGTACACATCCAATGAGACTCAACCAGTTTTGTGACAAATTTGCAAATAAAACATACAATTGTCTAGGAAAAAGAAAATATTTCCTCAGCTCTTCAGGGACAGGGCAGCAAGGAGAAAGGTAAAGTAATCGCACACACAAAAAAAGTTGTCTGGGTTCTTTTCATTTCCTGTACAAATTAGAACCCATTCTTAGGATCCCACACCAAATAAACACATTTCCTTACCTCTAGAAGTAAAGCTACGAAGAGATTAACCCAGGTGACAGAGGAGATCAACCACCAGGCTACAAAATAGATCTTCGCCCACCTGTAGATTGGATGAACAGACAATATATAAAGGAGGCAGTAAATAACCTCAGCCTGAAAGTGAGCAGAGCACCATGAAATCACTTTTTTTCCCTTGAAATATAATACTACTACTTTCTTAATGGAAAAGGAGGCTTGGATCAAAAAATTAAAGATAAAAAATGCTTGCTTTTCATTAAGTTAGCCAACCAGACTCTCCTTGGTTAACCAACCACGGGCCACTGAAACAGCTCAACCCAGGCCCTACCCATTCAAACATTCCCATGAAGTCAGTAAATACAAATGAAAGATATGCCCAACGTTTTAAGCCTACAAAAAGTTGTTCACCCACAGAGGAAACATGGAAACATCAAGTTTATACCTGAATTGACCCAAAATAAAGGAAAGTAGCATGGTAGGAACTGTGCTATGCATATAATCCTTGTTCAGGTATCTTACATACTGGATTTATATGGGACTTCTTCAGTATTACTACTGCTACTTACGGACTTGAATATCTTGAAAATGCATCCAAAAAGACTTGCCAGTTGTTCACCACCATCACATCCCAAAGGGTCACCACTGCTGCCTAAATAGAACAGAGTTTAAGCGGCAGTACCACAGATTTAAGCCTCAAAAAATGAGGAGGAAAGACAAGCAGAGAGGGGAAAAGGGAGGGATTTCACCAGCAACCAGACTCACGGCAAAGTCATCGAAGTTGTTGGGCCAATATTCCAGCTGTTCATAGGTCCCACACTGCAGAGTGCCATTATCATTTGTTGTGTTGGCAGCGCTGCAAAAGAATCGCAGTACTCTGTGAACTCTACTTTGACATTCCCCTCAACCCCTTCTAGAAAGTTAGAGCATCTCATACGGGCAGAAAACAAGGGAAATAGTTCTAAAAAGTATTTAAGATAAAGCAGGGTGAAACTCCAAGCATTCCTGCAATTTCAACACAGCAAGAAGAAACAGGAGTAGTAACAGATAATGAAATCTTGTGGTTTAACATTAGAAGTAGGGCAGCTCCAAGAATGAGAAAAAAATCCAACACACAAACAGCTCAGAAGTAAAAAGTTGCAGATGATTTTGAAAAACAGATTCTTTCAGAGCAGCGATGTTTAGAATGTTACCTGGTATTTCCCAAGGGAACAACAGCACCTTTAAATAGCATTATGCCAGTTATAGCAAATGCATAGAAAACAACCTGAAAGGAACACAAGCAACTATTAGCTTTGAATATTTCTGTCACTAAATAAGAAAGCAAAATGCAATTAACATGGAATTTATATTAGTACCACAGTTACAGTAATTGCATCAAGAACAGTGCCTGAAGCTTTTAAAGTGAAAATACTTCTCAACTGCTTGCTCTTACTTCTTAATATTCTACCTTTCAGTTGTTAAAATGCATTAATTTTAAATCATTTTATCATCTATTTTACTTCTCTGTGTCTCAGAATGCTCATATTTAACTAAAAATATTGAAGATAAGCAACTTAAAACCAAACCCCAATACTAGTATTTGCAAAGAACGATCTGAATATCTGGGGAGTTTTCTGTTGGACTGAGTGAAAATAAGCTTTTATTAAATTAACTGAAAGACAAAATCAAGTCAGTATTTTATATTCCATCAGCAACTTCCTTAAAAAATGGTGGATTAGTCTAAAACCAAAGTTTTCAATAACACAAAGGATTTGGGAACTTCTGTCTTTTAATTGTTAGAAATGTAAACTTCTTTTTAAACTTTCACTCTTTACCAGTTGCCTAGGTGATTTTGCAATTTTTATCCTGAAAAGACAGTTCTAGAAACAACCTACAGATAACCTACAGCCTCACTGCTCTGAGTAGGAGCCATTTGTCCCAAAAAAGCTTGAAGCAAGCTGAGACTTCAAATGAAAAGTGGTTTGTTTGCTGGTTTGGTTTTGTTTTTGGCATTTTGCTACAAAACAAACCCAAGAAGGGGAAGTCTGGAAGGAATAGAAGAGAACTGCCCTCGCCTATGAACTTTGAACAGCACTGGAGTAAGTTGAAGCTGACATTTCACAGCCTGCCAGAAGATGGGGTATCTGGCCTGGCAATAAAATTAATTTTATTCTTTGAAAAAAATATATTTAATATGCTCACTGCCTGAGAAATTAGCTAATCAGTTACATTACTTTATCAGCATGTGTGCTCCAGGCTAACACTAGGAAAGATATTTTGCATCAGCTGGCAACGGAGTCTGATTTCACTACAGCAGAACCTCAGCGACAGCTTCCATGTAACCTCAAGTAAAAGCAAATCAAATTCAGCTGGAAGTGGAAAAACATTGGCAGACTTGTCTCGTAAGTGTGACCTGTACAGCACAACAAGGCTGTGACCAGCTAAGTTTTGCCCCAACCAATATCTCTATTTCAACACAAGCCAACTTAAGGCCTATCCTCTACAGATAAAAGCAGAGATTATTAATGACAAAAGCAGATATTCTGGTTAAATTGCATGCTAGGCATATAGACTAGAACAACAAATCATTGGCCTTTAACAACTCAAATTAAGGTATCCTACAGAAACCCACAAACTGTAACAAAACCAAACATATCCAGGCATTTTTTGCCCTACCAGCACTGTGGTTGCAAAGCCAGAAACTCAAGAGTTGGGAGAATTTATGTAATGGACGCCACACATTGTGATCCACCCTTTTGTGTTCTACACAGACACACCTAAAACAGGATGGCAGAGGCTCTTAACAGATCATGTCCAAACATGCTATCTCAAGACCTTCTCAACCAAAGAAATATTTAAAGTTGTTTCGCTATTTAATTTAACATAAGCAAATCAGGGTAAGAAAAACTGGTCTACTTTTAGCACAGATGAATTTTTATTTGAAATCAGAGTATCCAGGCTGAGGCAAGCACTCAAAGGAAGATTTAATCAATCTTTTAAAGATACTCCTGCTAAACGAGATACTGCCACTGTGTGCTAGCCACCGCAAAACAAAGCAGTTTATTGTGGCTTTCCAAGACATGCCCTGGAGAAGAACTGGCTGGTTAAGGTGAAATGTTACTGCTCATGGTGATTGTACAAGAACCTTGTTAACTTTGGTGGTGGCATACCCTTATTATACTATAACGAAGGAAATTACAGTCTTGCATCATAACTTACCACAAGGATTCCTGCAAAGGCTCGTAAGTTTTTCACCAGATCCAGCAATGTAGTAACAACCAAAGCCATGAACTAAAACAGAGCAGAATTTTGTAGGTATGGCATTCATCACACTTCCAGTCCATATCAAACGTTTACTAAAAGGACAAAGAATCACCTCAAGAGAACTTGCCTGCTACCCCACCAGAGAAAACCAGCTCAACAGGCAGTGATTTTGTGAGAGGCTGTGCCATAGTCAGGAGAGCTAGAGCAGAGCTATCCCATTCACGTGCAAGAGAACTGCAAGCTACGTTATTCTGAGAGGCTCTAACAAAATTTATAGCCTGAACAACAAAGAAATCAGAGCTGTGGAGGGATAAGCAATCACCTTCATGTTGGGGATGATCCGCAGGAACCTGAACACAATTAACATGTTCACCAGCCGCACCATATCCCACAGGGATAACAAGCCCATCAACTCAGGTCTCCTGTGAAAGACAGGAGAATGTAACAAATCAGAGGAACAACCCATGACAGAAAGACACAGTTTAAATCTACTGGGCTACCAGTAATTGTTAAGTACATTCACTCACTTAGCAGGAATCTCAGCTTCATTAAACGAGTAACTGATGAAGGAATGAATCCCTTTAGCCTGAGTTCTTAAATATGCATAGAGAGCTCTTTGAAGTGCGTGTTTGTGCCTTCTGTTGGGAAGGAGGCACCAAAAGGGTCCTTTCAGAAAACAAAGTGAATTAAAAGGACTGCTACAGGGAGATCCTTCAGGAACCTGCAGAAAAGTGTGCATTAATCCTTCAGGGTACACCTGGCTGAAGAGGGCTTTGAAAACAGACTAGGTTAAAAGACTGTCTTTTCAACTTTCTTCCTTACATGTGTATGTTCCATAGGAGATGGGCATATGCTTCAAGTCTCAGCCTGAATTTTAGCTTTAACATGGGCATGCTGAATGCTTCTTGGCTGGAAAGGAGGGCAGGTGGTAGGGGACTAAAGCTGCTAATGACAGAGGTCCTTGGTAATACAGATGCTAAATCATTATTTGTACCTCCAGCATATTAATCTCTAACAATGAAGGAAATTATTTAAGATAACACTGCATAGAAGGCACATTCTAGATAACAGCAACATCATTGTCCTGCCGTGAAGGTGGTAATTGCTTGGTCTGTGGATGCAACACCAGTGCACATTAGGTCTCAGAGCAACTCGTCTGGGCTGTAATCTGTTTGCAGTGACCGATAAAAAGACCTAATAGGAATTCCTAGTGCTCCAAGATGACACAGCAAACAACTGCCTACATTGAAGAATCAATGGTCAAAATCAAGACAAGATCAATAATTAATGTCACTAGACTGTAGCAATTACTAGAATAGTAATCAACCATCACTTCTGGGTGATACGAGTGCAAGTAGCATTCAAAAATAAACCCTTCTATAACCATAAGGTCTGACTTGTCTAACTCTCTTCAGAGATTGTCATGTAAATTAGGATACCTTCTTGATGGCAACATAACAAATATCCTGAAAAATCAGGGAGTGCCAGTGTCTTAGGACTGAGCTTGTATGAAGACACAAAGTAACAGAATGTGTTATGAATCACCCCTGAAGATTCAGGAAATCTTACAGAATTTCTTTGCTTTCCTCTTTTCTTTTGGAGGCAGTTTTCAAATTTTAAGATGAAGCAATGATTTTAATGTTTTTTACAACAAAAAAGAAATCAGGATACTCATCCAAAAGCTGTTTGAACTTAAGAAAATCAAAACACAACTGTTTGCTATCCCAGTATAGACAAATAGTCTAAATCCATGGGAATGTTTTTACTAAATTTTAGCACAAACCCATCAGATTTCGATCTACATACAGGGTTAAGAGGTTTCATCAGCTGTTTAGGAAGTCATACAACTGGGCTTATGAACAATCTGATACTGAACCATATCAGGTTATAAATGGTTGTCCACGTTACACCAAATTCCTACTCCTGCACCCCTGGTAAGCACAGGTCTGCCAAGATATTATTTTAGATCAGATTACAATTCAAACAAATGCATTCTTCTCAGAAGAGCTAAACAGAACACTCAAATACAAAGAAAAAACACTTTTTTTCACTTACCCATATTGCACAGCCTCTAGTGACTACAAGGGTGAGAAATCCTATTAAATTTGTGAAATGATGGACTGGGCTGACAATAACAGCATGATGACATGTGTGAGTATGACAGTGTGCGTGTATTCCCCTGACCCACCGCAACCACTGCAAAAAGGGCAGCAGGTCACACAGGTCACTCACCAGCCAGGATGAGGAAATCCGTACACAGCAAAAGTTGCAATCTCCAATATCTTTAGTTAGGAAACAAAAACAAAGCAAAAACCAAAACAAACAAACAAACAAACAAAAGTCTAAACTTTACTTTGTCATTCTGAGTTCCAGAAATTATGCAACCTTCTTGACAGCAAACATTTCCAAGAGCTTTAAGCCACTAATCTGACTCACATTTATGCTCTGAATTGTCATTTTGTCTAGTTATTCCCCAAATTAACCAAATGTACATAGATCATTCAATAGTGCTACATTAAAGGATATACAGTGAATACCATTAACCATGAATTTGACCTCATCTGCCACAGGGGCATCAAGTTTTTTTACCAGGTATTTATTATAATAATCTGCCATTTTTTCAAAAGAAAAAAGTGGTTTTAAACCATGAAACAGAATGTCCCATGCAATTTTTCCAAGAGCTGAATTTTTCCAAATAAAAAGGCTTCTTATCAGGAAAAGCACCTTTTCCATGGATTTAAACAAGCCTGCCTTCAGAACACAGACCCTAAGAGAATCATGTACTCCCACATAAACTTTCAAGCCACAGAAACCCACAACACCAGCTCATGTTGTTCAGCTCAGCAGGTAAGTGTAAAAAAAAAAGCAATCCCACCAGTTCTTGCAGTTCCTAACCTCCCTAGCCAAAAAATCCAAGAATAACATTAACTATCAAAACACTTACCAGCAAAATTACAGTCAGAAGTCCATCAAATCTATTGCTTGGGTAAGACAAGTATCTTTTCAAACCCATGGCTAAGATTTTCAGCAACATTTCCAGCAGATAGTAGAGGATGAAGAAGCAGTTGATAGCCTTCACCCCCAAAATAAAAACAACCATTAGAATTACTGACATCTTAGGGAACAGCATTAACTGTATGAAATACTGCTGCCTCTTACCCCAAGAAAGAAGTCATCTCTTTCAGATGGCTGCTTATCTGCATCCATTACCAAAACCACCTTAAACAAAAAATACGTTATGAATTTACTGCTTTACAGCTACATAAAACAGATTTTCAAGCACGAGAATAGTTTTTCTTGCTTTGCACAGACCTTTTCAAGCAGCTCAAAATACATTTTTAACTGCAAGTATTCCCTCTTAAGACTTCGCATGACTAAAGCATGCCGAAAACCCACCAACTACTAAAAAAAGTAGTTATTTAAAGAGTAATTAAAGAATAAAAGCAGCAATTAAATTTGTAGCAGAGAAAAATCAAAAGCCAATCACAAAAATAAAAAAACCACCACCCCACAACAAAAAAACTTCTTACTTACACAGATAGAAACAATATTTGCAAGGGCTACCACATTCCCCAAGTAGCCAAAGTAGGGATGGCCAAAGGCAAACTGCATTTTCTGCATAAAATGGGACTGGTAGTCTGGACTGGGAGGGTGCTGAAAAGAACACAAAGGATGTGCTGAGTCACGAAGCATAAGCATGTTAATAATAATAAAATAATTTTTAAAATGCACCCAATCTCATATTTAGAAAATCCCAGACATTTTCAAAGCAAAACTTCAGGGCCACAGGCTAACGTTGACATTTCATCTGGAAATTGTTTTCAAGCTGTGGCTAATAGCAGCAAGAGATCATTCCTGATTATGACACAATGCAAGGTAATGGCAAAGAAGAGAAATAATCCAACCTCTCTCCAATGCCCCAAGCAGATAAACTAAACACCGAGCTACTAATTGTATATATCCCTTCCCATTTCCCAATGTTTAATTCAGAAGCCTTAGTTACATGCAAACATAGAAGAAAACATTTCCTAACTCTCAAATAGTTTAGTGTTTCTTTTTCTCTTTCTCTCTCTCCAAATGGAGAAAACTTGCTGCCCATCTTCATCTGACCACCGAGAGAAACCACTTTTTGGTCTGCATTCAGGGTTTGTAGAAAAGACTTTAAGCTATTCTGCCAGTCCAAGTCACTTAAAATGCTGACAGAATAAACAAAGGTGTATTTTGTACATTTGACACCACCTAATAATCCCAAACTTATGCTGCAAAAGCCCCCCAAAGCAATTTTGTTCGTGGCTATAAAAGCAGCTCAGGAACAGCTTAAAAATCAATGCCATATTAACACACCTTGTGTTCATACGTTGCAAAGTTGGTTTATACACTTTACACTAGAATAATCTCTTATTTTTGCACAAAAGCAGACAACTTCTGATGCTTTAGAAACTATGGTCACACACATACTTGCTTAATGGCATCTTTGTCTAGTTCTTCAAAGAGCTTCTGGAACTGGGCAGCTGACAGCTGGTCACAGGAGCACATTTTGAGTGACTTCACATGAAAGAGAAACATTCAGATCAACATCTGCAGTAGGTACATCGGCAAAGTTTGCCAAAAACTCTCAGACTATCTTGGAAATCTAGCAATGTAGATGTAATAGAGAAAGATTCAAAACTGCTCTGCTTTAACACAACAACGCCATGTGACTGGAGGATTTGTCTGATCTTTTCTATTTTCCCTTTCCGGGATCACATGCTCTTTCGACAAACTTAAATCTTTAGTCTCACGTAATAGTGCCACTATTATGTAATGATCTGAGGAATGCTGCAACAGAGGTCTCTGGATTTGCAAGTCAGGATTCATAGTCACCAACATAAAGGCTAAGAAAATCCAGTTCTTACTCTCATGATGGCTTGCTTGCAGCGAGAATCCATCTCAGCTCTCTGCAGCACCTGTAGTAAGGCCCCAACACTGACATAGGACCTATTGAAAAGAAAACAGAATGGGCCCTGCTACAGATAACCTCATAGATGGCAAAATGAACTGTTCCAAATGCATTCCTGCCTCCTTCTTTGAAAAGCAAATAAAATTAGAAGTAGGAAAAAAGGAAATACACTCCACAGGAGTCCCAAACAATGTGTTATAAACATCCTATTAAAGAAAAAATAACTAAATGAGATGAGCAACAAAGTGCCATTTTTTAAGACTGGATCCTCAGTAAAAATATTAAACAAAGCAAGATGGCCAAAAATCTACTCTTTCTTTTTTCTAGATAATCTACTGTTTCAAGATTCTTCACTTACTGTTGTGCACTAGTAGGAGTCTCCTTCAGGGAAGACAGCACCTCAAACGCCGCCCGGATTCCCAGCCGCCTCCTGAAGAGGGAGGACTGAACTGATTTCTGAGCAGTAAAAACACCACAGAGGAAACAATTTACTCACACTTCAGGCACTACTGTGTCCTATGGCCAGATAATATACTGATCCTCGGGCACACGTCCCAGATTTGTGATTAGCGATCAGAACAGGAGACTGCCCCAGGCCTCACTCCCTCCAAGAACTCCGTGTACACAGAGGAAGGAAGCAAGTGAGCAAACAAGTCTCTGGAGTTTAAGTAAACATCCTGGTTATGGCTTATTTTCAGTTCTGGAGGGCACAAGCATATGCCTGTTTCAGAGACACTGGCAACAGCAAAGCTCAAGCATTCACAGAAATTCACACCACTATGAAGAGAGGAGTTAGGGAGCTTGTCCAAGTCCAGCTTCTTTCCTAAAAGCACAAATCTAGAGCCATGGTTTTTCACGCTTGTTTAAAAATTATAGTAATCACTTTCAAACTCAGTTCCTTTATTTCAAGTCAGACTATGTCATGCTGTCATGGGAGAAAGAAGAAAATTGAAAAAGAAGAGATGGAACAGAGGAGGAGGAGGAAAGGATTACCAAAAGTCCTCTCTGGACATATTCTGTTTACACACCCCTCTGCCACAAGAAGGTGGGGGCAATTCATTCTGCCTTGGGCTTATTATCCAACCAACTTCACCTTTTCTCTGGACCTCTACTAGAGAAGCTACTGGGACAGTCTGGCTAAGGCCTTGAGTAACCTGGTCTAGTGGGAGGTGTCCCTGCCCATGGCAGGGGGCACTGGGACTGGATGACCTTTAAGGTCCCTTCCAACCCCTTAATATTCTATGATTTGCAACAACAGCTATTTAAACAGTACAGCAGATTTTCTTCACAGAGACCAAGTTTAAGTTACTCAGTCACTTGTCCTTGCTCAGTTCTATAACAGTTTCCTTTTTTTTTTCCCCTGTAAAAGTCAAAATTGCAGACCCACAGCATATATGGAAGGTCATTTTGTCACAGAAAGGGATCAAGCTGTAACAGCATATAAAGGGAAAAGTACCTACATCAAAGAAAATTTAGCACCTCAAAACTGTATCTGCAACCAGAGTGGGAGGGCTGCTTTAATACACAAATTAAACTGAATACTTCAAATGTTCAAGGTTATGGCAGAACCCAGAAATCAGGAATACTTTACTCACCAGAAGGTACCCTCGAAACTGATTGTATATTATTGCTGTAAGCAAATTCATCAAAAACAAATTGCCTATTGGAGAAAAAAGAGACAGTAAAATTCACTGAAAAATACCTGTTTCTCAAAGAAGTTACAATGTATGCAGCAAATCAGAAGTAAAACTTTAAAAGGGTTCGTTTTCTTGTTAGATTTCCAAAATGTTTTTCATGTTTGAATATACTGTAATGTACCCATTCCCCTGTGACATGCTACCAAAAAACTCCAAACTATAAACACCTTCCATGAAAATGATCTTACAGACACTATGCAAGAATTGGAATACACACAAAACCAGAGAAATCCATGATTAACATTTCCTAGACAAACAAGACACTGTAGCTTATGCACAAGTGTCAAAGTTGAAGTGCATTTATGTTGCTGAAGACAAGGGGTAACTCACCTAATACAGTGAAGAGGATGAAGAAGATCGAATATGCTCGATTCTTAGAATATGCAGGTATCATCACTGTATCAAATTTAACAAAAATAGGAAATAATATTTTAATGCTTGAGATGCACAGTGCAGACCTCTGAATTTTTGGCAATTGGTAAAAGCTGTCATACAGCTAGACTTAAATGGCATAAATAATTACACCAAAGAAAGGTGAGAATCGAGTTACTAAAGGCGTGAAAAACCTTTACACAACCTTGCTCTGGCTATACCAAGAACTATCAGCTGTAAGAGTGGTTACAGTAGTCTGAACAGAGTAATCTTACTCTGTTGTTCTTCAAAAGGAAGACAAGAGTTATTTCTGAAAGCCTGCTCACCATCAGGATTATTTGCAGTAGTCAGCAAGACCAGCAGTGATGTCAGGGAATCCGGCAAATTCCGGAAATACACCACCCACTCCTTATCCTGCTGGTTATCCTAGGCAAAGAGATGGTCATGGTTAAGAGAAATACTAAGAAATCACTAAGACTGTCTTACCAAGGTAGGGGAAAAAAATTTTAATTTTTTTTTAAATTAACATCAGTCAACAATCAATTTCTTACACACATAATCAAATCTACCCCGTGGATAGAGCAAAAGCCAAACAGAAATTAAGACAATGCGTATGAATACAGAGCAATCACATCACTTACTAACAGCAATTAGAGAATATAAGGAAGAACATAACTTCCGTATAGAAGTTAAGTCTAGTTAGCACCTCAGAGCCAGGAAGAACAATCATGTCACAAACTGAGAGCATAGGACTCTGAAGCAACCCTTGATTGACAGAAAAAGCATCACCTTTTAGTCTACAAGAGATACTGGTATTCCGCTGATAAAAGACTCTCTAAACGTGAATCAAAAAAAACCCCAAAAACAAAACAACAAAAAGCAAAATAACAACCCAAAGAAACAAACCAGCTTCCTCAGTAATGAAGTGCTTCCTCAATAACCACAAAAGATCCTGCCTATAAACTCCTCTCAAACACCTCCAGCTCTACCACCATACTCAGAGTGGCTCTCACTCCCTCTTTGACTTCCAAATAGAAAATTTAACATCTGCTGAATTAGTTTTTTGTTACTTAAGTTACAAAAGTTACTACCACTATTCCAAACAAGGTTTCCCCCTTCCTCCGGCTATCCCCTTAGATAGGTTGTCACTAACACTCATGCACAGTACAGGAATTGCTGGGCAGGTAGGAAACAGGCAACTGTTCCATTTTGAAAAGAATGAAGATTTAAAATGCTGTGTGCAGTATAAATGAAAACATCTTATAAAGCTTAAACATCTTGGGGAAAGGAAATTAGAAAAAAAAAAAAGATCAGTGCTACAGCACCCAAAAATATATTTGCAATTACTTTGGCAACTAAGATCATCAAAATTCATTTGTGGCTCAGTGAAAACATAAAATGATCTGATAGTGTCAGAACCTACATCAAAACACAGGAAGGCTGATCTAGGACCCTCCATACATTTTTTTTTCCCCTGAGATCAAGAAGAGACAGATAAAAAAGATACAGAGTGTAAACAACACAAACATGAATCAGGCAGCACAGGACAAACAGCCCTTGAACCTGCTGCAAAGATTGGGAAATGTACCCCCAGAGGACATACACAAGACAATGCAAAAATGCAGCGTCATGAATTTCATTAATAAACCTACTTTTAGAACTTGCCTGCAGTATTTTGCCTTGTTAGATAGAATTAGCTTGTTATTAGATGTCAGAGCAGCATACTAGAATAGGGAAATCCACTCTCTAATTTGTTATTTTTTACCTAAATGTACACAAAATTGACTGGTTTACATATACAAGTTACATATCTACTGGGAAGCTCATAACTGAAATTAGATGTGACAAACAGAGATAACACAAAGGTCCAGAATGCAACTAAACAAAGTGGGAAAACAGAGCTCTGCTTCTAATTTCAGAAATTCTGTAGCATGGGAATCCAAGGAATTTGCTGATCCTAAGGAAGACTACAAGCAGGCTCAAGTGCAAATTAAAGGAGAAATGAAGGTGTAAGACTGAGATTAAGGAGAGGACCAAAATTACTGGGAGAAGTATGCAAGAAATTTTTGTGTTCACAGTAACATATTTATGGAAGGCCTTAAAAAGTAAGAACAAAAAAAACCCCAAACAATCTGGGTATGATACATAAAGATACAGGAAGCTTAGAAGAGAAGGAACATACCAAGACTACTGGAACACAAAAATTATTTTAATCCCAAAATTTCAAATTTGCATTTCAGAAGCAGGAAGAGAAAAACGAGAGGAAAACCCAAGGAGATCAGAAACAAAAACTAATACAGGAAAAAAACCTACCAAGGCAAGGCCAGGGATACCAGTATTGAAAGGTGAGAAAACACAGAAGAAACTAAGGTTAACAAAAAGCTAGATAGGGAAGAGAAGAAAAGAAATGAGTGATAATATAAATGAAAAAGTGACAAGAGCTTTGGACACAGAACAGCACAGAGGGTTTCAACAAAAGAAGAGAAAGCAACTCAAAAGGTTCAAACTGGATAAATGTATAAGGAAGTCTCCTGTATACATGAATACTATGCACATGTCAGAACTCTCCAAATGGACTTCAAACTCATCTCATCAAGTCTGACAACGTGACCTTTTCAGGGAAAACAAGTTTCACTAGTTTGATTATAAAACTAGACATGAAGTAGCTGTGCAAGTAAGGAATAAAGGCACCCCAATCTACCAAAGCAGAAACAGAACTGATTACCTTTGTTCGAGCAAAGAGAAGCATGGCAAACATGGTGAAGAGAGACAGATGAACAGCCAGTAGCAGAACAACACTGTTGGAAAGAAAATATATCACAGGCATTAATACTAACTTTAAATTCTTAATATCCCCTGCTAAAAATGCAAAAAGATGCCATATAAAGAAAATCAGGGGTGTTTTTAAGAAGTTATAACAGAAAGTGATGCGAATTTTGATTCAAAATGAAACTCACATTTGTGTGCCTTAGTTATTCCCTTACCAAAGGGCTTATAAAAGCAGAATTAAAACCTCCCACTGAACTAGCATTTAAAAACCCATACTACATACATAGTCATGTCACAGTCTAGAGACCCTTTACAGATCAAAAAGTTACCACAACCTCCACCCACTGTGACCTGATCCCACCGAGCCCTTAGCTACACCATGCAGAAGGAAGCTGTTCAGACGCCCCATACCAGAACACAAGGACAACAACCTGCTTGCTGTGAACGGATGTTTTCTGTGCTCTTACCCACCTTGCCATTTCAGGCAATGTGCTGTTGATACTTTTCAACGTTTTCTTCATCATAGAAGAATTCTGGAGGAGAAAGAATGGGCGAAGGATTCTTCTTATTCTCACACTCTGCAAAAAACAACGGATCAGACACTGTGTTCCTGCAAGACTGGCAGCACAAACACTTTTATTTCAAGTTTGTCAAAAAGCACTGATACACATATCAATAAAGTCAACAGTGTAACAGAAAAGGAAGTTAGTTCTGCTCTACTGAGCTCACAAAATACCGAGAGATTTCATACTTCAGGTGCCTCATTAAAATGAGGAGAGATTGCTTTAAAAACACACATTGACATTTCAGTAGTCTCATCAGGACACAAATTAGAAACAATCTAACTGTATTGCTCAGTAGACATAACAATCTGGCAAGAGATGGCATTTTTGTATTTTCTGCCAAGGCGCGTCTCAAGAAACGGATTAATAGAGAGTTACTTTCAATAACAACAAATACACATTCTAAAAATAAGTGCTTGATTTCGATTTTCAGACTGTTTTATAACTAAAGGGCCTGGTTACTACTCAGCAATTTCTGTCTCTGACAAAAGACCCAAATTGGTTTTTTTCCCACAACACTCCAGCAAATAATGTTTGATTCTTGCAATCAAGACACTTGCCAGCCTTCAAGTTATTCCTGTGACTTATTTGCTACTTCAAGTGTTTCAGCAGCCTGCATTTTAGGATTGGTCTTCTCTGGGCCCCACTTAACAGCAAAAAAAACCATAGAAATCACGTTCTTTATTGCTATTCTCTTGTTCATACATCCCAGCAGTCCAACTGCTCCTTCTGCCACTGCTTTGTGTGGGAGGCTCCTGTTCAAACTACCCGTCCACTATCACACCTCAAGATTTTACAACATTTTAAGATCATCTCTCTCTCATGCACTTCCCAGCATTTTTTCCATATTATATTTTCTTAACAAGGATTGCAAGTGCACAACAACTAATTTAATACAAATTTATGGCAGACAAAACCAAATGGAGTGCATTATTACATCGAGAAGGGAACTTCAAGAAACATTTCACAAAGCAGGACACAATTGTTTTGAACATAGCACAGCTTCAGGTTAGAAAGCAGCTGATAAACTACGTAATTACCTTTTTCGTATACATCACTACAAAGGCTGTGCCATTCAGTTAAGTTAAGAATATAATTCTCCAACTGCACAACAAAATTGGTGCCAGGCAATGAGTTTTCCCTGCACTCTTGGACTGCTGACCGACTAAAGCAGTGAGTTTTATTTAATTTTATCAATTAACACAAAATTTACATTATGAATCAAACAGAATTCTTTGTTAAGCTACATTACACCGATTTTTTTCTGTGTTTCAGTGTATTATCTAGCTATCAAAGACCAAAGTGAACCATCTCACCCTCCTCTTTTAATTCTCCTATACACCACATACACCTACTGACCCTCCCTTTGCAGGTTCTTCCCTTCTGCCACTCTCCACAATTAAACTGCTGATTATTCCTGCAGAAAGCAGTTCTTACCTCTTTGCAGAAGAAACTCAGTGACACAATCCAATCAGTAAGGGAAACAATTAATGTCAGTATATAAGCCATTAGCCATTTATTTTTCCAAAATTCTTTCCATCCAATTAAGTAACTCTGGACATGGAAAAAACAAACAACCAAAACTTACTCTAATAATAAAATCCAATACCCTAAAAAGTCAGCTCCGCTCGTTTTCCAAGTATTTATAATTTTACATCAGTGCTTTTAAAGAGATTTCCAAAATTCAAATAAAAATACATTGTGAGAATTTTTTTCCTACAAAAACTAAATAAAGGTCAGTAAAAGTGAGAGGTGCACATAGGTCATGTGAGAGAAATCCTTTGCAAGCAAGAAAATCACCCATTTAATAAACATAAAGAGGGATTATCCAGAAATAAGTATCCCAAGAAAGGTCAGTTTCTGACCACTTTTATTTTGTATAAACGAACTGACATATTTATTACATACCCCAATTTTACAGCCTAATACAAGCAGCTAAGCCAAAATAATTGCACTCTTAACAAAATTTATTTCACTTATTCCACACAATTAGGAAAATTAGGATAAAATATAGGGAATAAATGTCTACATTTAGTAAATACGCACTTACTAATTTTTCCTGAAATGAGGCTCTAATAAAGTAAGGCAATTTCATCTTGCAAACCCAAGACTTGAAAGAGTTCCACAACACACCTCCTGTTTCAATTCAACACCAGCTGAATGAGATGCTCACCTTCACAGACACATCAGCCACAAACACAAGGAAGCAGAGCAGCTCAATGCTCTCCGTGAGGCCACAGGGAGGATTCCAGGCAGGAAGGCGGTACCGGACATCGGACGTAACAGTGAGCGAGGACGGCTCTTCAATGAAAGCCAGGGCCAAGATTACAGTAATGGTTAAGCTCAAAATCCTGTTTGGTGAGAGATGAAATTAAAAATAAAACCAACAAAACCGTAAAAAACCCAAACCAAAAAATGGCCACAAAATGAGTCAAAAGAATAACAAAATACTTACGGTAAAGCAATTTTCTTTGAAGTAAACCAAGCTTTACAATGCCATATTTCACACAAATGGGTTAGACCAAAAAAACAGCGCTTGACTAGCATGTTGTTGCCTGCATTGGTGACGTAACTGCTGACCACCAAATAACCTGAGGTGGTGTTCTTTTGAAAGTAACAGCAGCAAACAATCTTGCTGTTATTCAACATGTTTAGAAACAGACACTTTGAAAACCCTTAACACACAGGGCTGTAAATCATGCTAATAGCCCATTCATGCAACAGTCCTGTGGCTGTTTCAAAGAGTCATCTACGTCATCACACTTCCATAAAATTTGCTGCTTTCCACTTCTATCATGTTCACACGTAGTCAATCCCCTTGCTTCCCACAGTAAGTTCTTAGAAGGATAAATGCACAATTATAAAATTATTTAACAAAAAAAAAGATTAAGAGTTATTTTTTAGAAAGATTGACTCCAAAATGAAAAAGCAAAGAGAATAACCATGCTCTTACCACTGGCAAGTTCTAGAATAGTACCATCGATAAAGCCACAGGGATTTGGAGTCCACACGGTGATTTATAGATCGATACTGAAGGCAGGAAGTAAAAAGGGTAATTCAAATATTACATTCAGGGTGTCTCAAAGACAAAGATCAAGTTACCAAAGCAAGCCAAATTAGTATATGTATCAATTATTAAAGTATCAGGTCACCCATGACCCCAGAGGTACTCTACATGTGTCAAAATGGAAAGATTTTAAAGAAGCTCTCCCATCTAAAGACCACACAGCTGCTCAGATAATTAAACCATGTGGCAGTCATCTGAAGCAATCACTGTCATCATTTCAAATAACAGCATTTGTAATAATTCAGTGACTATTCTATGTACTTGCTAAAATGGTCCACCCACTTAATTCCCCTTTCTAACATTCACTCTACTCACAGAGCTTTTTTTGTCTTTCTCTTCCAACGAGCCGTAAGGTGCAAACAAATTAACCCTGAATAGAAGAGACCTCAATCTATGTCTTTGAATAAAACATGCTTTAAAATCAGGAAACACCTGTGATTCTTGAGGAATTCCCAAAATCTGCTCCATCCCTCCTCTGTGGCAGCTCCTGGGCTGCTCTTACTCTGCCCCTGCTGAGAAGCTGCTTCCAGAAAGGTGGCCATACCTTAAATACATTTGACCCCCATAAATTTCCCAACCAAAAGCCATCTAGATGCAGCAAGAGAGCTCAAGAACTGCCCTTCAGCATTCCCACTGCCTGGGTGATAACAGGATCTAGGAACCTGCAGCAACAGCCAGGAAAGGAGAGACAAAGAGGGAATGAAGACTTCCAAGGGCACCAAGCTCAGCTGAGGCTGAAGAGTTCCAGCTTCACACTTGAAGACAGTCTTAAGCTTTTGCCAGCTCTTAAGATGTGGAAATAGTCATATTGACGGGCAAATTACAGGGTTAGCTCAAATAGTTTCTTTTAGCAGTAGGTTAGTCATTGTCAAAACACCCACAATCAAAACAACCCAAACAAATAAACAAACGAAAAACCACCATGAAAATCATTCCACAAACCAGCATCTCATTTGAACCCCTTAAAGAGATTTCATTGTGGGGAAAAATGTATTTCTCCTAGGCAGAAGCTCACTGAGACTGCCTACCACAGGAATTCAGAATTCTGATTTTGCTTTGTGAATCAAGATGACGGTTTACATAGGCTGCCTGAACACAGAAAAATTTAAAAATTGGCAAACATGCAGCATGGGAAGCATAATAACAAACAAAAAGTTTATACTTACTTGTATTGCATCTTCAATAAATACTATGGCTTGGTTTATATAAAGGTCATTATCAGCTCCAGCACCTATGAAGTTAAAAAGAGGTAAGAATCACTTGCTGTATTTTGGATAAATAAACTTTGGATAAAACAGCTTATCAATTAACAGAAGGTGCATAAACATGGTTCTCACGACAAAGGGCACTGTACACACACAAAAAGAGCTCCTGCCACATTTGCTCTGTCAGCAGCACTGTGCATTACATTAAATAAGTAATAATAGTATCAAACATCATGCATCTTTCTGTGCTTTGTGAAAAGGTTCTCTCTTAGGTTTAAGTAGCCAGATTACACTAGCAGTTAAGTATCACAAAACCACACAGAGACAAGTCCTAACAGGCAAAAAAATGGAGATTCAAATTATTCTTTAACAAAGTGTACAGCCAAGTGAAGCCAGAAAAATCAGGCACTACTGTTATAACAATTTTTACTTTTGCTTAATAAAGATACTGCAGTTTAGGGCAGTATCTCAGTCAACAGGACTCTCCAGTCAGATGAGAACTAAATTAAGTGCTTTTTAAATTTGTTCTGAAAGTTACTATTACCATACCAAAGAGATCAGAACTCAAGACACAGCATGGAGTGAAAGAACACAAATTGAAATAAAATACCACTAAATTAGTTACTATGCCACTTTTGAAGACCCATTATTAAGAAGTCCATGTGAAGAGACATACATAAAAAATAAAGGGCAGCCACTTGTGCTTACTTGAAGTAAGACCTTTCCGGAACCAACCTGACAATTAAGCCAAAAAGAGAGACAAAGGCAGTTAAGGTCAAAACAAGGAAGAAAAGTTTAAAAAAAAAAAAAAGGAGATATATAAAAAGAGATAAAAAACTGAGGGGGGCTCAAGATATGAAAAGTATATGCTACTGTAACCTTCCCACAGAGAAGACTCCTGAGGAGCACTTCATACCATCTCCTCTGAGGAGACAGCCATCACAACTCAGGATACAAGAAGAAAGAATCCACCTCAGCATTAGCACAATGCTCATCTCCACACACCAAGCAATGCCAGAAACAGCACTGATTGGAGTCCCATTCAATTTTATGTTCCACATGATTCAGTAGCATCAATTTCCTACAAAACTGCAAACGATTTTTAAATGTCACCCTTTATCTCAGCATCAGCAACAACAGTTTTGTACTGATCCTGATATGAACCATGGTGCCAGAAAGATTTGAGCACAAAAAAGAGACAAGCCACGCTCATGCAGTAAAGACATTATCTTTTTCATGACATCTCACACTAGTGAAATAAAAATAAAGTTGCTTAAAGGGACTGTTAGTTAAAAGGATTGCAAGGACAGCAAAAGCTTTAGGTACTTGAGGCACACAGCAAGCCACTAGTGCTGATGCCAAGGATTTTGGAAGGGCAGAATCTAAGCAACTATTCATGGTATAAAAACAGGGAAATTAGCCAAAACCGTTTACTTTAGCAATTTCTCCATACATTCCACCATGGATATCCAACTTATTCTGCAACTCTTAGTCACAGCAAGTGACCCTTAGTCACAAGTGATGATTAAAGCGCTGCTCGGTTTGGGCACGCAATGCCCACCCGAAACCAAGCTGCACTTGTGCCACGGCACAAACGAGCAATAAAAAGCCAAGGCTCCCTTAAGTGATGCGGCACCCCAAAAACAGAGAACCTGAGGTCTCCTAAGGACTCCATCCTGGGGGAATTGAGATGCCAGACCTAGGACAGACACCGGGCTCGAGAAAAACTTGCCAGCACTTCGGAGAAACCCCCTAAATTACATAAGGAACTAAGGCTGGGGCTGCAGCAGCAGCAGCGCACGGCTCGCACCTGAGCCCAGCGCCGGCGGCTCCCCCCGTGCCAAGGCCGGCGGAGCTGCGGGGGCAGCCCGAGCAGGGCGGCCGAACCCCTCGGCATCCCGGGGGGCTTCCTGCCCCTCCCGGGAGCGCCCCAGCCCAGC
>VZRL01000951.1:553463-573724 GCA_013397895.1 Origma solitaria
CCGGCGGCGGAGCAGGGCGGGCCCGGGCTCCTCCCGCTCCCGCTGCCGCCGGAGCGGGGCCTGGCTCCGGCCTTCGCCTCCGGGGCGCCATTGCCCGCCCGGCCCTGCCGAGCTGGGGCGCTGGGGCAGGCGGGCTGCGGTGAGAGACGGGGGGGTGAGGGGAGAAAAATGTCGGGTTGGCACCTGAGCTTACGAGGGGGCTTCCCACATGTCATTTACGGATTGAGAAGCGTGTTGATGCCTACATAACTTGGGTCAGAGTTACAAGGTGCATATATAGCTTTAGCTGTATTAACATAAGCCGAATTATAACTTTGCTGTATCAATATAACCTGAATCATAGCTCTTATACCTATACAACGTGAATCATAACTTTCTATATCAATATAATTTTAATTATAGCTTCCTATACCTATATAAATTGAATCGTATCTTTCTATGTCAATATAATTTGAATTATAGCTTGCTATACCTATATAACCTGAATTATAACTTCTTTTACTAATATAACTTCAGTTATAACTTTCTATGCAATGCAATGGCTATTATCTGGTTAACTAGTTACTTAATGCTGAATAGACAAAAAACCTCACTGGGGGGATAGCTTCAATGGTGGACAAGTATAGTACTAATGAGAAATTGGCAAGTGTAAAGCCAATTAGCCACAGAATACAGAATTTAGACCAGTTGGAACCAGAGAGACCGAAGAACATCGTCACCGCACCGCTCCGAAGATAAAGTTGAAAAGTTCAGATATGAGGATGACCTTGAGCCTTCATCAAGAGGAGACCCCTGAGACCACCGAATTGGGGAGGCGCAAGCACAGTGCAAAAGAACTATTTATAACCACGAGATCATGTTATGTAAATTAGTTCCGGGTTATTAGTACCATGTTATGTAAATAATTTGTATTTAATCACCTGGGCATTCCATAAGCTGCTGTAAACTTCACTCATGTTGCTTTTGCTGCTGAAAGATGCTTCACTTGAGCTACTTGCTCCTTTTTCGTTGTCCTCTTCAGACACCCTTTCCACTGCTCAGTTTCATAGAGCCACAATTTCAAAAGACGTCAGGAAAATTTGACAGTGCTTTTCTGACACGTCCTGGGATCTGTGGCAGCATAATGATAAACACGAGAGTGTATCAGTCCCTCGTTTTAGCATTCCAGCCTGAGTAGTAAAAGTAGACTAGGTTCTTTAATGAAAGGTTGCACATCATTTATCAAACTGGATGCTCTTCAGTGAGTATTTTACACTTTGCTAGTCAAACTCAGACTGTTATAATGTAACTCTTAAGAGTTGAATTGCAAATAAAATCATGGACCAGGGAGCAATGATCGCTGTGGACAATGGTGTTGCCATAGGCCAGTTCTCTTTTAGGAAGCTGCTGGTATGTAACAAAAACATCAGGCTCATAGTTATGATCTGTCACAAATTTAGCCAAATGACAAAAAAATTACTGGTCTCTATGGGCCACCTTTATTTAACTCAGGAAAGGAACGTGTAATTTTATATATGTTTGATAAAGAGCAGTGGGGTAGCTTTTGCCTTCAGCTGCACTACTGGTGGGTCAAAAATGAGTTTAACACTGACTTCTAAATAAATCAGGGTAAGATCCAGCTGAAGATAAAAAGGAAAACCCCATAATGTTATCTTTACCATAATGGCTGTGCGCTAGGTTGACCTGGGTGGCTCCATCACTCCCCTCCTCAGCTGGACATGGAGAGAAAATATGAGTTAAGGGTAGGGAGAGGTCACTCACGGAATACCATCACAGGCAAAACAGAATTGACATAGCAGAATTATTTATTACCAATCATATCAAGGCAGGATAGTGAGAAGTAAATCCTAAAAACACCTTTGCCCTACCCCTCCCTCCTTTCTGGGCTTAAATTTATTCCCACTTCTCTACCGCATCTCCCTGAGTGACATAGGGAGATGTGGAACGGGGTTATGGTTAGTTCATGTTGTTTCTGCCACTGTTTCCTCCTCAGGGCCAGCAGTCCTTCCCCTCCCACACAGAAATGTCCTCCACAAACTTTTCCAGCACGAGTCCTTCCCACGGGCTGCAGTTCTTCAGAAACAGCCTGTTCCACTGAGGGTTCCTCACAGTGCCATGAGTCCTAACCCTGCTCCAGCATGGGCTTCCCACAGGGTCACAGACTCCTTTGAGCAGCCACCTGCTCTGGTGTGAGCTCCTCCATGGGCTGCAGATGCATTTCTGCATCCCTGTAGTCCTCCATGTGCTGCAGGGGCACAGCTGCCTCACCATGGGCTGTAGGGGAATGTCAGCTCCGGCACCTGGAGCCCCTCCTTCTGCACTGACCTGCAGAGTTGTTCCTCTCCCTTATTCACACTCTCTTCTCTGGCCACAGTTACATCTTGTAATAACTTTTTTTTTCACTTCTCAAATATGTTATCAGAGTCATTATTCCCATCACGGATTGGCTTGGCCTTGGCCAGTGCCAAATCCCTCCTGTAGCTGGCTGGGATTGGCTCTGCTGGACATGGTGGGAAACTTGAGCAGCTTCTCAAAGAATCTACCCCTGTAGCTGCCTCCCCCAAAATCTGGTCAAACCAACCCAATACAAGCTGTCTCCAGTAAAAAGTGAACATCAGCAGCTACACATTGGAATTATTTCCATTCTCAGTAGGAGTTATTGCTGATAGCAGTTGAAATACAGGCATCAGATGGAACAGACACAGTGAAAGTTTATGGGTAGTAAAAGGAAAATAGAGGTGGCCTGGTACAATTTATATTTAGCACGAGCAGGCAAGAAATAAAATTTGAACACATGCTGTAAATGCCATTGCTAAGAAAGACAAGTGTCCTTTCACAAGTGCCTGAAATAGTCAGGGTAACAACACTAGCAGGAAACATAAGTAAATATTGTATTTTTGTGCTATTATTTTTTATTTGAATGAAAGCAAATGTTTCCTTTTTCCTCTTCTGTGATTGTCAAGAAAGAGAAACCAGTAACTTCCAGAGGAAAAAAAAATAAATAAGCCTTCAAATACACAATGAATTCTTGAACTTCTGTTTAAAATTCGTTCACTCCCTCTGACTGGATGGGGAAGTGGAAGTACCCAACTAACTGTGAAGGAAGGCAAATCTTAGCTGGGGTTTTCCATTCTTCGTAACAGCAGCACCCATTAAGGTTTGTTATGTATTTAAATTGGTAACATATAACAAACACACACTGAACAATGCAACTCCAAGTGAATCAGCTCCTGAGTTGCAGAAAACAAATGTGGAGAATGTGCCCTTTAGCACCAGCACAATGTAGGACTATTTTAACAGAAGTCCCACTGGATCTAAGTGCTCCTGTTGTTGCAATTAGAGTATTGTTTGCCCAGAACTGCAGAAATGCATTTCTAGTTTTCCCTATTAAAAGTGCACCTTTCAAATCAAGGTTTAAAAAATAAATGGAAACAGCTAAGCATTAAATGAAAAGGGACTCAGGCAAAGGAACAAGCCTATCCTTTTTTATTGCTCCACAGCACTGAACACATTTAAAAGATAAGCTGAAGCCATGAAGTTAAAAATTAAGTTTTTGTAAACTGTAGGTGGAATGTGGGTAACACTGAGTTCAGAGGATGCTGGTTTTATATTTCATTCTGCAATATTCAAACAAAACAAGAGGCTGAACTCTAATTTTGATCCCACTAATGTAGAGATGAAGAACCCAACTGTTTCAAGATAAATATACTTCCAATACCTTGCTGAATTAGAACATGTGGCCACTCAAAACCCTGGACCAGTCTAGTGCTAAGTAAAAAAGAAACATGTAAAATAAGAACTGAGTCAATTAGCATGACAAAATTACAAGTTTATTGCAAAGTAAGGTGAGTTTTTCTCCTCAACAGCACATGCCAGAACTGTTAAAATTTTACACGTTCAGCTGAATGTTACTCAAAATTTATATCCAAATCATCAGAACCAAACAAAAGACTACCCTGGATTTATTTATGATGGATTTATCCAAATATTTTAAATTAAAGGGAATTAACTCAAGTAGTTGAAGAAAATCCTTAATAAATTATTACTTAGCCAAAGTACAGTTTAAGTATATTGGAAGTAAAACAGGGGGTCAATTTTAAAAGAATTGATTACCATGGTCAGCTCAACAATTCTTGAGCAGGTCATCCCTGCTCATTATCACATTACAATCCAGTTTTAAACCTTCTGTTTGGCAAATGAATTACCACAGTTAAATAAGACAGGAAGTCAGTCCACATCTTCAGCTACAGAAATTCCTTCCTTTTTTTCTAGCTTGGATACCTGCAAGTAAAAAAGAAACCAATTCAATTGTAAAAATAAACTTGTTCTTCCATCAATATCTCCTACTGGTTGTGAAAGAGACACACAAAGATCAGGTTTTTATGAAGCGGATAAATCTTTTGGTTTGACCAATCCTGTGGTATGACACTGGGAAAAGCAGAAGGCAGCCTGCAGATATCTCATCCTTGAGGGTAGATGTTTCAGCTTTCTTCTGAGCTGCATCACAGTTCCTTCAAATTATGGCAGCTATTAAAATCCCAGTGAATATTTTGGCACCGAGAAGTGCATACTCTGACCACAAATCCTTTACTTCAGACACAACTCCAAGGCAGAAGCTACAGACAGTGCTGCTGGAGTTCCTAGCGTTGGTCTAAACCCCCTCGGCCAGGCAGAGCTGAATGATACTAAGACTCCAAGAGGAAAGCTGGCAATTCCCAGCAAATGCTATGATCTCAACTTCCTTTTACCCCTGTTATTTCTGCAGCAAATACAAAGGGATTTTTGCATTTAAAATTAGTGAATGACTCAACTGGCTTGACTACACTACAGACATCCAAAGCAGAGAAGTATTTTCCACAAATCCAACAGATTTCGCTATCATTAGCACCCAAATTGTTTCCATTCACAAACAAGCTCGAGCTGTAACATGACTTTCCTACAGGAAAACCTGGCATTACCTAACTAAAGTTGGGTTTTATGTCAAGGTTATACCATATTTTCACAGTCCTGTTACTATGCCAGAAAAATCTTAAGTGCAGACTGAGTCCCAGCAGCAGAATTATCAGTGATGCACTGTCCTAGAGAGTGACTGTCTTCAGAATTACCACTGTGCTGAACACCTACAATAAGAGGAAACTCTTCCTATATTCCTTTTCTTGAATAGGGCAGATTTGACTCACATCATTGCATGTTATTATTCTGCAGTCTTGCAAAGAGCTGCAGGAGTTATCAGTTCAGGTTACTGTTGCCTATACAGTAAAATCTTCCCCAAACTTGACTCCTGGTTTTCAGGAATAAGTTGCAATGGCCACCACCTTTGCATAGCACAACTGCTATTACATACAAATCTAGTTAAAGAGTGTAACAATATCCTGCATCATTAAAAGATCTTAATCACATTTACTGTAAGCATAAAATAATTACATTTTGGTCCAGACCCTACAAAAACATTTTAACACCGACTCCCACTGAGGCCAGAAGAACTTTTGTCCTGTATTTCAGTGGGAAAAAATCCAAAATTATGCAGAAAATCCCCCACCATACAGACTTAAAATAAAGTACTGCACATGGTACCTTTTATCTCAGGTTTCAAGGTAGTAAAACACTATTACAACATGTCTGGCATTTCACAGACGAAGGAATTAAGATTTTATTACATATATAAACATATTCTTAAAAGCAACTGGGGTGTAAAATTTCTGGCAGAAAAAACTTCAAGGTGCTAAAATTCTTCACCCCAGCACTTTTACCATTAAAGACGCATTAAAGTAAGTTTGAAGGGGTAGCTAAAAACTACAGAAAGTTAAGCATGGTTCCAATAATTGCATGAGCGCCTCCCCACCTCACAGTGCTCAAACTGAGCATGGTACCATTACTGCTACTGTGTTTGAGCAAACATGTATTTGTGAGTCAACTAACTGGAGATGCAAGAAAGGAATTGTTGCAGAAGCAGGTGGGAGAAGCACTCGGTGAATTGCTGCCTCTTACTGGCTTTCCCCACGCTGATGTTGGTTGTCTTAATTCTGCAATTAAGCAGATCCATTCAGACAGATCCTGAACTCAAACCAAAACACAAAAGCTTGTTTTTCCCATTAGCACTGGACTCCATTAGCTTGGGTACACCTACTGGTTTCTGACCTAAGTGCATGTTTTATTTTATTTTTTCTTTTTCTTGTTTTCATAGCAGTGTGACAATTCAAAAACAACCCGAACAGCCTACACTGAAATCAGAGGATTTAGCCTGCCAGTTGAAAAGAACAATCACATTTATTTCTGTAACAATTACTACCCTAAATGCTAGTTGTCCTTTGCTGGAGATTCACTGGAACTAGTCTTGACCCACTGTGAGGATTTTAAATAGAAAACGAAACCAGAAGGAGAGGGAATATACCTGTTTATCTATACACCTGAACTGCCAGGACCATGAGGTGTTGTAGAGGAAAGGCCTCAGGTCAAATCGGTTGTCGTCTGGGCTGTAGTTTTCAGCGTGGTAGGACGGAGTGAGGGTGGTCATTTTGTGCCTGTTAACGGAATACATCCTGAAGAAATGCTTAACCTTGGATGCCACCTGGTGTACAGAGAACATAGCTTTTAATCAGATGAAGTTTCTTAGTATTTAAACAATTTAGAAGAGAACTGTACTTTAGAGACTGTGTTCTATCTTTACATAGTGTAGATATTTTTTCTAAGCATTTTTTTGTCTCAGAACACATACCCAAAGACTTCAAGAGAAGTTGGTCATCTGTATTTTGGAGAACATTTTCCCCTCTGAGGTGTAGTTCTGAAGTAATTGTTCTCAAATTACCCAACTATTGTTTCAAAAATTTGCAAGACAAGACAACAAGCTCCGTTTAAGATATGCAGACCAGCTTTCCCAGCATATTCTGCTGCAGCTGTAGAATAATCTCTAAACACAAAATAACAAAACTATTTCTTTCCGTTGAAAACAACCTGACCTTTCTCCAAACGTACTTTATTTTGGCAAAAACATTAAACTATTTGATTTTTTTTCTCTTTGGGATATTACCTCTCTTGGAGTACAGATTTCCTTCCACATATGAATCAGCTTACAGAACATACTGTAAGGTCCAGCCTTTGCAATTTTCCTTAATTTCCCATAGATGGAGAGCTCTGCATATGTCATCCCCATATCTGCCTGAAAACACACACACAGAAAGCCACTGAAAATCTTAACTATGCAAATTTTAATTAATACTTTTATGGAGCAATTAAAATAACCGAGTTTTATCAAAGAAACACCAAAATGAAATCGTCAATGTCAAAAAGACACAGTAATATTATGAGCAGAAACAAAAAAAACACTAGAACCTCTCTAAATTGGGATATTTGAGCCCTTAGAGGTAGTTTTATCAGCCCCCTCTTTTCCAAAGGGATAGCAAAGAGAAGGGTGTGGGGAGAGGAGCCTTTGCCACCAGTCATTTTCATAGCAGTAAGGGCCTGACTTTCTTTTGATTTTAAAAAACCTTAAAACAAACTGTATTATTTCACAACACCCATCCTTGTAAGTGTCCAAAAATGTAAAATCATTGAAAAATGTTAATTTGCTGTTTTGGAAGCTACTGTCAACACAGGTAGGGCAAGTGTGAGAAACTAATGCCTTGCCGGAAGCTTTAAATCTGTTTATAACATGCCTGTCAATATGCATGGATACATACAAGAGTACACAACAGTTAATGGACAAAACCCAGATTTTGGGAGAAGGCTTACCAAAGCATTTTAAAGGCACTGCCCATTACCTCATCAGTTTGAGCCACTTGTCCATCCACCAGGGGCTCCAACTCTGCGGTGGGTGGAGCTGACATGATACTGTAAGGGAGAGGGAAAAGGAAAACCATGGATTGTGTGCTGGTTTGTTAAAGCAGTGCTTCATCCCAAAAACAAAGCATCTGGCTCAAACAGTTCCTCCAGTGGAATTAAACACAGTCACTGAATCACTGCTCCACTGCTCACCTTCTAAGGGCCGTGAGCTGGAAGTTTTCAATGCAATACTGAATGAAGTTCTTCAAATCAGTCTTGCTGATACCACCAATGGGATTGATATCAGCACTGGAGCAGTCATACTTGGTCAAGTAACCACGGAGACTGAGCAAGACAGAAAATTTTATACAGCAACAGTAAATAACAATGTAACTGCAGCATAATATATAATCCTTGACACTACAGAGAATTTATATGAGGAATAAAGAAAGGGAGAAAAAGACTGCAGATTAGTAACATATTTACACCTAAAGAGTGCAACAGGGCTATCCTAAAGCCATGAAATTTCCAGAAAAAGATACTTTGAACAATTATAAAGCACTGCTAAACTGTCCATGCTGAAAGAGTATGGGCAAAACAATTAAAATCCTGTGCTGACCAATTAAAACAGTAAATCTCAAAACACCCAGCACACAGTAGTCTCACAGCTTTAGAGGCTACCAGTCCCACAATCTTACAGGGATTGCTTTAATCTTCGAATACTCAGCTATAATAACAGTACTCCAGATTGTAAAGTCTGTTTTTCAGTTCAAAGTTCACATCTTAATTCTTAATACAGTAATTGGAAATACAACAAATTGCGAAGTTAGCCTAGTGAATGAACAGGTAAATTCTACTGAAAACAGTGTTTTTTGGGAAAGCTATAGCAATACTTTGGCTAAACTTCTGAAAAACACACCATTTCCCATTCAGGCTGATTCAATTATTTTCATTAATTTCACTGTTACTGGTATATTCTTAGGTTGTTACCTCTTCTGAGTAATAATCTACACTGGGATTTGGTAGAGCTGCAAGGAAATGACAGTGACCTTGCCACCTGGGTGTGGATTCCTAATTTTCACCAACCTTTCATCCACATTGGCTGATCCCAGCACCAGCAGTCCCCCTGGCATCCCACGAGCCCACAGTGTCAGCTGAGCAAACAGGTAGGCAAGGACCATTCTTATTCTAGCCTGCAAAGCAAAATGAAAAAGAAAGCAAAATTTACAAAGCAGGTTGATCTCTCCCCAATCAATTTTATTAATCAATTGTCTAAACAAATTCATGAAGAACAAAAAGTGGGCAGGGTGTGACTGTAAGAAGGATGGTCTTGTGGAGAAGATGTTGAACACGCTTAGGAAAGCCAGGTTCACAGACTTATGTGACTGAGCAAATCTGAACTGCAAATTGGGAGTAGTTGCCATTTTCTATCTCCTACAAGCACTAATAAGGATCCATGAGGGATGAAGTATGCAGATAAACCACTCCCATTTTATGGAGTAAATAAATCCCTTTAGTCGGATACAAAACATTTGTTAAAAGTTCACTTCGCTTTTGCCCCCACTCTGAAACTCAGCTTTTTCCCTGGATGGCAGTAGTACCCAACAAACCTGGGATCCAGCTTCCAGCTCCAGCCAAAATTGTGGGTGATAGTAAGCAAATACCCACACTCCACTGTGACTCTTCTGTTGCCAAAAAGCTGGTAAAGGACCTGATGTTTGCTTCCAGAGGAGACAGCTGGATTTCTCCAGTAACAGAGGGAGAAAGAGCAAGTCCTCGAATTAACAAAAACTATCCAATAGGATAACCAATATTTAGAACTGAAGCAGAAATGCTGATGAGGCTGGAAGCTTTTAAGAATAGGCCAGAATAAGCCTAATGAAGATTAAACACCTGATACAAAAAAACCCCTACATTCTCTTCTACCTTCTAAAGGTGAGGACATCAGAGAAATGGAATGGATAAGCTTAATATCTCCTCTCAGAGCTTTTTAATGGTTGCTAACATTCACCAGAGGAGAGTGTACATCAGCAATATTTTTGGGTCTTGACCTGCCACAATCCTACAGGACTCAGACTTATCCTGACCTGGCAACTTTCTCTAAGGATGCTTCTCTAGAAAGCCTAGACCAGTGCTATTGATGGGAAACAGTCATGTGCTATTCCTTCCTGACCATCCTATAGAAGTCACAAACAATAATTGTCTTGATTTCCCCCTGAATTATATGAGACTGTAGATTTCTACTGCAGACAAGCATTTACTGGAAGCCCATGAATCTTCAGGGACATACCACAAGTTCAGGCTGGTACGTTACCATTTTGTATTCTCTAAAAAAAAAAACCAAAACAAAACCCACACAATCACAAGTGTCCAACCTGATTCACCTACAGGGCACACACCTGCACATTCTGGAGTGCCAGGCTCTCTCTGCTGCTCCCTCCGTAGACAGAAAATCGGGGAGTTCGACCTGTCACCACACAGAAAATCCCCACAACAGCTTTCACAGCCGCATCGATGTTCAGGTTGATGTGGTAGCTGAGAAGAATTCAAGCACAAGTGACCCAACTTGTACAATCTGACTTTATAAAATAGCATTAAAAAAAAAACAAAAACAAAAATCCAGCCATCAAATGAGGTTTTAAGGCTGCTATAATCTCCGATCTGGTATGAAGAAACTTAGGAAAGAACAACACTTTTATGAGTCTGCTTCCAAAATTCCACATCCTTTGCCATATGCTTCTAAGTTTGCCTTACATTAACACTTAAATAATAATAGCTGACATATTCCCACTTAACCCACCTCCTATTCCTCACTTAATTTTTCCCACTGCAGAGTTTGAAAGTTCTAGAAGTAAATCTTTGCCAGAACAGGGTTTTTTTCCCCAGCACTTCTCAGCTTGTACCTGCCTATTTGCTCAGCCAGCTGTTTAGCCCTGTTGCGGGTATCCTGGGAGGAGTTCTCACTAGCCATGTAGCACGTGGTGAAGACACGCTTGCAGAATTCCCGAGGATCCTCAGGGATGTAGGCCTCATCGTTCACAATCCTGCGTGCATCAGCCAGTACATCTGCATCTGAGGACACAGCAAAAGAAACAGAACAAGAGTGGAAATGAGTGTGCTCCTCCTACCCAGGATATGTAAACATCTTGTACATCCCTTGTATTCCAATTCAGCTTTACACTGCCCCTCAAAAATAAGATGACTGCATCATCTAACTTCCCCAAAAACCATTCATCTATCAAATAGAAGAATTACTGATTTTGCTCCTAATTTTGAGCACAGAAATATTAAATCCTTTTGATCCACTGAAGAATGTACAAAGACTTACCTAAAAGCATAAAGCCAGTTTAAGAATTTCAACCATTCCTAACCATGCTTTGTAGTGCTGATTTTAATAGAAAACGAAAATTTTCAGAATAAACTGAAAACTACATCAGCCAATATATCAGAATAATATTCTAGAGAGAAACTAGTCTGAGTTCCACATCCAATTTTTAAACCAAAAACAAAAATTATTAAGCCTATTAAGAGAATCTGAATCTGGACACACATTTTTGCTGGAATTTCTGAAGAGATACAAAGGACTCCATTAGAACAAAAGGAGAAGAGTCTGCCATTAATGAGCTCTTGCAGCTACTGCACCCAGCTAATATTAACTTGTCCATAACCATTAGTTAACACAGCTGGCCAGACACACAGATCTACTTACTGCCATTCTTGACTGCCAGGTAAACCTGGTGACACATGGAGTACACTATGCAAGCTGTAGCAGAGCTGTCAATTCCGCCACTCAGAGGTAGAAGAAATCCTGCCTTGAAAACAGAGTAAGGAAGAGTTTCCACATAGCATAATTAGAAAAAAAATATGTATTGTACCACTCAGAAACACACTCTTGTAGAAAAATGACAGGTGCATTGTTCAAGTCTGTTTATATCCTACTGGGGAAAAACAGGACAAACCACCTAGAGCAAATTCTCTCAAATTCTCATCAACTGGATAATCAAACAAGTAGTCAGTGTAAAACCCTTCAGCTAGAAAAAAGTCAAGTTGTCTTCACCCTCTAGTAAGACTGAAAAGCTAATAAAAAGGACTACATTTTTCATATATACTTTACTATTACACTGAATTACTACCTCATGTCACTCTGCTGCAAGAGAGCACAATTCCTAAGGGAAAGGTGCACAATTCCTAAGGGAAAGGTGCACAGAGCATACGGAAGGCACACTTGGAATATAATTTTTATGTCTGAATGAGCTACCAGTGAAAAACTCAAATTAGCATAGGATGACAACTTGAACTGTCCCTGTGACACAAAAGAAGCTGTGTATGCCAAGGGAAAAACAAACCCAGTTGTTCTTACCTGTTTGCTGCGCCTTAAATAGTCCCAGAGCCAACATGCAGGTCCAAGGCTGAAATTACAGAACATGATTGCTCTAAGAAGGTTAGGGATTAACACCGAAGCAAGTCAACATATTTACTGTGGTCTTCCAATGAGACACTTTCTTTACTTAAATTTAAACATCTTATGTTTCTCTCTCTTTAGTTTGTTTTTTTGGTTGGGTTTTCCTTTTAAATCAAAATAATTTTCAAGCAACAGATTCAGCGTCTGATTACCTGATCTCCTCCTCAGGACTGTGATGTCTCCACTGGATTGGCATACAAGTAGGGACAGCTACATCATCAGGACATGACAGAGCAAAATTCACTTTTACCCTGGGATAAGGATTCACTTTACTTGCCTAAGAAACAGTATAGAAAAATTCAGAAGACATCAATTTTAATGTAGCATCAGATCTAATGTATCCATCAGATCTATAGAATACTGTGAAAATCAAGACATGCAAATACTTTTTATATTCAATAACTATTCAGACTTGGCAGAGTTTGAATGGCAGAGTATATTCAATAACTATTCAAACTAGGCAAACTCAACCTTGCCTAAAAAATTCTTACCGCCAAGTTACGAGATGAAATCTCTGCTCTGAAACTTCGAATATCCTCCAGGTCCAAAGTGGCAACCAGCACCTCCTATGGAAAGGCTTTCAACATTAGATCACTCTACACAAACAGATAAACAATGCTTGGCAAAAGGCTCAGCATCAACTGTGGCAAAGGAAAAGGCAAGAAACGTACTGGGGAAAGAGATGGATCTGGCACATAATGTGAGATAACCTGGATGACAAATCTACTTTTCTCTGAAGTCAAAGTGAAACCTTTTGTCTACAAAACTGGGTCATAATTAGAACACTGCAGTCTTTGTCATTTTTATCTGTAGATAAGGGAATCTAAATTAACACGGTCTCTCCTCCTCATGGTGATTGCATTCACAAATGTTTCTATGAAGTTCTCCCACTGTAACAGTCCTTCCTCCCTCACAAAGGCAGGAGAGCTACTGTAGGTAATCTGACAAGGAAAAAGCTTGGATCTAGTTGAACAGCATAATTAAAATACACCCCTTTTAGTCTAGAGACATGGACCTAGAGCCTGGAATGTCTGGGAAGTGTTGAGCATAAATGTACTAGCAGCTACAGGGTGAGCATATTACCACATCATCGAGTGAAAACTGGGATCCTTGTGCAACTGTTTCTCCATTCATGGAAATCATGGCACAGCCATCGTAATACAGACGATCACCATCACAGCCTTTCTGGTTGGCTAAAATATATATTCCACCATTCTGCCAGGGAATCAAACATGCAGGGGAAAAAAAAAAAGCTCTTCAGAATATAGCACCTGACAGGGCATTAAAAATCAAAATGTTATTTCTCTGTTCCTGCCATTCTTACAAACTTCCTTTCCCTTTACATTGTAAATTATTTATGGCTGAGATTCTCTCTTGACAGGAGTCTCTATTAGTAGCAAGAGTCATTCCCTCAACCCAAACAGAGAGAGCTGCACTTTTAAATTCAAATTCTGAGTTCAAGCTGAGGCTGGAAAAAGCAGGAAGGTGATAACAGAAGCTGTGTTTGGATATCTGAGGACAGAGCAGATACTGTTAAATATAAGCAAAGCACATTAAATTACAATGACAAAGCAGCCACATATTTTCCCCAGTGTAATGCACACTCATTTCTTTATTTTTGTCCCGATCACTGTTAGATAGGATTACAGTCTGATTATTTAACGTCTTCTCATTTTTAAAACAAACAGAACTTTAGAAGCAGAAAAGTGCACACCTTTGCTGTGGCAGAGTTCACCAGATCCACTCGGGCATGGGCCTTCCGCAGCACATGGTGACTCCCAGAGGAGTTGGTGAAAATTTCCACACCATCAAGTCCCATCTCAATGTGAGGGCTGTCAAAGCAAAAGGCACAGAAATAAATCAGCTGGCATACTGCGCTGTGAAAACTGCAAATATCATTAAAAATCACTGACAAACAGAAAAATTGATGTCATTGTCAGTTTTCTGCACGCCTTAGCTCAAACAAGGATAGGGTTTCCAAAAATGATGTTTTCTTGCATTGCCCAACTCCTCTGTCAAAGACCAGCAGGGGCTGCAGGGGTCAGGAGGGCTTTGGCTCATTCTGTTCTAAATGAAATGCCTTCTACTCTATAGAAGCCCAGGTTCCAAAGAAAGAGAGAACAATACAATCTTGGTCTGAAAGGGCAACATGGACACACACTGCAAGGTCAGTTATGCTACTTTCCTTGTTTCTTAGTAAATACAAAAACAGAATCACAACGAAAAGATTTTTACTGGTTTTTTTCTTTTTCCAATATCATAAGAAAGAAATACTTTATAAAAAATCACATTTTTGACACACCACACCTTCTGCAATTAGAAGGAAATTACTGTAACTGGGAGATTTGGAAAAATATCAGGAATGTAAGCACTAGACTTACCTGTCGTGTTTCCTTAAGTCACTCTTTTCATTCTGCTTCTTTCTGGTATTTCTCTCCTACCTTCTGTTTCAAATTGATTAGCTTAACCACTCACATTTCTTTGCTATCCTGCACCTAGCCTAGTGAGGTCTTTCTTATTATGTATTTATTGCTCTTAAGCATATCTTATCTTACTGGCACTTTTTGAAAGATAAATTACATAGAAGAATAACAAGCAGATCTTTTCAAACATGTATTTCAGGCAGCTCCAGAATATGTTTTAGTTTACTTTTTATTTCTTCTTCTCCTTTACCTGTTTGGTGCCCAGAGTTCTTCACATATTTCTGCCCCTAGGCAGGTATCTTTGGTTGCTAGCACTGCATCCCCAAAAGGAACAGTTTCCTGAGAAAAAACAAGAATATTCTTACACACATGCAGTAGAAGAATCTATTCAATTCAGAAACATAACTACAAATCTTAATATAAAAATCGAATGCTCACTTGTGCAAAATTAGTGACACAATATCAATCACATTATACCTTCTTTCATTTTATACCAAGTCTGAATAAAAAAACCCCTCTGAAATGCAAATTTTTGGATTGATTAAAATTTTGTAGTTTAATTTCAGTAGTATTCAGATCCAGTGCTTTGTTTAAGGACAGAAATTAAACAATCTACAAAACAAAGATTGTCTGTTGCTAGGAATCACACTTATGCTTTAGTGGGAACTAACCTAAATTTTAGATCCTTCTGAATTGACAAGGTTTAATTTTTTTTTTTTTACATTTTTTACCTGAAAACACATACTCAATTCTAGTCTCAAGCACAGATAAACTCAGTATTAGAATTGTGCAAAATATGGCAATCAAAGTTCTGTATGTACAAATAACTGAAGCAGACAAAATTTACTTGCTTTGCTGCCACATACTAACATAAATAAGGTTTAATTAAGGTGTCATTTAATGTAACTTAAAACCACCCCTGAAACATATAAATCTATAGCACAAATGCCAGCAGAATTTCGGGGACTACAGTTTTTAATTGCTGAATCTGGAAGATGCTAAAGTTAAAAAAAAGCCAACAGTTTACCTGTCCAGTCACTTCCTGAATTATCCTGGGTAGAAAATATTCCTCCACCTGCCTAAAGCAAGTTTACAGATTGTGAATCCATCATTACATAAATCACAGCATAAAAACTGGTTCTCATCTCACCTTCTAACATTGATTAAAGAAACTGTATTGAAGTTGTACAGGGCTGTGTGTGTTCAAAAAATGAAAGAAGACCTTCATATTATCTGTGGAATTAATCAGAAATGCTCAGATTATAAAATAGCAACATCCGTGCTTCAGAAAGGCACGGTAAGCAACGCTCCATCCTGACTAGAAACCAGACCAAACAAAGAACACACCAGGCAAGTCAAATGCCAGATGGAAGTTCTTCTTTTTGCAGGGCTGCTACATGAGCAACTCAGAACTGACTGGGGCTTAGAGGATGGACCAGAAGTGCTTTACTAAGACCCTCAAGTTGGAGGCATTCCCTGGCCTCAGGATGAGTGCACAGCATGAGAGATGAGTGCTAGGCATACTCTGCAGCATCACAAGGTAGGCAGTTTTTATTACCTGCTTTTGTCCAGATTCTGACAGAGCTCATCCATTTCAATGTTTGCCGCATCAGTCCCGGATGCAGCAACTGAGTACATAAACACAGCCCCTCCTAGTCCTGAGCTGGGTGTTCTTAGAAAGCAGATACCAGGAAAATGACACTTTACAGTGGCTGCAAGATCACACAGCCCCACTTTTCCTTCCAGCTCAGCAACTCGAAGTTTGACTGCTCAATAAACTTTCTAATCCAGCTGCAACCACATATCTTGGCTGACTTTATCTTGCTGCTCTCCCTGTAGCAGCACTGATGATTTGCTGTAGATATTTCAACCCTGCTGCTTCTGCACAGAAAATTACACAATTTTAACAGTTGCCAGCATACCTTGCTTTGCTCCATGGTGTGAACCATCTAAGTTCCCTGTAGTTTCCTGCATTTGCCAGTGATATTTTTGGTCTGATCAGAAGAATCTTCCTTAAATCATAAAACAGAAAAACTGAGCTAAGTAAGACCTGATGTACAGCCAAACAAGGCTATATATGAACACTGATTAAGATCAACTCCTTTTTTTCTATTATAATGTCACATTTTTAAAGTTTCTGTTTGTAGACTCAAGGGGTTTTTCTGAACTCTTTCAGAAAGCAGTGGGAAATTAGTTTCTACAAAGCCAGAAAAGAAAAAGAGATAACGAAAAACCTTAGTTGTCTCTCTCAAAATTTAGCAAATCGGAAGATAAATCCATCACTCTACATAGCACTAAAAAATCCTTCTTGAAGGCCAAATAAGTCTCTTAAAGGGTACACTAATGTGTTACCTCACAACTTACTTATTTAAAAAGATCACTCGACAATTGTAACGAACATTTCTGTGCAGAACAGGCCTGTGAAAATAAGAAGCAAAGTTAGCAGTGACTACACTAACTAAATGAAATTATAAAAACCTACAGAGTCTACTTCACGGCACAAAAACTATTTTAAGGCATCACTTGAGGGAATCAAGCAAAACAATGTATCAAGCTTTAGTTTCTAATTTTTTAGTTAAAGTAGCTGTTTGAAAAAATCAGTGTTACTGACTGTGCTATCAAGTTTCAGATATACCAGCTACTACCTGAACCTTAGGAACATGAGTAGACCAGAAGATTCCCCAAGGCTGGGCCAGGCTATTTAATCACATGTGACCTCCCGTGATACTGACAGCCCAGTTCAAAATCAAACTAACTTTACACATTTATATGAATACTAACACATTAATTTTACAGATGTAATTTACGACTCTACACTGTCAGCACTAGACTTAGAAGGGCTTCACTTATTTCAACATACACTTCTGTTGCTTTAAGATATCTGTCAGCCAAGCAGCCCCCACATTCCTAAAAGACAAACAATTTACAAAGCCCTTTGAGTTACATCTCACACAAAGTCTGACCTGTGGTAATAGGGCCCAGCCGTTAAAGTTTCCAATATATAACTGTAATTATCCTACTTCTTTCTTGAAGGGCTCAGCCATCAGCAATCTTTGAAAGGATTATCCTTCAGAAAGTTTTCTGCATGTTGCAGTCCTAGTCATGGTAATTAAAGGGGAAAAGTAGTGCAGCCTAAGATGTGTTTGAAAGTTTGATGCAGAGCCCTCGCTATCCATAGTACGGCACAAACAGCATTCCCTAAGGACTTACCCCTTTGTCCTATGTACACAAGGAAAAAACTTACATTCCCACATCACAGATAATATCTTGAGTAGCTGGAGACTCCAAGAGCTTTTCCAGAACTTGAAACGAATGCAAGAGTGTGTCTGACTCATAATAGTGATCTGAGCAGCCATAACCACTGCGTACAAAAACAAGAAGAAGTCAAAAATTCAGCTAAAATAGCACCAGAGCCCAGGAACGAAAACTACTTCAGACAGGGAACATTTCAACTATACGGGTAAATTATATAGAAAATGAAGAAACAGCGCTGTCATCATCCCTAAAACTCTGCAGCGTTTTGTATCATCCCATGATACACATTTCCAAAGATAGCATCCTGGGCCCAGGCACAAATCAAAGCACTGCAGTTTCCCTGAAGGAAAGCTCACGGAAGTAGGCCAAAAGTTATCGCTACCAGCCAGGTTTCCAAGACAAGAGAACCAATTCTGTGCTCACAATTATAATGGGTGGTTTTGCACCGACAGCCGCATGCTGCAAGGATGGCTTTGGGCACTGCCGCACCACGGGGCTGATGCTCTTCCTGACCTGTTCTTCCTCAATTAACTGGAACCGCAGCAAATCCAGCGCCAGCAAAGCGCCCTTACCAGATTTCGAGCTCTGGCCCAAGCCGGTACCGAGCTCCTTTGCTCTTGGCGATGGCGATACCTGGAACAGTGTTGGGAACGCAGTGCGTGAAACAGGCACGGGCTGCGCTGCTGCGCCCGCGGGGAACGCGCGGAGGAAGGGAAGGGAGGAGGGAAGGAGGGAACCGGAGAGGCTTCCTGACGGCCGGGGGCAGCCAGCGATCTCGGCACCCCACTCACTTCTGAAAATCCTCTCCAGATTGCCCTCAAAGTCCAGAGCCCACTGGTTGAGGGCGCAGGTGGCCACGGTCACCGCCCGGCCCATGTTGGCCCCGCCGCCTTCCCCGCCGCTTCCGGGGCGGTGCCGGGCCGCGGCTCCCGGTCCCTCCTCCGGCCGCTCCCCTCGGCCCCGCCTCCCGGCCCCTCCTACGGCCCCGGCAGCGCCCCGTGCACCGCCAGCGCTCCGAGCACCGGCTACGGCCGGAGCCGGTGTCCAGCCGCGGTGTGGCTGCTCCGGCGGTGTGTGCTGCTGCACCCCTTACGCGGTCCCCGCAGTTCTATCTGCCCAGAGCCCCGCGTAGCGGGAACGCTGCCTTAGCGCGTTTCTTAAGCCCTGCACCACTTTTTAAGGCGTGTCCCTCGAACCGAGTTCAGAATGCGAGCACGGAAGGTAGGTGGAGCAGGGTGCAATGTTCTGTGTGCTGTTCACATTTCAGCGTCATCCCGGCAGCTCTCGGGCTGCTGACCCCGAAGAGGGCGATTTCTTCAAAGCCCAGTCTCCTCTCTTACGTCCCTCAGCACATATTTGGCTGCCGTGGGGCTCCATACAGACAGGATTCTAACTTCTTTCTGCATTAGAATCACAGAATAGTTTAGTTTGGAAAAGACCTCTAAGATGACCGAGTCCAACCGCTTACCCAGCACTGCCAAGACCACCACCAAAGTGTGTCCCCAAGTGCCACCTCTACACGGCTTTTAAATCCCTTCAGCAATGATGACTCCACCACTGCCCTGGGCAGTCTGTGCCAATGCCTGGCAGCCCTTTCCATGAAAAAACTTTTTAATATCCAATCTAAACCAGCCTTGGCACAACTTGAAGCCATTTCTTCTTGTCCTGTCTACAAAGCCTACAGACTACAGCCCTCTTTCAGGGATTGTAGAGTGTGAGAAGTTCCCTCCTGAGCCTCGTTTGCTCCAGGCTCCAGGCCACTGCAGCTCACTCATCCTCTCCTCGTGCTCCACACCCTTCCCCAGCTCCGTTCCTTCTTCTGGACTGGCTCCAGCACCTCAGTATCTTGGACTGAGAGGCTCAAAACTGACCCCAGGATTCGAGGTGAGGCCTCAGCAGTGCCCAGAAAAAGGGGACGGTCACTGCCCTGGTCCTGCCGGCCACACTATTGCTAACACAGGCCAGGATGCCACTGTCCTTCTTGGCCACCTGGGCCAGGGTTCAGCAGCTCTCGGCTAGCATCCTCAGCTCTTTATCCGTGGGGCCCATCGGAAACTGCACAGAACGGACAGTGGAATGTTGAGAGTTTAGTAACAACTCCAGGCGGCCCAGTCTGGCTTAGGGGCTCTGTGGCCGCAGAGGGGGTTGTAATGACAAAAGCGCAGGTGTAAAGTACTTCCTTGGCCAGCAAGTCCCACTCTTCCAGGACTGCTGGGATTTTTCAGTGCCAGTGCCCCCTCCTGCCCGGCGCCCGCTCTCCCGGCGGCGCTCGCAGGCGCAGCCATGGAGCAGCGGCTCCCACACTCCGCCCGGGCCCGCGCCCCGCCACAGGGGGCGGAGCCTGCGCCGCCCGAGCGCCTCGG
>VZRL01000951.1:573822-590015 GCA_013397895.1 Origma solitaria
GAGGGCTTGAGCGACCCACCCCCGGCGAGGGACTGAACCCCGGTGAGATAGCGGGCGCGGGCGCGTGGGTGGGGGCGTTCCATCCTTACCTTGCGTGGGATCGGGCCGGGAAGGGAGCCAATCGCGTGGGCAAAGGGGGGCGACGAGCCGCCTGCCTCTCAGGTCTCTTGTGAAAAGAAGTCTGCGGGGGGAGGACTAAAGGAAATGGCCTTAAGATGAGATAGTGGAGATTCGGATTAGGTAGATACTAGAAATTTTATTCGCTGTTGGGGTGTTCAGGTGTTGGAATAGGTTGCCCTACTCTGAGGCGGTGGATGCAGAGGGTATGGCCCGGCTCAGCCAAGAGCCCAGGTAAGGGATCAGCTTCGTGCTGATGAGGCACGTCGAGTCGATAGGGCACATTGCCGGATGATGATCTTGAACATGAGAAGCGTTTGATCAGACTGAAAGAAAGCTACAGTGCATGTTCCACAGACAGAATGAGGTGTTGCCAAGTAAGTCGTTGTCCATTCACACTGATTTTTGACTAAGATAGGATTAGATCTTGTTTTCTGTGGTGTAAATTACATATATGGAGCAAGCAGTCTGGGCAAAAGTATCCAATTGACAAGGTCCAGTACAGGTAATGTTACAGCAGTAGCAATTTCTCTTTATAAGAAAGGCAGTTAGTTACAGAATTTTATTTTCGGAGATGGGGTGAAACTTTTTTTTCTCCTTTCATGTCTCATATGTAAGTAATAAGCCATATATTATCTAATGCATCTCAGAAGAAATTTCCAGTTAGCAAGAAGTTTAATGGATTACTTTGACATCAGTATTTAGATTATGTTTTGCTGAATTTAAGTTCATAAGGAGTTGGTAAGGATTTTTTGCTAGCTCTCCTCTACTCCCAAATTTCACATGGTCTGACAGCTATATAATGAATTTTAAATAGAATAATTTTTATTTGTGATTCTCTTGTAGAGGCATAAGACTTACTGAGAACCAGCTGGAGTAATAGGATTGATATTTTCTTTCTTACAGGGCATCATGGCAGCCTATCAGGAGAAAAAATTTGCTCAAGAAAGAAAACACAAAATCATCCAAAATGATACTAAAGCATCTCAAGGCCAGTGGGGAAGAGCATGGTGAGAGAAGCTGATGACCCTAAGTAGTCACTGTATTTCCAATTGCTTCATTCCTACTCTTAAGGATGCTCTATTCCTTTTAAACGTCCCTCTGTTAATAACAGGTTGTTGTCTTGTCCTGCTTTGGAAAGTTCACGGATAATTTGCTATAGCAACAGGTTCTGAAAAAGAGTTCTTGAAGTTTTTTAAGGTAGAGAGTTTGCTGGATGGCTTGAGTTAAATCATAGTCCTCCTTGTGAAAAACAAAGGCAAATTATATAACAGGTAAAATTTGTAGTTCCTTCAAGGAAAGAAATATTTCGCAAGATCTGGAAAACAGGCATCCTGGCATCTGTGTCATTCCCAGCTAACAAGTCCTGCTGTAGCAAGATTTATGACTCATATCCCAGTGCTCAAGGAGTTGGGCAGGTGTTAGCAGGGCACTGTACTGGAGCTGGCAACAGCCATGGGTGTCTGTGACTTGCTACTGCAGGCAGTGTGTGGTACAGAAAGGTTAACTTATGGCTGTCCAAGGTTTGTCTTTTCCATGATTCTAAGCTTTGCATAATGTTCTTTGGATCCACTATCTCTTCCAACTGAATACCAGTTAAAAATATGAAGTCTGTAATAATAATCTGGGTTTTTATCTAATCTCTTGCTCTGATCTACTAGAGTAGTTCTAGAAGAGTTTGTGATAAAGTGTGTTCTGTGCTGAGTTTTTTATGGCTGTTTGACCCCCAGCCATGTCTGTGACCTGAAAACATTTTCAGTTTTCACCCAGTTAGTCTGGAAGGTCCTCTGAAGAAATTGTCTGATGTAACTCATCTATCTGAAACCTGGGGGGAAAAAATGCTCTGTTTTGGATTACAGGGAGGTGGACTGGTTTTCCTTGGCAAGCATCCTTTTCCTGCTCATGTTTGCACCACTGATCGTGTATTACTTCATCATGTCCTGTGACCAGTACCAGTGCTCTCTGACTGATCCACTTCTGGACTTGCTGATGGGGAATAAACATCTGTCTGACATCTGGAACAAGACTCCCATGCTGACCTATAGGGCTGCTGGCATCTATTCCCTTTGGGTCACTTTCCAGGTACATTATTGAGTTATGGTCTGGATGCAGTAGCTGGTTTTTCACACAGCTGATGGATGAATCCTTTTACACAGAGTGTGGTGGAATGTTGCACTGGCAATTTACTCCTTGGTGTTTCACACTTTCCAAGGCTTTTTGGAATCCAAATGAAGCTTATGTACTTGGAAAATAAGTATGTAGGGAATATACACAAATATTCCTTGTGTGACGTATTCCTTAATGAGGTTTTTAAGAAAAAGCAGCTATATAACAACAATACCCATTTGTTTGAAATTAATACACAAAAAGTAGATCAAAATAAAAGGACAAGGGCCTGAATCTACTTACCAATTGTCCTGCTTCCCCACCAAAAACAGAATGGCAACCTTACATGAAATACATCTTTAGAACTGTATAATAGCTTAGATGTATTACAGTCTAAAATCGCAACAGCTAAATATTGCCATATTTGCTTACCCAGTACTTGACAAAAACGTAATAGAAATGTTATATTTGGTATATGTATGTAAGGGATAGTGTTGTGAGAGGTATTGTCTTGTCTGCATTTACTGTGAATACATTTTCTCTCTTATAGGTGGTTTTGTATGTGTTCATTCCTGACTTCTGCCATAAATTTCTTCCTGGGTATGTGGGAGGTGTACAAGAAGGTGCTGTCACCCCTGCTGGTAAGGTCTTCCTTGGAATAAATGCACACCATACAACCTTCCGAATTTATAGTATTTCTGTACTTAGAGTCTTTATTAACCCATGTGTAGCCGGAGGAAATGTGGACACAAATGCTCTCACATTCCTCACACGTTCAGTTCAAACAAAAATAGAAAGCAATCTATGTCATCTTCTAGAAAAAATTATTGCACTTCTATCTCTTGTTATTAGTAAAACTGTTCATATGGTAGGCTGTGGCACATGGAATGAGAACCACTCACTGTATGCAAGATGAATTCTGCCTTTATTACAAAGCCAAATAGTATATATACTTTCCAGTGTGAGAAGTTGTCTCTTAGTTGTTTTCTCAACCTTTCACAATTCCTCAATCTGTCGGGTTTTGACAGCTTGTTATTCTTCTCAGGGTAAAACAGAAATCCTGCTATCTGTTTCAAATCCTGTGTTGATCAATACCCTTCTGTGTCCAGTCCTTTCAATTCTCATGGAATTTCAGGGGCCTCTTCCTCTGCAACCCACAGTAGGCACCACACCAGCAATGGAAAAGGACTGATTGATAATTTTGGCACTTTAAATTGTCAGTGCACTATTGCTGGTATTCGTTTGACAAGATAATTTTACTTCCTCAAGCTCCATTAGCCCAAGGGACTTGGACAAAATGTGTGATGTGACCTGCTGGAAAGGGTCCTATAGTTGTTACTCACTTGTTCCTATAGTTACTATAGTTTGGGAGAGAGTCTAAATTCAGTTTTGTGAGGAGAAAAACTCAGCCTAACAAAGCCGAATAGACAGCAGAGTCTAATGGAACATTCAGAAAAGTGCCCCAAGTTATTTAATTGGGAGGATGAAGAGAGAAAAGTCATTTCATGAGCACTCAATTGAGCTTCTGTGTATTCTGTGCATACCCATATCAGTAAAAAGCTTTATTAATGCAGGGTCACGAACACTCAGTTTTTTCCTCATATTTTAGGTGTTGTGAATAAATACGAAATCAATGGACTTCAGGCCTGGATCATTACTCATGTGCTTTGGTTTGCAAATGCTTCTTGCCTCCACTTCTTCTCACCTACCATCATTTTTGACAACTGGATTCCTCTCCTGTGGTGTGCCAATATCCTGGGATATGCAGTTTCCACATTTGCAATGATTAAAGGCTACTTTTTCCCTACCAATGCCAGAGACTGGTATGTGAACTTTAGTAATGAGAGGATACTAGGTAATCAGAGATTAAAGTTGTTAAATAAAAATCAGATCTATAAATGGAATAACAGACTATATTTCACTGGCACAGAGAGCTAAGCCAGTGCATGACAGTAGTTCTTTGCTTCATTGGCACCATCCCCTATGTTTCATGCTGCACACCATGTGACTGGCAGCCTCAGTGTCACAGATACACCCATCCTAGAAATAGTTATAGTAGACTGTTCAAAAATGTTATCAAGAGGAAATTTGGGCATCTCTAAAATTCTACAGTTTATGTCTATTAATGTAATATTTCGGTTGGGTCAGTTTGTGTTACCTTGCACAATGTTACACGGTTTTATGATTTTTATTATCACTACATCAAATTAACCTGAATTGTGTAGTCAGAGTAATAACTACTTGTATTTGTATATAACTCTGTACATTTCTAATTTTTTTATGTTTTACAGCAAATTCACTGGAAACTTCTTTTACGATTACATGATGGGGATTGAATTTAACCCCCGAATAGGGAAGTGGTTTGATTTCAAGCTGTTCTTCAATGGGCGCCCTGGGATTGTAGCCTGGACTCTAATCAACCTTTCCTTTGCTGCTAAACAACAGGAGCTGTACGGTGAAGTGACAAACTCCATGATCCTTGTCAATGTCCTTCAGGTAAATTCCCAGGAGGAAATGAAGAAACCAGTTAGGAAATAAACTAATATTAAAGTAGGAAAAAAACTCCTTCTATGGAAATGAAACTGAGGCATTTTCTCCTGGCATGAACCAGCTCATTCAGTGATGGTGTGCTGGGACTTCTTTGGATTTATTCACTGATCTGTGTAAGTGGAAGCCTCGTCAATAGGAACTCCACGCACCCTCTGTGTAACCCTGTAAGTCTAAGCTGAAGAAAGGTTGGGGTGATCAATTGTGAGTTCACTTCCCAAGTGTTTGTCCTTAAGTTGTACACTTGCCTTAGTTACCCTAATATTGCTGTATCTGTCTAGATAGATATTGTGTGTCCAGGTATTTATGTGATAGTTCTTAACTGTGTTCAGAAATTTCTGATTTTGAAGTGCTAACATAAAAACAGCAATGAATTTTGAGATAATATCACAAGGCAGCACAGAGATTAGGCTGATGCTGTTAAACAGGATGACTGGTGACAGTGCTCTGTTACTGATGTGAAATTATTCTGTTGCAGGGTATTTATGTTCTGGACTTCTTTTGGAATGAAGCCTGGTACTTGAAAACCATTGATATCTGCCATGATCATTTTGGATGGTATTTGGGCTGGGGAGACTGTGTTTGGTTGCCTTACCTCTATACATTGCAGGTAAAAATGTGTACAATGTGGTTTTGGACTAACAGAAATGAAAGTTTCCAGAAACATTCTTCCCAGAAGTTTAATTTGTACCTTAAAAGTTTCTATGCAGTTTGATTGTTGAGAAATCATTGCAACATTCTTTAAAACAATTCCCTTGTAGGAAGGCTTCCTGTCTGTGCATGGATTTGACATCTTTTCCTCTCCTCCCTTCTTTTTGTGGCTTTTTCTGTCACTGTCTGTTGTGTCTGTATACTTTTCTAAATCCTTTCCGTTTCACTTTTTTCACTCCTGCCTGGTGATGGTCTTTTGGTTAGTGGTGGTTTGTTTGAGTTTTGTTCCCTGGTTTTTTTCCTTCTGTCTGGTTTGCATCCTTGCAACTTCTCTCTTCTTGTTTCATGAAGAAGTACAATTTTGGAGAGAGAAAGAAGGAAACTGCAGGATGCAGAGTTTTCTGCAGTTTTACTGTTGCAGTAGATCTTTATACTCTTTCTTCTGGTCTGTTGTGGGTCACTGTAGTCAAGGAATTGATCTGGCATACTGAGCCTCTATTGGAAGTAAATGGCTGATTGTTTTTGTGTTCCCCAGGGTCTGTATTTGGTTTACCACCCTGTCCAGCTGTGCACAGCGCATGCCATAGGGATCTTGATGTTGGGCTTGCTGGGTTACTACATCTTCAGAATGACCAACCACCAGAAGGACCTTTTCCGTCGTACCAATGGCAACTGCAGGATCTGGGGGAAGAAGCCGGAGTACATCGAGTGCTCCTACATGTCCGTGGATGGGACCAAGTACCACAGCAAGCTGATGACCTCCGGATTTTGGGGCTGGGCACGCCATTTCAACTACACGGGAGACCTGATGGGCTCGCTGGCCTATTGCCTGGCCTGTGGCTTTGAGCACATCCTGCCTTACTTCTACATTGTTTACATGACCATTCTGCTCACCCACCGCTGCATTAGGGACGAGCACCGTTGTTGGAGCAAATATGGGAAGGACTGGAAGCGCTACACTGCTGCAGTGCCCTACCGGCTCCTACCTGGAATATTTTAAGGCTAACACAGGATCCAGGGGAATGAAAAAAGAAGAAGTATGCAGGCATGCCATGTTTAAAGTAAATGAAATGAGGCACTGAAATGCCCTGGTTTTTTACAAGACTTTTTTACCTGGAATACCCCTCTGAACCTCCCCATTTCCAAATGAAGTTGAAATTGAAGAAAAGTTGCATGTATTGAGATTCCTGAAAAGTCCCAAAGCTGGCAGGTGGCCTTACCCTTGGTAGTAGCAAGCTTCTGGAAGCAGTTTGCAGTGGCCCAGGAGATGAGGAAAAGAGTCCTGTCATCTCTTTAGGAAAGAAGTTGTCCGATGCAGCTGCTTGTGGCCGTCAGAACCTACAGTCGAGAGCAAGCGCAAAGGAGATTTGATTGTTGGGTGCTTGTCAAGAGATGAACGGTGGGAATGCTGAACTGCAGAACTTGATCTGAAATTATTGTTATAATCTAAAACAAATGTTGGCGGAAACTGTTAAAAATCAGTAACATTTTAAGCCTCTGACAATATGGTACATGACCAACTGAGTATTATTTTGACACTGAAACCGAACTTTGTGGAGATACTGAGCTGTGCTGGTTCGGCTGGGGCAGAGTTAATTTTTATCATAGTAGCTGCTCTGGGTGTGGTTTCGGATTTGAGCTGAGACAGCGTTGATAACACAGGGATGTTTTCATTATTACTGAGCAGTGTTTACACAGCATCAAGGCCTTTGTTGCATCTTGCCCAACAAGTGAGTGGGCTGGGGGTGCACAAGGAGTTGGGAGGGGATATGGGCAGGATAGCTGACCCCACGTGACCCAAGGAATATCCCAGGCCATATGGCATCATGCTCAGCATATAAAGCTGGAGGAAGAAGGAAGTGGGCAATATCAGGAGTGATGGTGTTTGTCATTCCAAGTCACCATTACATGGAATGGAGCCCTGCTTTCCTGGAGATGGCTGAACATCTGCCTGCAGGTGGCAAGTGGGGAACAGATTCCTTATCTTGCTGTTTGTGTGCACAGTTCTTCCTTTACCTATTAAATCTGTGTTTATCTCAACCCATGAGGTTTTTCCCTTTCCTGGTTCCCTCCCCCATCCCACTGTGGGGGAGTGAGTGAGCAGCTGTGTAGCGCTGAGTTGCCAGCTGGGGTTAAACCATGACAGTCCTTTTTGGTGCCTAATGTGGAACTCGAAGGGTTTGAGATAACAGCAGCTTTGACTGGAATGTGCTGGATTGGATTTACAGCTGTTGGTGCTGCTGAGTCGTCAGGCTCCTGTGCTTGCCCTGGGGCTCACTCTCTGTATATTGTGGGGCTCCTTTTGATTTTGCTGCTGGATGTAGTCCTTCTCCTCTTCCTGTGCTGTGCCTGGGGCCACTTTGATGACAGCCATGGTGACACACCTGGGCTGGCAGGTGGCCAGCGCATCGCTGCTGTTTCTGTGCTGCTGGAACTCCAGTGTGAGTTCGAGTCGAGGGAACTGTGACCTGTGGATGAGCCCGCATGGGAGCAGGACACCCCCAGGCATCAATGGCTGGGAATAAGCCCATGGCAGAGCAGGAACGTCTCAGAGCATCTGTGGCCATGGTTATGTCCATGCCCAGGAAGGGATTGTGGCCCAGGATAAACCTGAAGCCTCTGTGGCTGTGGATCAGTCCATGCTCAGCAGGTATCCCTTGAAACATCAGTGCCTGTGCATGGGGTTGTGCTGGAGCACCTCAGAGCCATGGCCATGGATAAAACCCTGGCAGAGCAGTTACAGCCTTGGAGGGACTGCAGCTGTGGGTAAGGCCACATCTACTTCTTTAGCATGGATGGAAAACTTCATTCCCTATCATTTGTATAAAATCATGTTTGTAAAATTTTAAGGTTCTAAATTCTTTGTTTCAGGACAAATAAAAAAATACTGCTAATTTTCCTTCAGCTGTTTCTTTTCTTTTCTTTTTACATGGTTATCTTTCAGAGTGACAGAAGGATACAAAAGGAGCTGTTCAAAATGTTTAATTTCAAGAGCTCCTTGGAATTCTGCTTTCCAAGGTGAAGCAAAAAAAAGAAAGAGGGATCATAGTATTAACTGTGCAGCTGGTAACAAGCTTGGTAGTTATGTTCAAGCAAAAAGACTTTAAAAAAAAATGATTGTATATAAATACACTGTTAATTTTTAGAGTAAGAAGCAAAGTGTGTAAATTGATATTTCGTAGAAGCAGCTGAATGCGCTGATCTTCATGGCAGGTTTGGATGAGTTGTGTTGGTGAGTGTGTGTTTTGGTTTTGTTGCTGTTATCCTGGAGAGGATGGTCTGGGCAGGAGAAATAGGGTCTCTGCAAACCTGGAAAACAAATGTATCTTCTAGCTGGGCTTTGTTTAGGAGCTGGGTATGCACACAAGTATGGAGGTGCCTTTAGAGAAAGCACCAGCCCAGCACCTTTCCAGTTCTCCAAGGTGAAAAGCTTGTAAGATGCTGGATTTGGGGGAAGTCAGTTTAGATGAAGGGAAAACTGGTGTGAGGGCTTCCAGGACTATTGGACCCTGTCAGTCCCTGGCACTGCACTGCTTTAGGCTGCCCTTGGCTTTGCTGGAATAATTCCATGTTTTGTGTACTCAGCTCCCCTAGGGCCTCAGACTTCCATCATTTTCTTATGTAGCCTTGGAGATTGCACTGACCCTTTGCTGTTAATGCCAAGGTTATTTAAATATTGCAAGATAATCCGGACTCTTAAATCACAGTAGCCTTGCCCAGCACAGTGTGGTCCCTTCTGTTCCCTGAGAAATCCCGGATGTTTAGTGGAATAAATTGCCCCTTCAATTAAAANTGGGCAATATCAGGAGTGATGGTGTTTGTCATTCCAAGTCACCATTACATGGAATGGAGCCCTGCTTTCCTGGAGATGGCTGAACATCTGCCTGCAGGTGGCAAGTGGGGAACAGATTCCTTATCTTGCTGTTTGTGTGCACAGTTCTTCCTTTACCTATTAAATCTGTGTTTATCTCAACCCATGAGGTTTTTCCCTTTCCTGGTTCCCTCCCCCATCCCACTGTGGGGGAGTGAGTGAGCAGCTGTGTAGCGCTGAGTTGCCAGCTGGGGTTAAACCATGACAGTCCTTTTTGGTGCCTAATGTGGAACTCGAAGGGTTTGAGATAACAGCAGCTTTGACTGGAATGTGCTGGATTGGATTTACAGCTGTTGGTGCTGCTGAGTCGTCAGGCTCCTGTGCTTGCCCTGGGGCTCACTCTCTGTATATTGTGGGGCTCCTTTTGATTTTGCTGCTGGATGTAGTCCTTCTCCTCTTCCTGTGCTGTGCCTGGGGCCACTTTGATGACAGCCATGGTGACACACCTGGGCTGGCAGGTGGCCAGCGCATCGCTGCTGTTTCTGTGCTGCTGGAACTCCAGTGTGAGTTCGAGTCGAGGGAACTGTGACCTGTGGATGAGCCCGCATGGGAGCAGGACACCCCCAGGCATCAATGGCTGGGAATAAGCCCATGGCAGAGCAGGAACGTCTCAGAGCATCTGTGGCCATGGTTATGTCCATGCCCAGGAAGGGATTGTGGCCCAGGATAAACCTGAAGCCTCTGTGGCTGTGGATCAGTCCATGCTCAGCAGGTATCCCTTGAAACATCAGTGCCTGTGCATGGGGTTGTGCTGGAGCACCTCAGAGCCATGGCCATGGATAAAACCCTGGCAGAGCAGTTACAGCCTTGGAGGGACTGCAGCTGTGGGTAAGGCCACATCTACTTCTTTAGCATGGATGGAAAACTTCATTCCCTATCATTTGTATAAAATCATGTTTGTAAAATTTTAAGGTTCTAAATTCTTTGTTTCAGGACAAATAAAAAAATACTGCTAATTTTCCTTCAGCTGTTTCTTTTCTTTTCTTTTTACATGGTTATCTTTCAGAGTGACAGAAGGATACAAAAGGAGCTGTTCAAAATGTTTAATTTCAAGAGCTCCTTGGAATTCTGCTTTCCAAGGTGAAGCAAAAAAAAGAAAGAGGGATCATAGTATTAACTGTGCAGCTGGTAACAAGCTTGGTAGTTATGTTCAAGCAAAAAGACTTTAAAAAAAAATGATTGTATATAAATACACTGTTAATTTTTAGAGTAAGAAGCAAAGTGTGTAAATTGATATTTCGTAGAAGCAGCTGAATGCGCTGATCTTCATGGCAGGTTTGGATGAGTTGTGTTGGTGAGTGTGTGTTTTGGTTTTGTTGCTGTTATCCTGGAGAGGATGGTCTGGGCAGGAGAAATAGGGTCTCTGCAAACCTGGAAAACAAATGTATCTTCTAGCTGGGCTTTGTTTAGGAGCTGGGTATGCACACAAGTATGGAGGTGCCTTTAGAGAAAGCACCAGCCCAGCACCTTTCCAGTTCTCCAAGGTGAAAAGCTTGTAAGATGCTGGATTTGGGGGAAGTCAGTTTAGATGAAGGGAAAACTGGTGTGAGGGCTTCCAGGACTATTGGACCCTGTCAGTCCCTGGCACTGCACTGCTTTAGGCTGCCCTTGGCTTTGCTGGAATAATTCCATGTTTTGTGTACTCAGCTCCCCTAGGGCCTCAGACTTCCATCATTTTCTTATGTAGCCTTGGAGATTGCACTGACCCTTTGCTGTTAATGCCAAGGTTATTTAAATATTGCAAGATAATCCGGACTCTTAAATCACAGTAGCCTTGCCCAGCACAGTGTGGTCCCTTCTGTTCCCTGAGAAATCCCGGATGTTTAGTGGAATAAATTGCCCCTTCAATTAAAAAAACCCTTTTAATCTATTCTGTAAGCTTCATCCTAACATAAGCACTGTGTTAGCAGTGTCCACTAATGTCACCCCTGAAAACTGGAATCTGAACAACCATCAGCTTGCTCATCTTCATGTCTGGGTCACTTGGTTGGATTAAATTTTGTCCTGATGATTTATATTTATTGACACTCTGTGGTCAGTATCACCTACCAAGTTGCAAGATCACAAATGGCATTTCTGAGAACAGGGCTCCACCTTTCCAGCATAAGGGTAATTGGAATGGAATGGGATTGCTCGGTTCCAGTTTTACTCTGAGAGTGGGAATGACAACAGGAGAATGTGCTGTTGCCTCGTGGTGGCAGCCAAACTATTTTCTGCTTTTAATTACCAGTCTATGTTTCAGATCACATGTTAACCTAGAGCTGCACTGCCTAAATTGGTTCTATTCAATGATGCACAGTCTTCACTCAAGGTTAAAAGTGACATGCAGTTCAAGATAAAATTGTAATAGCATATTTTTTCTGCTTTATTTCATTCAGGATAAAGTCTAAATGTGTGTGTCAAATCAAAAGCTTGCTTTTAGATGACAGATACAGATCTACTTTATGGCTACTGGACAGGTAATGAAACTATTTTTTTAAATTATGCTATCCAAGCCTTTTAAAAATATATTTTCTCTAAAAAATGTAATAAATTTGCAGTTCAAGGTAATGGAAAATACATGTTTTATCTTCTTACCATAGCATAAATCAAAACAACAAAAAATACCTAATAAGTATATGTTGCAACAGCTACATCTCTATAAAGCAGTATGGAAGGACTGGAGAATCATTACAAGAATAAACCATGAGAAAGGGCTTCTGAGTAGAGAAGTGAAAACAGGAAAGAGACGAGTTCAGAAGGGAAAAGTATAAAACAGAGAAAATATTGTCCATGTTTTGCAAAAATAAAAAATGACAAATGCATGTGATTACATCTTGTAGCTCCTGGAAATTAAATCTTTTATTTTATATTTGTAATACTAATCTGGACAATCCGGGCAAATAAAATTTATAATCCAGGTTATGAACTAATAAGATAACAGTTGCAAGAGTCATGAGCTTAGTCAAGTGTTTTGACAAAATGTCCAAGCAAATTTTTTGTCCCCTCCAAAAAAGTTAGAGTAAACTTATTCATAGGTGGCATAGAGGAGTCAAGTTGCAAAGCCTTTCTTGTTTAAGCAAGACATAGAACCAAGTAGGTCTCCAGAAAGGCACTCCCAGGACCGAGAAGTGCAGCAGCAATTGTCCTGGAGCCACCAGTTCCCAGTCCAAGGCTCCCAGGATGCTGTGGCAGTGCCAAAGGGGAAGACCCTTGGTGTGGTGCTAGACAAGATCCTTCAGCAGAAAAGGCAGGTGTTCCCATCTCCAGGGCACTCTCAGGCATCAGCAGTGGAGGAGCAGGATAAGGATAAATTCCACAGTTCAAATACTTCAGGCAGGAGACTTCATCCTGCCCAGAGCCTCCATGAGAGCTGCCGGAGTGCAGAGGGAGGAAGCCCTTTGGACAGGACCCTGCTCCCTCAGAGCCGTGGCAGTCAGCAGCACCTGCTTATCCCTGAGGAAGCACATGGCTAGGAAGAGCCTGGAAGATGAGTAAGAGCCCATCTCATTGCCGTAAGGGAATCCCAGCAGGAAGCGTCCCAGCAGCAAATGTCCTGGAGGTGCCAATTGCTAGATTATGGCTCCAAAGACAATGCAGCTGTACCATAGGGGAAGGCACTTGGTGTGGTCCTGGACAAGATCCTACAGAAGGAGAGGCAGATGTTCCCATCTCCAGAGCTCTCTGTTAGAGACTGAAATGTTATAGTTTATGACTTAAAACATTTTCGGGAAGGACTTTTGCCTGTTATAGCAAAATTATTTTTCAAAAGCTGCGAAGACTACCACACCCTGAATGGGGCCCTGACTGAGGCCGTGAACTGCCAGCTGATTAAGGTAATTAACTACGCAAGGCTGGGGGAGAATACATTAACAGAGCACAAGCTTAGCACCTTCGGGGTGGAGGCCATAGCCCCAGGGCTGTCAGCTGCAAGGCCAGCACAGACCCTCACACGAGAGGGTGGGGGGAGGAGAGAGGCTTTAGGTGTGTAGTGCAAAAACCTCTGGTCAGAGGCAGTGAAAAGCCCAACTTCCACTGTGCAGACCAGCTCAGCTCTGGGGCTCTGCACCCCGGGAAAAGCTTAACCACAGCAGAGGGGGTGCCATGGCCCATCAAAGGCCATCCCAAAGGTGTCCCCAGACCCTACTCCAGAACACCACAAGATGATGAAACAGATCCACAATGTTGCAAGGGATAGAGTGAAACCCAGCCCCCTGCAGGAGAGGCACATGGGCGTTCACACACGGCCAAAAACCTATATTAATCCACCAGATTCTATACTCTTGGGCGTGGCACTGTGGCGGCAGGGGACCCTCACCACCCAGAAAATCAGATGGAGAGGAGCAATGAGACATCGTTGGGACCCCCGGAATGGTGATATGTTTCTATCTAACCCCTGTCACTCTCTCCCTGTCCCCCCAGCACCCCATGTACACTTCTTTTTCTACTTCTTTCTTTCATCTTTCTCTTTGCCTCTTTTAAAATTAAAGAAAATATATCCATTTTTCGGCACCAACATCTAACCTCATTTGGTTTTAATCATGCTTTTTGGGTGTATTTTGAACCTTTCTGGGTTTGATCCGCTTTATTTGCAGAGACTTAGTTTCTTCTGCTCTTCTGTGTTTAAACTGGATCGTAACACTCTCTCTGGCATCAGCAGTGGAGGAGCAGGATGAGGGAAGTCTCCACACCTGAATTACTTCTGGCAAGAGCCTCCACCTCTCCCAGAGCCTCCATGAAAAGTGCAAGACCGCAGAGGGAGGAAGCCCTGTGGACAGGTGTTCCTGCCCTCCCAGAGTCATGGCGATCAGCAGAACCTGCTCATCCCTAAGGATACGCATGACCAGGAAAATCCAGAAAGCAAAACTGGGAGCCAAGCCCTTTCCAGTAGGCGTTCCCAGGAGCCAGAGGCACAGCAGCAATTTCAAGGAACTGCCAGTTACCAGTCCATGGCTCTAAGGATGCTGTGGCTATGCCAGAGGGGAAGACCCTTGGTGTGGTACTGGACAAGACCCTCCAGCAGCAAACACAGGTTATCCCATGTCCAGTGCACTCTCTGGCATCAGCAGTGGAGGAGCAGGATAAGCATGAATTTCACACTTCGGTTTCTTCTGGCAGGGGCCTTCATCCCTCCCAGAGCCTCCATGAGAGCTGCTGGACGGCAGATGAAGCAGCAGAACCTGCTCATCCCCGAAGATGCACAAGGCCAGGAAATGCCTGGAAGTAAAAAAGGGGAGCCCAGCCATGTCCCTGATTTTCCCAGAGGCAAGTGTCTCAGCAGCAACTGTCCTGGAGCTGCCGGACTGAAGACAGAGGAAACCCTTTGAACAGGTCTCCCTGCTCCCTCAGAGCCGCGGTTATCAGCAGAACCTGCTCATACCTGAGGATGTACCTTGCCTGGAAAGACTGCAAGCAGAAATGGGAACCCAGCCCATTCCAGGAAGGCATTTTTAGTAGGATGTGGCCCAGCAGTAAGCGTCTTGAAGCCACCAGTTTTCATCCCGCAGTTCCCACAACACTATGGCTGTGCCAGCTGGGATCACCCTGCTCTTGGTGGCAGAGATGATCCACAAGAAACAAAAGAGATTTCACTGTCTGCAGGAAGTTTACCCGAGACAGATGCTCTGAGAAGCACTGGTGTGAAATAAATTAGGATTTTCCCAGAGAGCAGTGTTCCCACCATTCTGGATTTGACTGGGATTCCTTTCTTCCCAGAAACTGGCACAGTTCTGGGTTTGGATGCAGGCTGGGAATACTGTGGATAACAGGTGGATAGTGTGGTTGTTGCTAAGCAGGGCTAGCCCTCCTCAAGGACTCTGCAGGGTCCTAGAAGCCAATCCATATCCCATGCTCTTCCATTGAGGAGGTGACAAGAGCCTGGAGGGAGTATGGCCAGGACAGCCAACCCAGACTGGACAGAGGGATATTCCAGAACACAGAATGTCCTGCTGAGTCTATCAACTGGGGAAGCTGATCAGGAGAGGCTGATCCCAGTGGGATTGACTGGGCATCAGGCAGAGGGTGCTGAGCACTTGTGTTGGGCATCACTGCTCTGTCCTGGGCTTTGGTCCTCTGGCTCATTTTTCCCATTCATGCCCTTCTTCTTCCTCCTTCTTGTTTCTCTTCATGTTCCTGGTTTTCTTCTCCTTCTTCTTCTAGGACTTATTCTCAGTTTTTCTTTGTATTTATCTCTTTTTTCTACTTTTTCCCTTTCTTTGTTTTTATTTCTCTTTTCTTGGTTTTTATATCGTGTGCCCTTTTTAAAAAAATCTTTTCCTTTTCTTTTTTGTTCTTTTTCTGGAGCAGTAAATCAGGATGTTGATGGAGGTCTCTGGTTCTGTTCCCAACAGGAAGATATTTGTTGCAGTGCATAAACACGGCATCGGTGTCCGTGTAGCTGTAGGACAGATCCTTGGCTTGTTAAAGTCCTTCCGACCTATGTCTTCAAGCCAGTGCTTGAAGACACAAAACTACCATGCTGGAGGAAAGGCCTCGAAAGCTTGACAAAGGCTGAAAGGAACCCTCTGATTACCCCTCGGACAAAGAGGTTTCTTTAGCTGAAGTTGCTAACAGGGACCGCACTTGACACCGCGGTATGGGTGTGTTGTTTTATTTTTCAGGTCCTCAGCCCTGCGTGGGACTGAGGAAGTAGGTGCTGCAGAGGCTCCGGCAAGGCATCACAGACGCCTGCCCCGCACCCAAGGGTGGCGCAAGATCTCCTCCAGCGCTGGCCTGTCCGCGGGGTGCTTGGACAAACACCAGCGGATCAGCTCTCGGCACTCTGCGGAGAGAAGCCAGAAAGCATCGGTCACTCGCAGAAGGCTCCTGCCCAGCCGCTCCCAGCGCCCGCAGGGCCCGGGCCGCGCCACGTGTGCTCGGAGCTGTGCTGCACTCCCGGCCCACTCTGCCCTCGGCGGGACAG
>VZRL01000952.1:0-84933 GCA_013397895.1 Origma solitaria
CAGCCGCCCGCGGGGCCGCTCGCCGCGCCGCCCACGCCGGGCACGCCGCACAACAGCCGCGAGCTGGACGCCGAGCTGGACGAGGACGTCGGGCCGGAGTCCCCCCGCGACAACTTCACCGAGGACTCCGGCGAGTGCTCTTCCTACGCCGACCACCCCATCAAGGTGGAGTGCCCGTCCTTCGCCATCCCCGTGCCGCCGGGTGACGGTGAGTAGCCGGCGGGCTGCCGGTGCCGGGTGTCCTCCCCTCACCCCGCGGGATCTCGCAGCCCCACTGCCGCCGCTTGTCCCCTTGAGTCCGCTTCTAGTGCCTTCTTCCTCAGCCTCATCGCTCCCGCCCCGTCCTCTGCGCTCCGAAATCCGCCCGTGCCTCCCCCAACTCTTGCACCTTGCGCTGCCCCGTGGGCTGGGTAGCCCGGAAGGGGAGCGGGTGCTAGAAATGCTGCATACCGGCTAGGGGGAGATGCTGCGGAGAGGGACCCTAGTGATTTTTTTTTTTTCCGTATTTATCAATGGAAAATGTATGGAAAACTAGCGCAGAGGTTATCGAGACAAAGTGTCAGGTAGCACTGTACGAGAAAATAAGCATCCTTCTCGCTGGAGGATTTTCCCGTTCCCTGCAGACTATGTGCAGTTTTGCTAATCGGTATTAAAACGATGATGACGATAATACCTGAAAAATCTGCTTATTGTTGCAGATGGGCCAGAAAGCTAGGGGAGAGCTTTTACATAATTAATTGCATGGGTTGTTTCAGAAACACCGCTTCTAACTTTATCGGGCTTGCAGACAGAAGCAGCGCTTCAATAAAGCTGTCCTTTCCCTGCACGTTCTTTTCCCTCCACGTTTGTATCGTGGAGGCGCGGGGGAAGTGTTGCTTGTTTGTTTTCAGTCTATATTAATGCAGGGTTTTTAATGCAAACATGAACCTGTCTTCAGAAGTTGACATCACTGAGGAATCAGCCAATTGGTTGACGTTTAACCAACCTTCTTTTTACACATAAACCCCATCAAAGAGTTGTTTACACTAATGTTCTTTTGAAATGCAAATCTAGAATGCCAACAGACTGAAACTCAATTTAGATTAAGGTAATTACCTGCAATACACAAATGAGGCTATACTATTTAATAACCTTCACTTAAACCTTTTTAGAGAATGAAAAAGACTCCTATTGTTGAAGTTTAGTACTACAACAATTAAAAAATGCCTCTGATTTTTGTGTTACTCTTGCAACCTCCAGAAGTTTGTGAGTTTGCTTTAGTACTCTGAAAGCAAAATATCTGAAATAAATACAGCTCACATTGAGAAAGTTGTAACAACTTTGTTATGCATTAGGTGTGCATCTTGTAGGGAGATTTTTTGCTGCATTCCTCTTAGAAAATTGTTTTTCATCAGAAAAATAATTGATTCTTTCCTTGCTTTAGGCTTTAAAGAAGTCAGTGCTCCAACTATTACCCCACCTCTCAGTCAGCCCAAAAGATCAAAAAAACGCCATACAAATTTAACATTGGATAAAATGATGGAAAAATTCCTGCAGCAGAGCATGGATACAGATGAGAAATTTTACAGATTTGAAGAGCAGAGGCTCAAAATTGAGGACAAGCGTCGGGAAGCTGAGCATGCTCGGGAACTCCAGATGCTACAGATGTTGGGACAGATGTTGGCTGGAATTTCTTCTACGGTATCACAAAGGTCACAATCTATACCAGCAAGTCCACCTCGGAGAGCAAACCATCGTTCATATGCGGATAACTTTAATTATAATGCTATGACAGCAACACTTTCTCCACCGATAGGTACTTCCTTCTACAGCATAAATAAAAGCTAGGGTACTTTTTAAAACTTCTGTGTGAAAACACTGGTTAGTAAGTAGCTTCTGAAAATAAAAGCTAATTGGAATTATTTAATACTGTGGTGAAGGTGTTTGTCTGATACCAAATGAAATTAAATCATTATTCGTACCATTGTACTGATTATTTAATACAGGTACATTAGTTATAAAAAATTTTAATGTGCAAAATCTTACCTTTTGAACCCTGTAAACATTGGGAACTTCTTTCCACAATCATGTCTCTGTACAGTGAAGTTAGGAGTTTTATACGTAAAAGGCAAAGGGGACAGTTGCTGAGAGCAATCTGGAAACACTAGTTATTTTGTAGCGGAAATTTTGCTGCTATTCCCCTTGAAATTATCAAGCATAACCCAGTATGTGAAGTTAGGGCTGTGCATGTGTTTTTTCAGGGCTGGGAAAAGAGTGGAGTTTTGCCTACACTGAAGTAAGTCAGATGTTAAGATCTAGCTTCTTCAAAATAAATTTTTTTACAACAAAATTCTGAATCTTATCAATTAAACATTGTATTATTGTAGTAGTCATAATAGAAGATGAAAGTATTTGCTTTTTTTTTTTTCTACACCAGCTCTTTGTAAATTCTTTGGGCATCTGAATTTACTTTAAAGAAAAAGGCAAAGCAGTAACTCAGGAATTGGTGTTTATGCACAAAGTTTTCGTACGTTGTGTGTGGGCCAGAAGCTGATGGTAGCAATCATTAACAAACTTCTCGGGATCTGTGCGCCTGTGGCATTTATCTTTATCACAGTCTCTTTGTACGTGGAGGTAGACTGCATGGGCAAGAGGAAGTCGGGGACATTCTATCAGTGCTGGAACTAGAGTCAGGTTGGAGCTTAGTAATTGTAGCCTGCCACGTGGAAATGAAACAAATCTTACTCTGTTCTAATTCTGAATTTCACACTGCTTGGAAGAAAAAAACCACAGTTTGAAAAGAGGAAAAAAAAGAAACTACTCAGCCTCAGTGTTGAATAATAATCTGCCATGCCAGATCCTAACGGACATTCTCTGAGTCCTGAGAGGCTCTTGGGGCTTTCAGTTGTGTTACTAACTGTGTTTCCCTGTAAAATGCATGGCAGACTGGGTGGTTAGGCCTGTTGAGGGTTTAGGCTGGCAGATCGTGCTGTGTTTCTTCTTGAGTGGAGAGTTGGTCTGTAGGATTTCCTGGTGGCAGCTGACTTTCATAGATAAATAATGGGATATTAATGGATACAGTGTTTTAAATGTTGTTTTCACTTCTAAAATAAAGGAAAACTGGAGTTCTTTAGCAAATCCTGTAGGATATAATTTTAGGTTCTAGACTGGGGTGAAGGTACCTACAGGGCCTTACGATTACTTCTGAAAGGTTTTTCTTGAAGAGCTTAATTATGTGTAACAACCTGAAACTGAGGTTCAGTTTTTCTTGCTGGATTTCATCATATAGGTGTACAGACATATTGCACTATGCAAAAAGGCGTTATATTTATTTAATTGTAGCAAGAGCAGCTTGAGATTCTAATCTTCTAATTGGCAAAGGTGTAAAAAGTGTTTATACTAAAATGTTACCATAATGCTTCAGGCAACACATCTTTTAAGGTATTAAGATTTAATTTGTTAAGAGCTGAATATGCCTTAGTGATTTTGTGGGGAGAATAGGGCTCTATTAAGAATTGCTTTTTGCGTAATTCTTTGTTTTCTCTCAATTTATTACGTAGTTGCTTTATATTTACACATAAACAAAAGCCAGCAGCAAATAAACAGAAGGCCTTCTTAATAACATTGCGCTTGAAGGGTTCCAAGCTGTATAATATTCTTGTGTGGTTGAAATCCAGCAAATATATTAAGTGTGATTTAAAGGAAATAATCTTCCCTATTTTCAGATGAGGTGAGCATTTTGTTCTCCTCTGGGTCACTGCAATGTTACATTGGCCATAATCCAAAACAGGTTGTGGGTTTTGTTTTCTTTTATTTTCATTCCATTCGCCCCTCCTTTTTTATCATTTTGCAGTAAGAGTGGGACGCCTGTATTGAAAAGCAAAAGATCAGCCAAGAGTATTTATCATTATTGAACGCTAAAGCATACTATAACTGAAGATTAGCATGTCTGTTTTAGGTTTCGATTCTGTGGAAGACAAAGAAAAAGATGCATTTTGCTGATAGCACGCAGATTTGGAGTTTTCTTGTTTATTACTTTTTATCCTATTAATTATGCCTAGTATTTCTGGGACAGTTTTTCTTTTTTTTCTTTCTCTTCCTTTTTTCCCTCCTCTGTATTTTAGAGTTGGGGGTGGGGTTACTGAGTTTTATGCAGCTGAAAATAAAGAGTATTATGGGGGTTATTTTCTATGTAATTATGTTATACATGTAGCAGTTCCTTGAAAGCTTTTTAGATCTGTAAAAAAGAAAGTAAGCATGGCTGCGGTCGAGGATACTGAAATTAGCGTTCAAATAAATTGCTCTTCTGAACAGGATTGTACGAGTAATGAATGAGGAACTTTTAAGAACTTGCTCTTTTAGTGTGTTTGCTGCAATTTATAGTTAACACATCGTTGATAGAAGTAGTGATCTTCACATTTTTCCCATGTTAGGTAAATGTTTAACTCTCACTAGTTGTAATTGTTAAAATAATTTTTTCTTCTAAATTTTGTAGCCTTTTGAAACAGTCATTTGGTACATAGCCAACTGAGTGTGCAGTTGTTTTAGTATATGGCTTGACATGTAGCTTTGCATCGGAGATCTGGAGATGTATTGTAGCTAAAAATGATCTTTGTGTGATATTTGTGATGTTTGCATCTAGTGCGTTGGATTATAGTTTTGCAGAAAGACTTTCACTATGCTTTGTAACCGCCTACCAAAATAAAAAAGCAGTAAGATAGGCCCTGATTCTGCTAAGAGGTGGAAGTCTTTAAGGGGAAGCGAAATATAAGGTAGGGTGTACATTTAAAATTTGGTTTCAGTTGCTTTGTGCTTGCTGTGTCTGGATGTGTTTAGTCCTTACTAAGTGTTCCTATTTCAGTTGAGCTTATTCATGGAGCTAATTTCAGGCTGAACTAAGAAGGTATTTCTAGTTACAAAATGTTCGTATAACTATCCTGGGTTGTTGTTGCTTTCTGTACCTGAGCCCTAAATTAGGACTGTGAACAGTCAGTGAGAATATTCTCTGCATCAGACTCTGAATTCATTTTTAAAATCACCACCTTCTCTAATTACTCACTGTTCTAAAGGCCTTTAAGTGACAAAACATTTGGATTTTAGAAGTATGTCACTTTGTATATCTTTGTGTGATTTTATTAGTCTACATGAGTGCTTAAAAGAAATGCTTGGTGGCAGTTTAAGAAAGAACATTCTTTGAACTAACACTTACTTTCTTCTTTTCAGTTATAGAGAGATCTTTTTCCCTGCACAGAACACACACCCTAAAGGATATGGAGAATATTTTTCAACTGGTGCGCAATGTTATCCCTCCTCTAACAGGGAAAAAGCATAAAGGTCAAGATGGTCGTATAGGCATCGTTGGAGGATGTCGAGAGTAAGTTAAACAGAAATTAGATTTTTGCTTCTGATAAAGTTTGAGGATGTCATAACTACTTGTAGAAGCCATTCAAACTCACCTTTCACTTAAACCACAAGTATTTTCCAGAGAGCTTTAATACTTCATCATCATGACCATGCATACTTAGGAAAGAATATGGTACCTTGCAGATTTATCGCAAAATTTCAGTACTGAATGTTACTGGAGCTTAAAATGCTGTTTGTGTCACCTTCTTTGTCTTTTTTGACCACTGTACACTCTGCTTTCAGTGTTAGTCCTTTCCCATTGCATGATGATGCTATGGAATAAGTAGAGTAGAGTAAGACAGTGGCACATCTGATTTTTGTATTTTGGTATCTTGGGAACTTGGTCTCTGTATTTTCTTATGCTGTGTTTTCTTGTGGGCTTTTTATTTTGATGAATTTTGGTGTTTATTCGATTTTGTCAATACCTTGTTTTATGTACTGGAGTAATGGAAATACCCTGTTTCAGCAGAAAAAAGAGGTACTGCATAAATCAGTTAAATGCTGTACTGACCTATAAATAATATTGGCCACAATACTTTGAATGAGCCACTACACCTTCCTGTTTTTCATTTTCCCCTTTTGAAAGAGAGATGACATCTTTCTCCTGTAAGAGAGATCTGCTATTGGACATCTGCCATTAATAAACGTTCCATAAAGACCAAGAAGGTGCTGTCTTGTAGCTGTAGACAGGTTGAATAGCTGGGAGTTAGAGCCTAATGGCCATAGGTTCTTACCTCTTGCCTGAAGTAAGCACCTTTGCAGAGTGATTTTGTTCACATCTCTCTCTTCAGTCTTTATAAAGAGAATTTAGGGCAACTGGAATCACAGTTTAGGCACTTTAGTCAAACATCTGAAGTCAGATGGGATTGATCCAGGTCACAGATCCCATATTTAGCTTGCAAACAGTTCTTGGCTCTTGTTTTGTTTGTCTCTAAAGTTTTACCTCTGTTACTTGAGAAAGTTTTACTGGTTCATGGCATGATCTTTATAAATATTTTTGTGAAAGATCATTATCTAATTTCATTACTATGTTTCCTAACCTAAATTTTATTTCATTCTAGATACACTGGAGCACCGTATTTTGCTGCAATTACAGCTCTCAAAGTGGTATGTGTTCTTCTGTACAAGTCCTAAATGAACTTTTCATAATTTCTTTTGCTTAGGTGCCATTTTTTAAAAAGCATTCATTCTGTAGTGCACGTGAACTTTGAGTTCTACAAGGTCTTCTCTTGAGCAAAGAAAATCCTTAGTCTAGGATTTGTAGAAATACTTTGTAAATGTGTCTTTCACTGTGTTTCATTTACTGTGTTTTCTTTTGATGTGTAAGGTGAAGTTAGAAGTATGTCCAAAAATTGACAATTTTGGGGAGTCGGATAGGCAATTTCACAACTCAATGAAATATTTTCTCCGAAAGTGAAAAATAAAATAACTTTAGATGATTGTTTAAAGTTACATGGTTTTGGTGCTAAGAAGTGACTTCTTCAGAAATTTTTTCTGCACCTGGTAACTGTGTTGAATGAAGTAAGTTTCTTTCAAAACTTAAAACTTTAGCCTAGTAGAACTCTTACCTGCTCTAAGTCTAAAGATTGTGGGTGGAATTTAATGTAATTTCTAATAGCACGTTTCTTGGCATTCAAATCTTCAGCAGAAGTATTTGCTAAGCTTTTTTTTTCCTAGAAGCATGAACTTCCTTATTTTAATCACATATTAAATGGCTAAACATATTTACTGCAGACTACATAAGGGTGATTGTTCAAATGTAAACAAGTTATGCTTACATAATACATCTAATTTTCAGAACGCTATATATAGTATGTCAGTAATTTCAGTTCATTGTGTATGTTTTTCTTTTGAAGATTTCTTTCAATATGTAACCAACCCAGATATTTCCAACCATCTCCTCCCCCAGGATGCAAACCCTCAAAGATTTCAGACTGAAATGATGTTATTTAATCATGTTATTACAAGATCCCAAGGCCACTCAGCTTTCTGTCCACTATGTGCAAATACAGTGGCAATACTAGGAGGTTCCTCACTGAAGTCACTTGATCTCAGAGCATTACATCTGCACATAAATAGTCATAGTAGCTTGGAATGTTAAATGTATAGTAGTAGAGCAGAGGAGATACTTCCTTAATGCTGGGAAATTTCTGTGTGCATGGCTGATGCAAGATCAGGTTTTCTGGTCACTGCTTATATAAATTTAATGTGTATTTCTGATTTTTTGAGTTGGTAGCACAAGCTTGAGACTCAGCTCTTCAGCTTTAATGTTTATTTTACATAGGGTATGTTGCTGAAATTATGCCAGCCTTTTCCTTGTATGAATTTGGCCCAGTAAAAATGGTAGGGCTAGAAATGTATTCATGGATTACCATTGCAAGTATGTTACAGTATTATTATGGCTCTCTAATGTAGTTTGTCTTGTGTTCATCTCTGTTCTTTTGTACATGTGACATTTTAGTCTTTACTCATCTGCAAATGAGAAGCATTTCTCAAGTGAGTAAAAATTCAAGATTTGTGTTTTCAGACATCCTGCTAGTGAGAAACAGGAAAAAAAATAGAGTTTGGTTTAACTATTGAGAAGAAAGAATTCAGCTGAATTATCAGTTGAATAATCTTTGGAATGATAAAGTTATTATTAAGTATAAATTTGATAATTCTGTTCGCAAATTTTCTTTTTTAGGGTGCAGATTTATCCCATGTGTTTTGTACCAAAGATGCAGCAACAGTAATCAAATCATATAGTCCAGAGCTGATTGTTCATCCAGTTCTGTAAGTGACTTACGTTTTGTTTAAATGAACTAGTCAGGCTTACTAGTTTTAATATTTCAGTCTGATAATTGGTTAGTTTGTGTTATTTCTTTTGCTGAGTTACTGGATGGGTGAGCTGGAGATCACAAAACTCCGGGTTTTGTTCTTTCGTTACAAGCGGTTAGATATTTAATATAGGGAAATCAGGTATGAATTTCATTTCATGACTATCAAAATACAATTTTTAAAAAGCAGAGATATTTCTTTCTGCTGCTTACTGACTTGTGTTGTGTGATTGTAATGCATTTTGCAGTGAACAGTAGCAAGATCCAGAACTACAAATCACTACAAGTCAGCATTTTGAAATCTGCATTTGAAAGGCAAATGGAGTGTGTTCTCTTGCTTCTTCACCCCAATAGTATTTAACAGCAGTGTGTCTTTTTTCCTCTCACTACTGTGTATACAGACACCTATGGAAAATTACAAGACAAGAGAGATGCTGATTCTCCTTTTTCTACATGAATGTGTTGCTTGAGATACACATCTGTTCTTGGGAATGCATAGATGTTCCAAAATGATATAAAATATGGGGTTTAATTAAAAAGAAGATGAAGAGTTTAATAAGTAACTGTCCTCCTAATTGGGAAAATCATTGTGTGTGTGCTTTTCTGAATTTTTGTTCTGAAATGTATTACTGATTGATGAACAGGATAAACTTGTTTCAATTAGGTGTTAAGATGGTTTGCAATGAGCACTGCAAATGAGAATTAAGATGTGTGCTTTAGGTATATTCTGCCTCTGAGCCTAGCTTGCACCAGTGCGTGTCAAAGTCTGTTGGTGTACATAGCAAGGCTGTGATTAAGGTAGGAAAAGCATAATTTAAAAACGTGTTTGTCAGATATTGCTGACAGGAGGGATTTATGACAGTAGAAATATTTTGGTGTCTGAGAACAAGAATATGATCTTCCTTATGGGGGTGCCTGTGGCTGAAAATCATAAGTTTATTGCATTCTGAAGGTGGGTTTCATTCCTGTTGCTGTAGACAGTGGTGCTTAGAAGGAAGACAGTTAAACAGGGTTATGTTTTGTTGGTTGCTTCCCCCCCCAAAGTTAGAAGAAACCCAGATTTCAGACAAAATAAAAATGATGTTTGAAAGTAAGGGAGAGATGCATGGATAGGGTTTTTACCAGTACGACTGTTTGCCTCTTCAGTCTAAAGACCATCTCTTCAGTTGATGTTCTGTCTGGTATCATATTGCAAATGCAGTGGAGAAGCCTAATGGCAATATTAACATTTAACTTGGGTTGTCTTGATGTGTTGTGGGATACCACATATGGTTGTCTTGTATGGTAACGAGCTGACCTTGCCATGGGAAAAGCACTGTTTGTGTACACAGTGGTTCTTGATGCCTGGTAATGGAAAAGGTTAATAGGAGAAAGAGAAGCAGCATAAAAGAAAAGGGAGGTGAAAATAGTCTTTACAGTAAACTTTCTGTTCATGAAGTACCAGATTGTCCCTGCTAAGTAAGCGTGGATTTTTTTTATACGCAGATTTGTAGTGTCTTCTGTGAAATTCAGATTTCAATGAGAGCTCTGATCCTTCTACCTGCAAAGAGAACTTTTGATTTTAAACTTCTGCTCTGTCTATGAGTTCCTTCAGATGTACCCAGTACAGTGAATCTAGAGATTTTCATATCCATACGTCTTTAAGTCTCCAACTCAGTATTTAATACTTTTATTAAAACTCTGATTAATTTCATGCAGACAGCTGGGCTAATTGCATGATGCAGTGGATCTGTAAATATTGTTTACATGACATTCAAAATGAAGGAAATGTAAATATCTGAGTGTTCAGATTTTATTTATTAATTTTTCTCATATATTTATCTCTTCTGCTTCATTTGAGGGAAAGAGAAAAGTCTTTTCTGATTAGAAAGGGAAAAATCTTGACTGACTCTATTGAGCCCAGGTTTTATTGAAATTTACACTAACAGCCTATTTTTCTTGTAAGGTCCTTTGTCTTCAGTGTCACACTTTTCTTATGATCCTTTCTATGTTGTGGAGCCATTCGAGTTCCGTAGGCATGGCCGGCTGCTCTCGGTTCAGAGCCTGGTCTCTTAAACAGTCTTTGTACTTTCTCCCGGGCCGCACTTCACGCATGGAAGAACCTCCGGGTAAAACCCACGAGCAGCTATGTCATTGTTTTCCTTTGTGTCTCTCCTTAAAACTTTGCTTTGTTATGATTTCTCCATGACCCTTCAGAGTAACTAGGTAGCTGTTGTATCACTCTCTTATTATGCTAATCGTAATTATGGCCCCGTGTACTCAACTCCCTGTTTGAACAGCTTGGCATTTTGCCAGGGTTCAGCTGCCATTTTGTACTGCCAGGAGTCTGACATTTTATCATCTTTGCTGCCACTGCTTTCTCTACTGCCTTCACCTCACAGGGGATCACCTCAAGGGAAGAACATGCTCCTTTTTTGCCCCCTCTGAATGGGAGGGCTCTTCTGGCTCGTTAGAGCTGCTGTTGTGGATCATTGCCTGCATGACTGGAGAAGGTATGCGAGAGTTAGAAGTTGGACTGGAGCGTTTCAGGTCTTTGGCAAATGTCTGTCACTTCAAGGATGCAGAGAATGTTATGTGAGAAAGATTGAGTAGGATTACCGAAGGAGCGTTACGAAAATGAACATCCATCTTGCAGCATTGCCAGGGCAATTCCATGTGACCCCAGATGTAGGCCATCCCAGGAATCCTTCTGGTGTAACATTCCATGCTGGGGACACACATAGTGCAACTTTCTCTGTGGCTTTGTCTCTTGACTTCATTCCCTGTGAGTGAGTGTGGGAGCTGGGGCTGCACGTGACAGCCTGAGATCTGGAAAGACAAAGCTTCAGCACCTGGCTCTGTCTCCTCACCACCTGAGCAGAATAATGGTAGCAGGGTGTCTGGGCGCTGAATAGTCCATATTATCAATAGGAACTTTTCCTTTTTATTCAGGGATTCTGTCAAATGTTTATGGCCCCTTCCACAATGACCTGGTATTACTCAAGAATTGACAAGCTAACCTGTTCAGTATTATTGCTGACCTTCCACTTTCCCATGGGGAAACGAAAAATGTGTATTGCAGAAGTTGGGAGCTTTTGAATAGTGGAATATACCCAGTTTGGGTGACATGTGCTCTCCTTGGTCTTGTCACTGCTCCCCTGGGTTTGTGCTGCATTTCCCTGTTTTGTAAGCTGATACGCTCCTACTGTAAATCCTTCACAAATACAGGCAAGATGAAACATTTCATTGAGTTTTGTTGCAGGCATTCGCTGTGTGGACTTCTGCTGTAGATGTGTGCATACTTCCTTCAAGCATTTCTAGAGAAGAGTTTTCAGCAGCTTTTTTATATTTCCCCTGCTAATAGCCTGGCTCAGGTTAGGTTAAATATACTTCTCGGATACCTGTGTTGAGTTAGCTTATCCTGTCTCAGCAGACAAGTGATCACAGAGCTAAATGAGCTATATGAACCCAGCTGGTTGTATGTTAAAAGGAGAGAGAATAAATCTATTGTGTTATATTCCCCTCTTGCAAGGACTTTTCATAATTGTTCAGAGATTTTCTTTTCTGTCGGCCAGGAAAGAGCCAAATACTACTGAGCAGCCCCCTTATAATCTGGTTATCAGACAGTTTGTAAAGTCAGCAGTCAATATAATCCTTGATACCCAGAGTTTTATCAGAGAAGTAGAATGAGATGTCAGGTCATTAATTTTTTGTGATGCCAAAGAAGTGATGTAATTTTACATTATCCACCAAAAAAAGTCACACTTGAACTAGGCATGGATTTAGAACTAATACCTTCCTCTTAGCTGGTTGTATCTCTGGGTTTGTGTGGACTAGGAAAGATTGCCAGAATGACTAGGAGTCTTACAGTTAATTGCAGAGTCCAGGTTTTGGGTCGAATTTTAAAACATACTGTTCTTTTCAGTTTGAAATAAGAATAATTGGGTAGAAAATTCTCATGAAGGTGGACTGTATGTTGAGGCCAGTTACCTTTAATGAAGATCAGGGTTTCTGTAACATATTTTACCTAGTGTTATTGAATTTTTTTAATGTTTTAACCATTTGAAAAAGACATGAAAATCAATCATGGGTAGTTGAGCCCCTGATAAGTTATTTGAGCATTTCTAACCAGTGCCAAATCTCTTCAAGAAGGCCCGGGAATAATCTTAAGATTTTTGGCCCCTTAAAATTTATAATGTGGAGAGGAGATGCAAAAACATTGGTCTGCTGTGGGAGGATGCTCATACCCTTTAGTTGTGTTAGCTAATGATAGCTATTAAACACTACTTCGATGTAATGCTGGCACTAACCTCACTTTAGGATGAGCTGCTGGAAGAAGTGCAGAGTTGTTGTCACCAGGGAATGTGACCGAGTAAGCCGAGATTCCACCAATTATCAAAAAGATGTCTCACAAGTGACTTGGCTGCTGGATCCCTATTACACCTGCAGAGAAGATGAAGGAAGGCATAAACTTTGTGATCTTTCTTCCAAAGTCTCATTTAAACATCAGTCTAGCTAGGAATCGCATGAGAAAGTTTGTATTTTTTCTAAAGTACTTAGGGAGAGATAAAGGTCAGTTTGTATGTGCTAACTCAGAGAATTTATGTATTTTAACTCCTGTTCTGTCATGCAGTGCTGTGGCCAAGACTTGCTTGGACCTGTTTCCTGTGTCCAGCTTTCTTGGCAAAAAGCTGCTCCTGCTTTGCTGTGCAATGCAGAGTGAATAAAAGCTGGGAGGTGTATTCAGCCTGTGCTGTAGTCCCTTTCCTGCCTGTTGTTGCAGAGGTCCCATGGGATTCCAGCAGAGGTTTTGTCACCTCCTCAAAATGTGAGAAGTAGCCAAAGATTTTTAGCATCGCTGCAGGGAGTGCTGCTGTTCTTGCTGCTTTCTGATATGTCAGAAAGAGATGTATTCCAGTCAGATCTGGCCAAATTTGTCCTTCTGAATGCTTGCCATACTGCTGTGATTTGAAACCAGGATCAAATTTCTTTGGTGTTCAATCTTTCTTGAGTTTGAGTGAAGGCAGGTGTCCCTGGGGCTTGTTTTTAAAGGTTTTAGGATCCCCTTTTTCTTTTTTTTTCTCCCCAGATGATGATAAGCAAAGCAGATATTTGGGCTGAGACCTGTCCTGTCTTCTCATGCGTCCACAGCTGGTTAGAAGTACTCTAGCCTTCTAAGTAGTAATTCAACTATCATCTGTGCCTTAAGAGTTGAGTGTGAGGGCTACCAATGTGATAAAAGCTTGTCACTTTATTTATTGGTTTTAACTTTAAAAAAAAAAGTGCATTATTTTTTCTAGAGACATTTTAAATACGTTCCTTTCTGAGGGAAATTACGTTGTCATCTTCGTTCTGTCACTTTTAAAGTCACAGGTTTGGTTGATTGCAGTCCATTTGAAAAATATTTGACAGATTCTATTTATCAAGTCAGTTTACAGGAAGTATAATGGGTCAAGACCACTTCCATGAACTCTGAAAATAGGAGCTCAAGACATTTGGTTTTCATTATGCTTTTTGGGAGGATTGTCATAATACACACAGGTAATGTGGTTGAGGTCAAAACAGACTACAAGTGCTTTAAGTATTTGTATCTATCTCAATGCAGTTCATGAAATGATTGTGTTGGTAGGTGTGGTATCTTTACAGGGCTAGATAAGGTTGACCTTCAGTGCTGTTGTCATGTCTGTGTGAGAAGTCGCAGGAAATAGAGTCAGGCAAGAGCTGCTCGTCTTTTGGGGCTCTCTGACAGGGTGCAAGAGGCTCTGTTCTGCTTCAGAGAGGTGATCCCATTTGTGTAATGCATTTGGGCTCATTATTTTAAAGAGGCTGTTGTTAGCCCCGATGCCTGTAGTGTGTGATCCCCCAATTCCTAGTGAAGCAGGGCATCTGATACCTAAGTGAGAGTCTGGTGTCCAAGTGGCAGCTATGGAAAACACATTCAGTTGTTGCCATTATGAAAGAGCCCACAAAACAACAATATGGTCAATATGGCATTTTTTTGTAAATCTTTACCTCAATAAGTCATTCACACTTTTACTGCCTTGAAGGTTGAATATGGAGCAAGTAAAGATGCTGTTGTCTGCACATTAAGAGCAGTCCCTTCCTGTGAAGTTGTGGCACCCCTGCTTCTCCGGAATAATGGGTTGCTGTTCCTGCTGCTGTGTTGTTAATATTCAGAAGAAGCCTACCAGGTTCAATCCTGGTATCTGAATTAACTTACTCAATGTCTGGAAATGAAGACTCGATTTGAATAGAATTCAGTCCCTCTCTCATTAAGGTCTTTATTTTTCTTTCCTTTTCTTCCCTGTTATTTAATCAAATTGTAGCTGGAAAATACGTATTGTCTATCCAGTGTTTGCAGATTGTACACATTCAAAGATTTTAACAGCCTGGTAGGTGAAAATGACCCTTTTGTCTTCTAAACTTTTTTGGGGGGCTTTTTAGTATGCTAATCTTAATTTAATAAATATATCTCTTTTTGTTCTCTAATTGCATCCAGACAGCTTCATGCCAGAGTGCTGTCTCTGCGATTTGTTCTACCTGATTGAGATGCTTGGTGAGAGACACATGAGTTGATAATGGGCTCAATGAGCTTCTCTAGAATAAGCTATTATTTCCAATTCTGTTCGTGGGACTGAAAGAGGCTGCCTGAAGCCCTTGGGCTTCTGGAAAATTGGCATGAATTTATGAGAAAGATGATTTAAACATTGACAAATACAGCCACTCTTGGAATAGAGAATTAGTTTAATTTTATGCTCAACATTTTTTTGCATTGTTTGGGTTTGCTTTTCGTTCCTTTGACCCATCCTTCCCAGGATAATTTCATTTCCTATCTTATTTTCCCAGTTTCCAATAAAGACCTTGCCCAAGGTTTAGCAGGATAGGTAATCATTAGCTTTCTGAGATAACTACTTTAATTCTACAGCTACACATTATGTCCCATCTTTGGCTCTTTTGATGTGTTGTATTACATGACAGATTCCAAGTATCAGCAGGTCTAACATTTGATTCACATTATTTATGATTACCTGCAGTGTTTGGACAAACAAATCTGAAATTTCTTTCATCCTCAGATCAGAAACTTTTTCCCGTCTTTGAAGATAAGTCTATAGGTTTGCCTTTGAAACTGCCCACTTAAAGTGTTTTTGTCTGAGTTTGCATAACCAGATTTGTGCAATGGTACATTTTAATGCATTTGGAGTTGCCTCAGTCATACAAAGTGTGTACAGATAACGAGCAGAATTTGAATAATGCAGTCTCCAGTGAGGAGCCTTGTAGTCAATCGGATGACAGCAGTGTTGCTTTTGTCCCATGTTCTTCTCTAGTAGGAGGTCCCACTGATTGGCATGTTGTGATGTCCAGACCACATCTCTGATTACTAAGGTGGTACCAGCCCTTCCTAAAACCCATGTGAAGGGCTGCAGTCCTGCTGCCTCCTGTTTGTGCTGTCATTCATGCTTATCTACTATTTCTGTAGCTCCTGGTTATACACTTGCTGACTTTGCTTCACATTTTCCTGTTTCCATGTAAAATTTGACAAGGCTGCACCTTATCACTTGTTCCTTTCTCTCCTCTAGAAAGCAATGACAGAAACTGTCATTCATCCTGAATGAGGAAAGCTGCTGTGTTTAGAGCATTCTGTGATAATTTAAAGCTATTGCTTGGTGGCTTTTGATCATTTGGTAAAAGCCAGTCTTTGAATAAAATGCAGCATAGAGCAAAATTTTGTTCCTTTGGAGAGTTGGGGATGAGAGTGGAGTTTCAGGTCCTAGCTCTCAAGTGTCCCCCCACTCTGGGCCGTGACCACCCTAGAGCAGACTTTCAAGCAGATGGGACCTGTCAGGTATCGGTTACAAACAGCTCTAGAAGATGCTTAGGAGCTGTGGATGATCCAAGGGCAGTACCCACCATCTTTTTTCAGGGGTTTGTTGGGGGAGTTTTTTTGTTTGTTTTTTATGTTAGAGTTTTTTGTTTGTTTGCTTGTTTGTTTGTTTGTTTTTGGAAATGTTATTACATTAAGCTTTCCCTAAGATGAAGATCTATGCAATGGTGTTTTAGGACAATTTTTATTGTGTGATAGTGAAATACAGAAGAGTTCTGAAGAGCAAAAAGTTTAACTTAGTTCTTCTTTCTATATTAGCTTTTCACCTCAGGGCTGCTCCTAATGACTTCTCCCAGTCTGTGCTCATATCTAGGATTGGCCCGATCCAGGTGCACTCATTGAACTCCACGAGGTTAACGTGGCAGAAGTTATCTGAAGCCGCTAATAATTTACAAAGAAAATTTGTCCTCACCATTTTAGAGAGTCAGTGATGTTTAATTTGAAGAATCTTTGTCTGTTTTGCCATGGGAAATAGTTTTCTCATTACATTCTGGAAGCAGAACAAAGAGGAAAAAGATAAACATGCAAGATGCTGAGCACCATACCTTGGTCCTGTCTACCCGGCAGCTTCAGGGACAGCAAATGATAAAAGTGTTGTGTCTGTCTTCCCAAGAGATCATCCGTTGTCTCAGCCTCCCCTTACCTCTCACTGATAGCCAAGGAAAGCTGATCAGACCGTCTGTGGGGTCCTTTTTCCTTGTGTACCCCTGTGTGACACCCTCTATGTGCTTGCTTGTTTGTTTAGATCTGACTAATGCACAATGTGTGAAGTTGGTTCAGTGATTGTTGACATTATCTTTAGGTTCTTTCTTACCTACACAGCTTCACAGATACAAGTTACGGAAGCTCCTTCAGTTTTTCTTAGTAATTATTCTTGCGGTTTTTCTTTATGTGTTTACCCTGTGAGAGTTCTTTTCTGTGCACAGTTAGAGCTTTATTGTTTGCTTTGCAGACAAGCTAAGATTAGAAGAGGACAAGCTAAGAGGAAGCTTTTGTGAGTTTGGAGGAGTGTTGCTTAGTTGCTTGATTGAACAAGTGAGCTGTCATAATCTGGATTTTCATCAGAATGGCATCTGATAACATGTCACGTAACACATAGTGATTAGCTGGAAGTTGCTGTTGAAGATCTGTTCATTCCCTGTTTATTCCCTGATGTGGTTTGTCACTAGAATCTGTTTTGCAGACATCTTCACAATGGTACTGTAGTTCACTCTCTGTGTTTACAGGTGTTACTGCTAGAATTCAGCTTCCCAGTTATTCCTATTGTGTATGTCCATGGTGCAGAGTTTGTATTTTTAAATTATGGGAAAGCCGGACTAGTTCCCAATCTCTTGCACTATCACCTTCCAAAAAAAATTGCTTTGTTTTGGAAAATCCCAGACTTTTATTTAATCAAATTCTCTCTCAAAGGTTTTTACCCTCTTCTCAGAAATTGAAGTAATGTTTTCTCCTGGCCTTAAGAGATTTCCTTACTCCTCTTTATATTATTACTAGCTTGGTGCTTTAGAGTGGGGGTATTGCATTTGTGATATCTCTTTTGGAAAAAAATCAAGTTGAGTATCTTAGAGGCTCTGCACCTCTAAAGGCAGTAGTGATTCTTGCTTACTTGATTCATTTCTGTCAAAGCTTGAAGATAACATCTGTTTTGATCAAGGGGACGTTTTCTTCGTACCTCATACCTTTCTGTAGAGGTATTGGGGTTTTTTGAATACTGTGCTAATTTGACTTGTTGTTTCAATGTCTTGGGCAGTGGAGGTGATAATTAAAAGGAGATGTTTGAGATCAGGTTAGTAACCAGGCAGGGAAACTGGCTTGAAGTGACAAAGGAGGTTAATTACATTCTTTCTGTGAGCATTGTACACCATGAACGGCTGAGGGCCTGACATGGTATTTATGATGGTGCCTCCAAAGTAGTTTTTTCCAAAGACATTTTTGTCTGGTTTTGATCCACAGGCAAACAAGAATAGGCATTGGTTTTTTTTGTAATGATCAAGTTAATACTGCTAAGAAATATTTATTTTTCAGTATCCAGACACAATTATCTGTACTGGCAAATTATCCAAATATTCCCAAGCAAGGATTTTGTCCCATGCCAACTAGTCTTTCCCAACCTCTTTTTTCACTGATGAGGAATTAGCATGGTCCAGGAACTGCCAGGCAGGTTGAGCTTTGTCTGCTCTGGAGCCTGAGAGTGCAGAGGCCATCTGACCTCAGAGTCAGAGAGCTTTTCTGGGTGTTTTTAGACATTGTGCATAGACTGTGGCTGTTAAGAGCTAGAGGATTTTCTGCCTTTGTGCTAAATGCTGTGCTTGGGAACATTCAAGGTGACACCCCTTCCTGAAGAAAGCTGCTTGTTGATCATTTTTACCCTATCAGCTTTAAAATGCTACTGATTTAATGTGCATGTGCAGAAATAAACAGTGAGATAACAGTGCTTCTGCTTTCATAGCAGCTGTAGATACAGGATATTGGTAAAGTGTCTGGAGCTGCATAGCCACAGCTATTGTGAGCATCCTGTGTCTTGAAGTGAAGCTGGCAGGATGCTTCTGTGAGGCAGTATTTTTCTGCTTTCTTTATGAAGATTCAAAATCCATCAGTTACTTTACAGCATGTTTTTATAGCTGATTTTGCAACGTAGTAGTCATTATCACCATTTTTAATCTCTTGACCCTTCACATCTTGGATTGCTTCTTGATGTGAAGTTGCAAAGGAGTTGAACATAATGTTTGTAAAATGCTTTGAAGATGAAAAGCTCCACAGTAGGTTTTTATTATTACCGGAGGCAAAGTGTGCAGGAGTGGCTTAATATTGGACTGTTTATTTCCCAAGAGATGGCTTTGTTTTGAAAAGTGCACATTATTAATTGAATTTTGTACAAAATTATCTTATTTCAATCCTGAATATAAATAAATTGACAATTTTTTTACTGTTAGATTATTTGTATGAGGTATTTGTAGAAGAGCAGAGCATGTGTGGTACTACCTGTGGCTTTGTTCTTAGCTTATGTTTAATGAAGCTTTTTTTTAATGTATTTAGCTTCTACTATCCAAAGGTATGTTGAACCCAGACATCCTTATATATATTTAGTAGTATTCTTGCAACTATGTGGTGTGTAGATATATTTTTTGAGAAATATATTTATTTTGAGATATATATTACTCTTCAAAGATAAAATAAGATCAGTCTGTGAACAAAAAAAAAGTGGTCTGCATTCAGAAACGGTGATGTTTTATTAGTATTTGGTTTACAGGCAGTTTTTCACATGTTCAACCTACCACATATTAAAGACCTGTCTTTTCTTTTTAATAGTGCTTTAGATATTTCTTGAATCATTTTTATTTCCAGCCTTTATCTTCAGCATAAACTAATAGGTAATAGTACGGAGATAAATAAGAAGAAAAGTGAGCTGTTTAACAGTTCTCAAGCTACTACAGTTCCCATGCGAGGTAGAGGAGGAGGGAGAGAGCTGCATGGTTCAAATAGGAATTCAGCCCGCTAAAGCAGGGACTGCTCCGGGGACAGCGATGTCCTGCCGCGGTTCGCTGTGTCCCTTGCCCTTGCAGGTCATCACTCGCACCCAGCAGCCCTGCTCTGACAGAGCTGCTGTGGTGTCAGCCCAGGGCACTCTGGGCTTCCTGTGGCAGCCCTTGCCAGCGGAGAGCTGCTGGGCTGCGGCCAGGCTCCGCATCCCCGCGCCCTTGAGCACCGTGCCGCGCTCCCTGCAGCTGCAAAAGCTTTGGGCTCCTGCCTGGCACTTGCAGAAATCATTGTGGAATTTGCTGATTCTGCCAGACACAACCTAAACACTTGCTCCCAAGTGGTGTGTCCTATCAGGACAGCTGTTGGTTATGAAAAACATGCAGTGGCTTTTGTCTGTAATAATACAGATTTGTTGGAGTATTGCAAGCTTACAGTATTCTGAGCAATACTGTGAAGCAGTACCCTCTTGCTCAGTCTACAGGGAGCTTTATTCCCCTGTGTTTCAGTTAAAATGTTCATTTATTGCTGTCACTAATGTCAGAGGTGGGGAGGGAGGGAGGCTAAATTTTCCCTCCATACTGTCAGTAAGGATTAACTGCAACTGCTGGGCAGTGCTTTCAAAATATTCTGACCTATTTACACAACAAAACTGATCAGAACAAAATAAACAGTTCTGGTCAGTGGCTGAATGCTGTATTGTGGCAGCTATATTTGGCAGGGAATTTTCTCATCATTTTTCCAATGCAGACAAAAACCCGAATGCTACAGAAATTTTAAACATTACAAGCAGATAATGGCCGTACTGAATAGCTTGTTTCTCCTGTTGCCTTTTAGGGAAAGGGGACAATTTGGCTGTAATTCAGTTGGAACAAATGCTTATGAAGCAACTGACAAAAAAGCATATGAATAGATTTATCATTCTGCCATGTGGGGTAGTAAATAATTGCATCATTTCTAGCAAGCTGCAATATATACCTGTGAGACGGTGGCTCTCTCTCCAAGGTATAAGCTCTGCAAAGAATTATTAAATAGGGAATTGTTACAGACTCTAAAAATTGTTGGCTTCCTGCTTGGATTTTATTTTTTAATTTTGTAACAACCATAGTGGATACTTGCAATTGCCTCTTGCCTCCTCATTTTTATGTGGTATCCCCTAAAGAATGAATTGAGAGAAATTTTTCGTTTTAGCTATTTGGACAACCATTCTATATTTCCTGGGTCACAGATTCTTGGTAGTTTGGAGGATAAAATTGCCTGACAGTCAAGATAGGAAATGCATCTCTCTGTCTTGCCGCTTTAACTCAGTTTCTGAGAGTACTAAAATGAAGCCTTTTTAAACTTTTTTTTTTTTTTTCACGCTTCCATGTAGTGATAGTCCCAATGCTGTCCATGAGGTGGAAAAGTGGTTACCACGGCTGCACTCAGTTGTCATAGGACCTGGCTTAGGCAGAGATGAGGTTCTGCTTGAGAACGCTAAGGTAATGTGCATACTGATATTTTATCATATGTCCTTATGTTGAATTTTATTAAGCACTGCTACATTTTGCATCATTACACAAATGTTCTTCATATGGTTGCTAAATATCAAATTTAATAAAATATTATTGACTGAAAATTACAGTTCCTATCCATGGTCTTCATTGTCAAACTGTAAGCTTCACTCTGAAGTTTAGGCACCTGTATGGGTTTTTTTCATTTGCTTTTGTGTGGCTTCTGAAAGTCACTAATTAAGAAACAGATGTTGCCATATCTAGATAAAAGGTTCTGTGTTTTCCTAGGTGCAAAGCACCAGTACTGTAAGTATGTAAATATGGATTTGAGTTCCTGATTTTTGGAATCATATTTGACAGCTCATATCAGATACACGAAGGAACAAGGACTGTGTCCTCTTGCAATAAGAAATAAAACTCTTAATTATGTTGCAGATTTCTACTTTGGATAAAGAGATAATCCTGTTTTCTGTCAAGCCTTAGTGGAGAGCTGAAGCAGGAGATTAGATAGTTTTTTACTTTAAATAATACGTACTTAGACTGTCTTCCCAATGATGTTTTGTACTACTGTCAACACATCTTTGTGTATTCGAAGTGTATCTTTCAGTCTAATGTCAATCTAATTTTGTACAATTTAATTTTTTTTCCTGAGCAGTATTACTGAATTAATCAGTGGGACTAACAAGTGGAATTAATACAATTTACAGAAATGTTGACAGTTACACAGTAAAATGACAAAACAGAGCAGGCAAGAGTCTGGAGACCACACTATCCAAGCATTTAGGATACCTTGAGAACTGTGAAGGGTGGTTTTGCTGGAATTTTGTTAGAGAAAGTTGCTATTAGAGTTTCTTGCTTCTTTAATTCTCCTGTTTTCTTTTTGGAAGGAAAATGTATACATTATGATACAGAGGTGCAAAATTAATAACGATTAGAAAATAAAGAAAAAACGAATTTATTACAGCTGATGAAGAAATCAATTTCTATTCTGAGTGAAAAATTTAAACAGATTTTATAGGTTTTTAAAAACTTTTTTTCAGAATTTTTTCTAGAGAAAAAGTGCTTGGGACAAATGTTTTTCTCTTGGCTTAAAAAATTAAGTTTGATGTGTTTTTTTCCTAAAGGAAAACAACTTTAAACAAAAGAAAATAAGAATTCATTTAGAATATCTAAGATATCTAAGATAAGCTTCTTTTATGTCAGAATTCCATCCAGGGTTTATGTGCTTATCTGTACTACAGAAGTATCTGGAAGATTTCTTGATTGTATTTTTTTCCTCATTGCTAAAATAATATTGCTTTCTTAGTGAATTACAAGCATACTTTTACTTCAGCTGTCCTGTGTAAGCCAGCTTAGAGTTAAAGAAACAAAGGCAGCCAATAAAGACAAGGCATTTGGAAGTTACTTCATGCTAAAATCTCTGGGCACATTCATATGAGCCGTGGATCTGGCCTTATTAATTTCAAGTCACATTAAAGCTCAAGTTCTTTGTCTGCACTGTAGTTGTGTAAGTGTTCATTAGTGACCCAGTGCTGAGGTTTTTAACATGCCATTGGGGACAAGTGAACCCTGGTTGCCTGCCTGAGAAAGACTGGTGCTTCTCTCTGCTGAGGGAAGGCTGACTCTTGCTCTTGCTTCAACAGCGAATTTAAGTGTCAAGAAAAAAAGCAAGAGTGTCAAGCAAAAAAGCATTGCTATTTTAAACTTTTACAGGAGATTGGCTTGGTTTAAAATTTTCTGGTTTCCCTTTAAGCTAACTGTGGCGTGTGTCATATGAACACAGGGCTGGGAGGCAGGGGAGTGTCTGCTTTCTGGTCAGGGCTTTGTATCAGAGTGGTTGTGATGGTGAGATAGAGCTTCCCCTCTGCATCCTTCTGCCCCATTAAGGTGCTGAGGGATAGTGTTCTGTCATCTCTCTGATGCTGTTTTTATGACAGTTCTTGTCAGTACTGTGCCTGCACATTGCCACTTAATGTGCTTCTCCAGACAGTTGTGTTTGGGCTGCTTCTCTCTTCTGAGCATTGAGAAATTATGAAATTAATTACTAGTGCAACCACCTTCAATTTCTGGTATATGGCCCAGAGACTGTGTTTTGTTGTGAAATAGTCTGAGTACTTGTTGACCAGATGGCGCATCATCTCCAGATCAAAGAATGTTTTGCTTCCTCAGCATCTTTAGTATGTCACCTGCCTCCCTCATTCTTAACGCCTGCACTGTTCACTCTGGCGTTTGAGCTCCTTCAACAGTCTGATAAAAAAAGCCCACCTTGTGATCAGTTTCCTTTGATTTGATTTTTTTCTCCTTGAATAGCTTGATAGTCTTTGAATGCATATTTACTGGCTTCCTGCGATTTTGTGGGTTTGGCTGTCATTCCATTTACAAGTCCTGTTACAAGAAGCCACTCTGCAAGTTATATCCTCCTTTTATATGCCATTTGTGTGGGTCTGTGCCAGAACCCTCACATGCTTTTACTCAAGTGCTTGGAGCTGATGCTCTGTCAGAGCCTTCTAGCCATGGGTTTGCAGGACCAGGAGCTGCGGCTTCAGAAAATTCTTCTTAAGAAAGCATTTGTTGTGTCCTGGTAGCTGTACACCTGGATCCTTGCAGATGTAGCAATTCTAGTCTCAGCCTGGTTAGACCTTCCAATTCTGAAGCAAATAAGCAGTCCAAGCTGCTTCTTGTCAAGAGAAAGGAGAAAAATCACATTTCTGCTCCACTTCTCAGCTCTGGAGTGTGCAGATTAAAGCGTTTCGGCTCTCCACACTGCTTCAAACTTGTGAAATGCTGTTACCACATCTGGTGAGAAAGTTGGCCACGATATCAACTTTCTTGTAGGGAACATCAGGCCATCTGTTTTTTCCTTTCAGTGTCGGTGATTGATTCTGGCCAGGGATACCAGTATGTTATGTCGTCGAGTTCAGCTCAGATGGAGTACTGCTGCTGCTGGTTTAGCCAGTTGAGAAAATGTTTAGCTGCCATGTGGAACCAAGGCCACGATCCCTATGACTGTCCTCTGCTTAGAAGCAGCATATTTCCAAAGCTGTTGGATATTCTCCCTTTATTCACACCGCAGCAGTATTATGTCCCTGTCATAGCTACCAATCACAGTTTACTTCATTCAGCTGTTGCATGTATTGTTTGCATTTCTGGCTTTACTCTGATGTGATTTTCCTTGTAGGAGAAGTTCGGAAGTAGGGAAATTTCTGCCTGTACCATCAAGAGCTGTTTTTTGGGTGTGTGAGTGAGCCAGGTTCCTCTGCTGCACAGTGATGAGTGCAGCTCCCAAGAGGACTTTGTTAAAAATACAATATTCCTTGCATAGCCTCCTGGGAGAACAGGGGATGCTGCCTAATGCTCCAGGATGTTCTGCATTCTGCTGCCACCTAGCAGTGAGGCAGTTAAAGGCTGAGCTATGTCCTTCATCAGTTTCCATCCTCTTGTCGTCTCCTTTCCCCTATTCCTTTTGGCCTTGAGGGCAAATGGACTGGTACAGGATTGCTGGTGGAATAGCAGTTACTGTGGGGATTGGGTAGAGAAGTATTCATCCTTATGAAGAGCCCTGTCCTTAAATGAAGTGTTTGCTGTTGGAATCTTCCTTCCTTGTCACTGGGTTCCTTACCTCTCTCCCTGAAGTGTCAGCGCCGAGTCCGGGACTCTGGTGCTCCAGGCTTGACTGTGTCTTGCATTGTAGCTGTGAAGTCAGAATGCCGTTTTCAGCAGAGCATGCTTGCTTTCCTCCTGTAGGAGAGGCAGTGAGTAATGGCAAGAATAGTTCTGTGTAATTCAGATTACATTATAACATTGAGTGCGTTCTCAAACCATGTGTTTGTTCCTCTTACTCAGTTCTCAGTCTTTGTTTTTTAGCTTCCATAACATGTCAGGAATACCAGCCTGGGTTTTTCTTTTGGCTGAGGCCCTGTCTAGCTACCATTTGTGCCTCTTGCTGTTGCTGTTTTTCTTCCCTTGACCCCCTTGGCCTGCAGTGCTTTCCTCAGCCAGTCATTTGCCCTTAAAGATCTCTGCTATCTCTTGGGATATAAATTTCAGAATCTCATTTTCCACCCCTTGTGACATCATCTTAAGGTTGTGTTAAAATGTCTTGGCTGTAGTTAAAAATCCACACGGTGTGAGAGGTTTGGGCCTTTGTCACAGATCATCTCCATTGAGTGTACCCACAGAGAACCCATTTGAAATTTTCAGGTGGATGGATTCTCAGTTCCAACTTGACTGAAGCACCAGCCTTTCTGTGTTTGGTTAGTTGGATTATTTTTCCCCCTTTGAAGCCTCATGCGTTCAGGGTTTGGGTAACACTTCACAACCCTGATAAATCATGAGAATGGGACCAGGTGCCTCACTATCTGCACTTGTTTTTTGAAAGATCAAGAGCACTGCACAATACAGGGCCATCTGTTGTTATCGTAGAAGTCTGTTAGAGTTGAATTTGTCACTGTGGGCCTTGAAAATTATTTTCCTCTTGATATCTCAGTAGCCCCTTCAGTTGTGTTTGTACCAGGTGTGAGACACCTGAGAAGCATCCCGGGTGAATGCTGCAGGTGACAGATTGGTAGTATTGCCTGGGGTACCTACCACTATGTACAAATGTGAACCAACGGGTTGTATTACTGTTTGGAATCACTGCTCATGGTAACTCAAATTAGCAGAAGAAATATTTTCCAGAAACTTTATTCTTCAGTGTGTTTTTTATGTACATTTGCATCCTCTCTGTTTATACCTTTTGGGGGTTCTTGCTATGGGGATTCAGCAGGTCACAGGGAACTGAAGTAGCAGCAAGAATGTGCCTCTTGCTGTTCTCTGCCCTCAGCGAGGAGGACATGAGGTAGTTGGGATCTTGTGCTTGGGGTACTATGTGCCCTCTCTGTGAGAATGTGTGTGCTGTCAGCCTTCACCCAACGGCCAGCATTGATGCACATATTACAAACAGAATCCAGTGAGAAACTGTTCTTCTGCTAGTCAAGCTTCTTTGCTTTTGGAAGGCCTGGTGAGAGTCAGAAATTGGGGATGTCTTCAGCTAAGGTGGGGCAGTTGCTGGGATAGGATGCAGTTCTTTCTCTGTGGTGGTATTACTGGTGCAGATGAAGCTTGGGAACACCAGGTCCAGGCAGAGGTACCATCTTGGTTATGCCAAGAAACTACTCCTGCTTGTGCTGAGAACTATTAGTATTCTGTGGCTTCCTCACAAATGTCTTGATTAGAAAAACAGTGTTTGAATATATGCTAACAGTACCTTAAATACAGGTTTATGCAGCTTGCAAACAGAATTTATTTCTAATATGTGTAATGGATGTTGATGAAAGTCATTCACAGTGAGGTGGGATGTTTATTTGCTTTCTATATGTAGGCTTATATTGTTGTGTAACTTGATTTTGATACTTAAAAGCATTTGTAAGCAATACACTGGTATTGGATATCTTTTCAACACTTTCTGAGCATCATTCAGCTAGAAACCCCAAAAAGAAATTGTCAGTGATAAATTCAGTTCATTAAGTTCATTTTAAGCATGGCAAGTTCATTTTAAGTTTATGTTTATTTAAGACAAAGTGCCAACAGCTGACAATGACTATCTTAAGCCAAATCTAATTAACATCAGCTATAAATTGGAAACCTTGTAGAGTTTGCTTTGTGAGTGCAAGCATTCAGTGGATGAGAGCATGAGAAAAATTATTGGTTTTATTCATTCTGATTTAGATTTTTATACTTTGGATTGCAATAAACAGGATTAATACTTAAAAGTGGATTTTCACATGTTTAGGGCTGAACTGTATGTAGAAATGTAGCTTCTCAAGTGGTTGACCATGATTTTGGGTGAGCATATCCAAAAAGGAGTGCTCTGGGTTTTTTTCATAACTAAGACAGTATTTCAGAGGCTTTTGCTTTTTCATACTGTGTTTAGGCATTACTTTGGCTTATGTCTCTTCTTCAAGAATTTAGCATGTGATTGAAGCTGAAATTAAGAAACTGTTATCTGCAGTTTTCCTCCATGCTTAAGACAAAGTGATCTAATTTGAATTCAAAGAAGGAATCTACAAATGAATCATTTTCATACCTTTTTTAATGTAGAATGTAACAGTTTTGATTAGCTGCCATCTACAGTGTCTTCAGCTTTGTTAATTGTAACAGCTTCTAATATCTCCCAAAGCAATTAATGAGCCTGATGGTGTAGTGGGGTACTCTTTAGAGTCCTTATCGCCTTCTGCCTGGCTTAAGTGAAATATTTTGCTCTGCGCCTGAAAATCCGTTTTGGAAAACAGGGCCTAGCGTGTGCTGCTACAGTTAAAAGACAAAAGACCAACTTAAATTGAATGGAGCATAAACCATGGGATGAAGAAGCTATTTGTTCCAGAGGAAGGATATTCATCTCTATTATGTGACTGTTCATTCAGAAGTGGTGGTCATTCCTTACATGAGGTTTAAGGGCTTAGTGGAGCAATTAATGAATTTGTGATAGGTATGCATACAGAAATACATAAAGTAAAACTTTAATTAGGCTAGTTAAAGGTGATTTATATCTGTCTTGTCCACAAAGAGAGATTTTGATTGTCTTTGCTGAAGTTTGAAAGGAGGATGTGTCCTTGGATCAGTTTGTAGGGAACTAATTAGAGCATGTTTGAGAGGTAACTGCATGTTTTCAACAGTGAGTCAATAAAAAGCCCAAAACCAGTTACTGAAAATATGGCTCTAATGGGAAGAATCTCAAACAGTAGAACTCCATTCTTAATGTTTTCAAACTTCTTGCATCAAATAGAATATATTAAGGGAAGCTTCTCCCCCCTGCTAGCTATGACTGTAGCCTTGAGCACAGCCTCTGCTTGGGTTATTTGCCTATCTCTAGCTGCAAGATCACAAACTCCTGCTTGCCAAGCCCATTTTCCAGGTATCTCCGCTGCAGAGCTGCATCCTGACCTCTACTGCAGCTGAGCCCCTGCTAGCTCTGCATTTATCCAGACTTGAAGCAAGCAAGGCAGAAATGCTTCCTAGGGCTTTCAGTGCCTATATGTGGGAATCGATTTGCAGCGTGTTGGGGTGGAACTTATTTGTTCCTCCCGGTCACCTTGGGGAGGAGGGTGTGTGGAAGTGCTTCCAGCTGCAGCATTTACAGGAAAATTTTGTCTCTTTTTTTTTATTCTATCTCTCTGTTTCAGACAAAACCATGGATTTGGGATTGCTGGATGAGAGCAGCATCCATGCAGAAAATATTAGCAGTTATAGGTGGCATTTCAACAGCAGTTTCTGTTCCCAGCTCTCAGGAGGGGGTACTTTGTAAAAGGGGCTGCCACTCCCAGTGCCAGGTTATGCACATTTGCATGTCTCTGCCAAAACAGAGTGTGTAATTACATACTTGGCATATGCAGGTTGCAGTGGAGTGCACTTTCAGTGAGCTGAAGGCAAGCAAGGTTATACTGCGTCCCAAAGTGTTTGGATGTTGTTTTGGTCAATGCTGTCCATTATTATGGCATGCTAAGGCTTGAATTTCTTCTTGAGAATATGAATAAGAATTTTCCCAACAGTGGGTCAAGACATGACTCTTGAAGGGTCTGAGGAAATGCAGTGTTTGTTGCTGACATCGAGTAAAACAGTCTTTCCTTTGCTAGGTAGAAAGATGACAATGTGAAAATTAATTACTGTTGTGGGCTAGATGTTGCTTTATATATGCTGCGCTTCTGGTTTCCTGTTCCTTTCATTCAAATTCAATCTTATATTAAAATGACTGTCTCTAATTTCCTGATTCTTCCCTTTGCAAACACTAAATGCCCAAGTTTTGTGTAGCTGAGCCAGCTCATCAGGAAAAACATAAGTAGTGATAAATCTACTAATATATTAAAAGTCACTGCAGGCATTCTGCTGCTAATCCACATCTAATTAAAAAAGCTGAAAAATGTATCTAACTTAGGTGTGGATAAACCTACATAATTGTCTTTTCCATGTGGAGAACCAGTTTTATGCTGTTGCATGTGGGTAGCATAAATTTGGATGTGTTTTACTACTGGCTCGTGTTCTTGAGTGGAGAAGTCCAGACTGCAGAGTTTCTTTCCAGGATGCTGTGGGTACTCACTGTGAGCATCACCTGTTCTCTGCCCCTGGTCCCTCAGGGTGGCTGCTCTGTGAAGATTTCCATGGCTGATAAAGTATCCTTTGGTTGTACTTAGGAGCTCCATAGCAGTTTATTCCTCCCTCACATGTTCCCTGCTGTTTCCATGTGGCTGTTTCTTACAACCAGTGGCTCATCTCATCCCCATTCCCTTTTCCATCATAATTGTGGAAGTATGCAGGAGTCCTGGGTGTCCGTGTTAGTACAGTGCAGGTGAATCTTGTGTTTCACAGCACAGCTGCAGGCTGTCAAATGGTTAAATCGTATCATGCTTTTCTATGCTACTGTGCCCTTGTTCAACAGTATCCTGTCCATTTGTTCCTTCAAGCCTTTTCCTCCTTGTGGTCCTTTCCAGCCTGAGTAATTTTCCCTTTGTGTGTGTGTGGTACAAGTATCAGCGTGTTGGGGGTTTTGTGTTTCCGATTTTTGGGGAGGGGGAGTGTGGTGGTTGGTGTGTTTTGGTTTTATTTTGGTGGTTTTGCTTTGTTTGTGTTTTGGTTTTGTCTTTTGGGATTTTATTTTTAAAGATGAGAATTTGGGTTTGGGAATGTGTTTTAAAATTCCCATGTGAAAGTTGGGACAGAAAACAGTTTTCTCCTAAAATCAATGCATTGCATTTAAGGGAATTGTTTATATGATAATAAAAAAATTGAAGCACATAAATATTTATCCTTACTCTCTAAATTTTTTTAATTACAATGAAGTGTTACCTTTCTTCAGACAGACCAATGGTTTCTACTGTGACAGAACTTCTTTTTCAGTTCTTACTGAGTAGGTTTCTTGCATACAAGTCCTGAATAACCAGTCAAAGAAAAATGATTTTTCAGGAAATTGTGTTTTTCAGGAAATTGTGTATTTCAAGAGTAGAGTAGGAGTAGATTCAGGTTAATTTTACCCTCTTGGGCTTTCTTCCCCTCAGCCGCCTCCACCAAAAACTGCAATCACTGAAATACTATTTTGGGCATTACTAAATGTCAGGTGTTTGGTACTGCTAACAAATGATAATACCTGTGAGAGAGGTTGTCCCACACAGGATCTTCATGGGATGTGAGAATCCCAGGTAATTTCCTCTTTAGCTTAATAAGCTTCAGACTTGGTCTTTTTATTAGGAGAGGAAACTCCTGTTACAGATTTGTTCTAGCACGAGTCCTGCTGTCTTGCAATACAGTTAATCATCACGGATTTTAATAAGAGGGGGTTGACACCTCTTTCCCTTTTCTTATGCTAATCATGAAAATCAGTTGAATCACTGTTTCAGAGGAATACCAAGTATTTAGCCAGCTGATACACTATCTCTAGCAAGAAATTGGCAAACCCCATTATTAAGATTCTCAATATGAAAGGTAAGAGACTGAATTTTGGCCCTGGCTGTGAATGGCAAAGGAAGGACACAAATTTCAGTCTTTGATATCTTCGCTACACAGTGTGGCTGTAGGTGATAAGGTTGGGTGGCAGCAGTGTATCATGCTGTTCTTATCACTGTCCTCTCTGCTTTGTGACTCGTGCCAAGGTTGCCTTGCGAGTCCAGTGCTTCAGTTTTGGATGTCCTCGAGTGCTTAGGAATCACCTGAAGGAAGTACTTCTGCCTTGTTCCAAGCTGAACCTCTGCTGTCGTATTATAATACATTCTGTGCACAGAAAGATTGTCTATTGGGATATCCTGGAGCTAGAATCTTCAAAATTTTTATATTCAAAATGCTAGCCTTACCATTGATATCTGTGTGTGTTGCTGTTCTCTTGTCATTGGTGTTTGGATTTTGGCTTTTGTCTTAGTGACATTTCATAGTATTTTTAATTGTCAATGTTCTCTTCTAAATCCTTTCCCTTATAAATAATTGTTACATTGGATAAAACTGAACAGATGGTTTCTGCTCATACACAGAATACTAACAGGAACCGTTAAGTAGGTTTTGGTGTGAAAGCAGAGTTAGTCTGAGCTGTATTAATTGGGCAATTAACAGTAAAGGTTCTTTTGTATCTACAGATATTAACCAGAAAAGTCCATGCCAAATACCAAGGTATAAATACAGCTGAAAATTGATTTTTGCTTCCAGGAACAAAATACTCTGCATAGAGGATGTTGCCATTATTGCTGTAATCTCTAATGTAGATATTTAGGTGTTTTTTTGATACGGTGTCTGCAGACATAGAGTGTTTAAAAGTGGGCTTCATCTCACCTACTTCTTGGTGTCTAAAAATAAAACAGTGAAGTGCCTCTGTACCCCCTGCAATAGCTGAGGAGAGACAGGTTTGTCTGTTGGCTATTTATCCCAGCCTAAATATGATGTCTAACTTGCATGGGATTAACTGCTCTCCAGTGGTCCTGTCCACAATCAATAGGAATCAGGGGTTCTCCCATGAATGTTGTGTCCTTCAAATGTGTGGCTGTCTTATGGGGGTTCCCTCATCTTTACTGTTTTATTACAGTTTCCAAATCACCCCTTCCCTCCCCAGAACTTCTCTCTGAGGTTCCTTGTCTGTCTCCAAGCAGTTTCTGTCTGGGTTTAAGGAAGGAAGATGAGAGGAAAATGATTTGAATAGGAGTTGTTTTTGTTTGTTTGTTTTTTATCATTTAGGGTTTTTTAAAATCAAAAATTATCTAAATGAGACAAATGACTTTGTATCTCCTGATTATTTGTTTTATAAGGAGAGAAAGAACAAGCAAAGTTCATTCAATATGATCGATGAGAAACTGATATCTTGGAGACTTGGTACACAATACAAATTGCTTGCCCAGTAGGTTTTACTTAGCAAAGTGAAATTTCTCTGTAGAGTAGAGGTCAAATGTTCAGGATTGTGGAGGATGTGCTAGAGAGGTAGGAACTCAAAACATGATTAGGAAAAAATGCCTTATTTCTCTGGAGTGTACCAGTGATCTGGCCTTCCAGGTGCTATTTACCTGCAGATACACTGTCATGCTTTGTAACTTCCTCTTTTTTTTATCTTATACATACATTCTTTTCATATACGGTGGATCTTCAGGATTGCTTATTTAGGAGAGAGAGAGAGAGATTCTAACCAGTAGCCAAGATGACAATTGTGAGGAAATATGAAAAGGGGCCAAACAGTAACAGCAACTGCCAAAACTTAGCTGTTTTGGGAACAAAATTTTGGCACAATTCCTTCCCTGAATTGCTCATAATGCATATAAGAAAATAGTTTGGAAGGATAAGGACTCGTGAGATCTGGTGTCTTCCTTCAGATTTTCTTATTGACTCTGTTGGGGAAATCTTTCTTAGTTTTAGAAAATGAAGTGTCATGAAAGACTGGCTTACTGAAGTTGACATGCTAGAATAAATTGGTGATTCATATAAGTGGGAAGTGGAGCAGTAATCATTTTAAGAGTACTGAAGGAGTTTGGTGAAGCTGCTAATGTACAAAAATATTCTAATCATAACCAGTTAGAAAACCAGGTTGCAGTAAAAGGTATTTGTATCTTCAAAGATTAGGGGAGGATGATCTTGCTGAGGTCTGGGTCTCAGTGCCTTATGGTATCTAATCAGAAGAGCTTAGTGTGGTTCGAAAATAATTGGGCTGTCGGATCTGTAACATTCATTTATGCAAGGGAAATAGGGACAGCAAAGCACAAAACCTGGTTGCTAGATCCACAATCTTCTTTCATTGTTACGAAGTGAGTTGAGTTAAATGTAATGGTTAATGAACTTAGTACACCAGAGACAAAGCAGTGCAGCTTCTGTGAAGGAAAACTGAGCTGTGCACATCTGTGCAGATTAACATGAATGAATTAAGAAATTACTCTCTCATACATTTCTTAAAAGCTTTGAAAGTAAGGTGCTCTGGTTTTCAGTATGCCACAGCTAATTCTAGGTATGTTTTGTGACTCCATCCTCACACAGCTGTAAAGTATACTTACTAATAAATTTGTATAATTTAGTGGTAACTGAACAGTATGAGTTGTGTAAAACCTGTGATAGGTTAAAAATTATTCAAGTAGCTGAGTATAAGAGAAGACTCTGTGGTGTTCCCTAGGGATCTCAAAGGAGGTGGGCACCTGGCAGTCTGACACACAGTCCAAGTTGAGCAAGGGTATGTAGGAAAGGTTTCTGTTCTCTGGTAGCTCCTGCTGTAGCTGCAGCTGTGTGTGAAAGTCCTCAGGCTTGGAGCAGTGGATAGTGTTTCAGTCTCATGCTTCCAAACTGCAAACAGTGCTCAAAGAAAATAAAAGGCAAATATTTCCACTGATACTGGAAAAATCAGAATCAGGTAGTAATGTTTGTGAGGATGTGTATATGTCATGTGTAATAATTTACAGGAAGCAGGGTGGGTGGTGTTTATTTCAACCACAATACAACAGAGTGATGTTCAATACCCTGGACATTAATTAAAAACTGCTTCCTTATTCCTTACATCATGTCTTGCTAACCTGTGAAGCTCAGTGCCATATGATAGCTAATCTGAAGAGCTTAATAACATTCAAAAATAATTAGACTTTTGGATGAATACCATGCTCTGTTATCTTATACAGGAAAAGCATAAACTCTCCAGCTTCAAAGATGAGCTGATAATAACCAATACTGAAAAAACCTTGACTGTCGGCCCTTGCTCATTAAAAAGTGTGAGGATCAGTCATTGCTGCTGCTGGGTTAGGAGAGAGAACAAGGACAGACAGTCTGCTCAGAGATACTGCTTGCTGGAAAAAACTTTTGCAAATGGTCTGTTGTCTGGGCCACCTTGATTTTTCTTTCAAAGCATTAAACCTCCAGGACCATGGGTGAAATGACATCATACATACTGCTTGTCTTGGACGTTTGTTTGTACATAAACTAATACTGCAGTGGGATTGTCATCAGCAAATCAACTCAAGTTAGCATTATATCATCGGTAGATTTCTGTCAAGTCAGTACTCACTGGGATTTTTCTGGGTTTTTTTTTAAATTGGAGATCTGTGACTTGTGACTTGTGTTGGCATTGCATGCCTCCTACGGCAGGGAGGGTGGGCAAGATTGCTTGTTTGTTTGCATATTGTGGTGGGTTGACCCTGGGTGCCCACCAAAGCATCTCTGTCACTCCCCTCCTCACCTGGGCAGGGGACAGAAAATATAACAAAAGGCTTGTGGGTCAAGATAAGGACAAGAGAGGTCATTCACTGGTTACTGTCATATCAGAGTATGTGCAACAGACTGCACTTGGGGAAGTTTAGTGAATTTTTTTACAAATGAAATCAGAGTAGGGTAATGAGAAATAAAACCAAATAGTTAAAAACACTTTCCTCCCACCCCTCCCTTCTGTCTAAGCTTATCTTAACTCCAAAATTCTGCACCTCCCTGCTCTCAATGGTGCAGGGGGTCAGGAAATGGGGACTCTGGTCAGTTCATCACATGTTGTCTCTGCTGCTCTTTCCTCCTTAGGGGAGGGACTCCACAGTCTTCCCCTGTTCCAGCACGGAGTCCCTCCGACAAGAGACAGTCCTCCACAAACTTCTTCAGTGGATTTCCCGTGGACTGCCATTCTTCACAAACTGCTCCAGTGTGGGCTCCTCTCTCCATGGGGTCACAGGTCCTGCCAGCAGCCTGTTTCAGTGCAGGCTTTCCGTGGGGTCACAGCCTCCTTTGGGCATGGACCCATGCTGATGTCCATGGGCTGCAGGGGCACAGCTGCCTCACCATGAACTGCACCACAGGCTGCAAAGGAATCTCTGTTGCAGAGCCTGGAACACCTCCTCACCCTCCTTCACTGACCTGCATGTCTGCAGGGCTCTTGCTATAACATGTTCTCACTCCTCTCTTCTCTGACTGCAATTGCTTCAGTACAATACCTTCTTCCCCTTTTTAAATCTGTTATCCCAGGGGTGCTACCGCTGTCACTGATGGACTGTGCCTGTGCCAGTGGCAAGTTTGTCTTGGAGCTGGCTGGCATTGGCTCTATTGGACACGAGGAAGGCTTCCAGCAACTTCCCAGAGAAGCCCTGTAGCCCCTCTTCCCCCTCCCAAAACCTTGCCATAAGTACCCAATGCACATACCAACTCTGTGGACACTTATATTCAAACCACGGAGAGAACATTGTGACTGTAAAATTATTTGCTGATATGAAAATGTCAAATTAGTTTGCAGAATGTAACATTTTTTCTATCACTTTGTAGAAACAACTTACGTGGTCAGATTTGTTGTATGAATTTGGTTTGGATCTTATTGGATTTAAATTAGCAAGCATCTTAAAGTTATCTGCATCTTTTGCAGGGTATTATAGAGAAATCAAAAGTGAAAGGAATTCCTATCATTATTGATGCCGTAAGTATTTTCTTTAATTCAGTCAGTGGTTTAACATTTAAGAATCTATTCAGTAAATGTTCTTCTTACTGTGTTTTGCAGGATGGACTGTGGCTCATTTCCCAGCAGCCTTCTCTTATTCAAGGCTACCAGCGAGCTATTCTTACTCCAAACTATATGGAGTTCAGTAGACTGTATGAAGCCATGGTGAGCTGTTTGCCTTTTTGCTATTTAAGTATGCGCAAGTTTAGTCTTTTTGTCCTTGAAAATAAGTAACTTACTACTGCTTTAAATATTATGTTTCTTGTATGTAAGAGAAGCACTCTCTGGGTTTTTATTCCATGGGATATTTGCCACAACAATGCATATTCTTAAACAGAACTCTTTTTTAAAGAAGACCCATTCTCATGCATTTTTTAACATTGCAGCAGGTATAGAAAAAAAATACATAGAAAGACTGATGATGTTGCCTTTTTTTTTTCCCATGCATTTGTAAGTAGCATGTGTTAGAATATGTTGTTCTAGTAGCAAAATATGTACCATGTATGGAATTCTTGTGTTGTAGCTTAGAGACCCCGTAGACAGTAGTGATCATCACGGATGTGTATTAAGACTCAGCCAAGCCATGGGGAATTTGACAGTTGTCCAAAAGGGAGAAAGAGATCTTATTTCAGATGGAGAGAAAGGTGAGTGAAGCCTTCTGCTTTTAGCAATGTGATTATTCTGTTCTGTTTGCTTTCAATCGTAGTCCAGTTGAATGTATAGCAATTGGCTGTATTCTCCTGAAGATTGAAGGGGTTGCTGCCTTTGCAGATCACCTTTAGATGATTTGTGTAAACTGATATTTTAAGAGTGCAACTAAATTTATTTGCTGATAAAGGCTGCTGATTTTATTTCTCATTTAAATGACCTTATGTTTTGCATTACACAAGTATTAAGAAATTAATTATTTAATCTTTGTGAACTGTTTGAAAGTTCTTAGCTGAGATGGTTTATGCAACTGCAGTTGTCATTGCTAAATAGATGCAAAACAAGATTGTTAGTTCACCATGTATCAGTGTGTGTAAAAAGTGAAGATGTCTTGAGGCTCATGACCTGCTCAGTTCCTTGATGCTGCCCATCATGGGGCTGCAGATTAGCATGTACATACATGACTTGTACAGCAGCCCCGACAAATTAAAAAAAGAAAATTAACTCTAGATTGCCATTACAACAGTCACAAACCAATACGGTGTGAAGTGTACTTAATAAAATTAGATGCTTGTCTGCTGCTTTTTATACTGATCATTTACTGTGATCAGTATAAAATTAATTCACAAGTGCCTTCGTCACATCTTGACTGCATGATCTTATTTCACATACATAACAAGCAGCAGCTCTGCTTCTAATTACTTGAAATGCTAATCTCTGATAAATGTTTATGCTGCTTCAGAACTGTTTTGTATATACAGTCAATTTTTCATTACTAGGAGCCATGGAAGTCTTTTATAACAGAAAAGCAGATGTAATATGATGGGTGGTTTGTGCAGAGCCACCTTCCATATACACCATTAGTGCAGATATTGTAGCAGACTGTGAAACAACTGGGACCTGGAAGCAATATAGTTACATCTGTGTGGTAAAGGATCTTCCTCAGACAGCACCCAGGATTCCCTACAGGAAGTCTGCTGTCATATATGCACCCATAGCAGACTTGATTTGTAACCTTGGACAGTCAGGCCAGGCTTAAGGGCGGATGAATTCTGCTGGAGGATAAAATGTCTTGACTCCAGTTTATGCCAGCTAGAGAGCTTTAGAGCACTGTAGTTGTCTTCTTTCTCTGCTTTTGTGTCAACAATGTTCTTTTTATACAGGATTGTTGCTTTTTTAATGAAAGTTGGGAAAACTGGGTGAGCACTTTAGATTGAGTACATTATCTGGTGTATCTCTGTTCTCCTTTTGGACTGTTACTCTTGAGATAAGTGTATTTCCACAACTGCTGGAGAGACAGGACACTGTCTCCAATGTCTCTTGTCATGCAGGATTAAAATAACCTGGAAACAACTGAAGCTCTTCCCAGTTTCAATTTTGACTGTTCATATGTGGCACAAGTTTATTTATGTATTGCTTGCTTTTGGGTTTTTTTATTGGGTTTTTCCCCCCCCATCTTGTTCTTTGTCTCTGTTGTGTTCTTATATTTTTTTCTATTAGTGAAGTGGCTTTTGATTTGAGATAAAAACAGTTCTGTGCCTTTATAGCAGTTGACTGATGTCCAGCTGTAGGCTGCTTTCTTGTTCTTACCTTGGTGCTATCACTGATGCTTTGTTGGATTACAGACATTACAGGCAGCATTGCTGAGCTGTAAGAAAGCAGGTAATAATGTCTGTTACAAAAACTGGTTTTAGAGTTAGTGTGACTTTCAAGAAGGTTCCTGAGAATTTTGCAGAAACTACTTCAGCTCCCTTTTAACAGTAATGTTCTTTGGGTCTTGTGTTCTGGTCCTTTTTTTAAAGGCTTCTCAAATGCAAAATTACTTTGAGAAAGGAGATTCTACTGTGTGCTCTGTGCCACAACATGGAATATGTTGTCATGTCACTGACCTTGAATTCTTTCCCAGGTTTTTTGCTATTATTTTTCATCTGTCTCTTCTTTTCATCTGATGTCATTTTTTTTCAGCTAAGACTACATACATCATGATTCCAGTGTGAGGGAAATCCAGATCATTGGATCAGGCCAATGTCCTCTGAGCACAATCAAACATTATGAAAAGATCTGTGTACTCCTCTTGCCTTTTATTTATCATGTCATCATCCGTTTGTAGTGCTTAATCCCTACCCTATGCCCTACTGGCATTTCCTGCTTGACCTCCTGTGTTCAGCATACTGATACTGTACTTGTATATATTACTTTTAAACTTTCTGCTTTTGGAATATACTGCATGAGTGCTTTCCAGGGGAAAAAAAAAAAAGAAAAGTGCTCTCCAGGAAAACCAGAGATTGAGAAATTGCAAACTTAACCATGTAACTTTAGTTGTTTGTGCTTAGTTGTTGTGGAAGGAAGACTTTTTGAAGATGCCAAATTTTGCAGTAGGGAAAATCGGGTTTGTGAATGCTTTATAGCTTAGAGTGACTGCAGAAGTTATTTTCACAGTACATTTATTCGCGAGTTTGTAGGAAATTCAGTAGCCAGTTTACTTCTACTACCTGAAGACAGAAAGGGTTATCAGGTGATTTGGTATTAGGTGTTGGTGAAGGATTATTCTCAGCAAATAGTTCTGTAATCTACACAGAGAGGCTCAGTAAATTCTGATTGGAGGCTGAAGCTTAATAAATTCAAAGTAAGATTTTATTAACAGACAAATAAATTAACTAGTACAGCAACATACCTGAAACTTTGCTAGATTCACAAACTTTGAGGTGTCTGGATTCCTCTGAAGTTTTTTTTCACTGATGAGACTAGCTGGTGCAGGTGATTCCTTACGGTGTCAAAGTCCCGTACATGGCCTCTGTGAAAGTAGTAGCAGTCCTCCACTATAAAGGAGGTTTTTCTAAAATTTGTCTCCATTTCACTAGTGAGCTGCCAGCTGGCCTGTAAACATAATCACCAAGATTTTAAATTAAGTTTTATATACCCTTTTTCTCTTTCCTTTTGCAATTTCACATTATAGCTTGGTCTACAGTTGTTGGTTCCCTGCTCTACAAAGATGAGCTTCACCATGCTCTTGGTAGGTGATATCAGTGCCATCACTGACCAGGGTAGGAATGAGTACTCAGCCTGTGGGTAAAAGGTAAGTCAGCTTTTATTCACTATGGCACAGCTCTCTAAGGTTATCTTTCTATTATTCTTTGGAGAACTGGTCAATAATAAAGTGTGGTTATACCAGCCTTAGTTCCTAACATGTTTAAAATTTGGTTAGGTCCTTGAATTACAGGATTTGGGTTTGAATTTTTAAACATTATAATGAGCTTTTCTGTATTTGACCCTCCTTGCTTTCAAAAGGCAGGCTTTATGGGAACCATCTCGCTACTGCCTGGGACTACTTTTATTTGGAACCAGTAGCCAAATTTGGTTTCTCTCCCTTTGCTAAGCTGCAGCTATGGGCAAGAGAAGCAAGGAAGCATGCAAGGGGGAATAGTGAATACTGGCTGTGGGGTAAGAAGCCAGCTCTTGCTGTAAGTCCCCAGGCAATTCTTCTAATATTTCTAATTCCAGCCATCCATCTCCTACACAGCTGGAAAGGAAGCTGTTCAGTGCTTGTCACTCCCTGGCTCACTCACAGCTGCTGAACAAAGATCACTTAGATTTTTACCTGCGAGGCAGCACCTCTGTCTCCAGTCCTGCTTCTGCAGAGTGAGCGAAATGGGGAGGTGGTGTTTCCTGTCCATGGTGCCACTGTGCTGTCCATGGCACATGCAGCCCAGGCAGCTTCTCCCTAGCACTGTTCACCTTGTGTATAGCCAAGAAAACTAATGTAACATTTGGGTCCTTTTCTTCTAACTTAAATTGCCTGCTCTATCTCGCACTCAAGGACTTATCTAAGTTTTAAAAGTGTGATTAGGGAATAAAAAAGTATAAGCACCCTTTATATAAAAGCCAACTTACATTTTCCACATCAGTTGAGTTGTTTCTCCAGCCAAAGTCAATTACCTTGGTTTCCCTGTCTGTATGCACTCTGGCACATGTTTCTGGGAGTCCATGATCTCCAGCCATGTGCTTTTGTGAACTAATTTGCAAAAGGAAAAAGATAAATTTCTTACTAGGATAAGTATATGTTAGGTCAGAGATGTATATTGGTAAGAGATTTTACTAAGAATCTGATAATGGTCTAAATCTTGTAATTGATGGAGCAAAATGATCCTTGATAGCTACATTATTTGCATAGAAAATGGAAATCTTAAGCCTTTCAATTAAATTAGAGTGTGTTTGTTGTGTTGGGTGGCTGTTGTTAGCTGATCCAGTCCAGCTGGGTCGTATCAGAAGTTAGAATGGTCATGTTTTATACATGGATTCCTGACCACATTGGGGTGAGTGTAATACTCCTGCTCTGTAAGAGGAAAACAAGTGCAAAGAACTTGTTCAGGATGTCTGAGACTCAGGAGTTAAATTTTAATCTCCAGTCTTTCTGCCTGCAGTATCAATAAATGTGATGTTTCACATAGGCACTTCAGCCTTCTTGACCATCATCAGAACAACTAAACTATCCCATATTTGACATGCAGTGCTCTAAATGCAAAAGTAAAAACCAACCCAGAAATTCTCTTTTTTTCACTGCTGGGTGAAAATAAGGGTGAATCAGGAACAAGCAGACACACACTACCTTTATCTACTACTTTGGTTTTCTAACTGTGAGATGTCTAGGCGCTGCCATTGTAAATGGTGCTGCCTGCATACAGCCATATCAAAATCTGTGCATCCCAGTCAACGTGTAGTGCTTGAGGTCAGCAAAAATACTGCCTTCTGATTTTTTTCCTTCAAAGAGAGGACAGCTATTTTCAGTTACATAACAGACTGTTGTGTTTTGGTTTTTTTAATTAAGCATACAATACCCATAAATAGGTCATTCTTCTGGGCTTTTGGCAACAGCAAAATTTGGGCTGGGAGTTCTTTCAGCTTAAAACTTGGCAATAGTACTGCTAAGTGTGACATCATGGTCTAAAGGCTTCCACAAATATTAATGTGTATCTTACCATCATTCCCTTTTCAGCACTCCTTGAAGATATTTTATGGACTGAAATATATTAAACGTAGAGCTACTAAATGACTTGGCCATAGTTACCCAGAAAGTCTAGGGCACTTTTGAGTTGTTTGGAGTCTAAAGCTCTTGCATTTCTACTTTCCAATATTCTACCAGTGTGACAGCCTTCAACTTTTTGTTTCTGTTGCACTCACTTCAGTACAAATTATTTCTATGGATTTAGGTAGACAAGAAATCCATGTGATTATATGTGAGGGACGTGTTGTGTTTGCTGCCTAAAGCTCTGGCGCTATTTATGCGATGTTTACTTGCTGAGACTGTGTTGAAACTGTTGAATAGGACTGTAGTTGTTCTGGCTCTAGCAGATCTCCTTGCAGGCATTTCTTCAGTGATGACATTTTTGTTTCATCTAGCCTTTTCTTCTGATAGTATATGTGTGCTGCATGGATAAGTGCTAGGGAGTTGGGTAATTTTTTTTTCCCTGAGAGTTCTTGGCATAAATCACTTTTCATTTAAAAACTGTCTGCTACTTACACTGAGGTGGGTATTTTTGATTCATCACCCTGAGAGATAATGACATCAGATTTGGTTGTCCAGAGCTATTAAAAAACAGAACTAGACACCCTGCCCTAACAGCCAGCTTGACCAGCATTAATCGCGTGTTTCTGTCTCTTACACTCTGTCAGTTGAGCTATAACTGAACCTCTCCATTGTTTTGATCAGGACTGGTGTCAAACTAATTGACCTTAAGTGGCCCTGGCTGCTGCCTTTTCAAAATTGACACATTGTGGTGATTTCAGTCTTTCCTTGTTGTCCCATATCCAGTCATCTTGGTCTCCTCAGATCTTCCAAGAACCATGTTTTCTAGGTTTGCTGATACACATGCCCATCCCTAGCTGAACGTGCTACAGCTTCACTGAACAACAGATCAAGAAAAGCTTCAGCCTCAAGTAAACAGAGCAGTCTGCATATTTCTAGGGAATAGAACTGCCCACCTTCTTGGCATCATAGCTGACTATTCAGCCATGCCCAGATAATTGAGGTCTTGTAACATTGCCACTGGCTGTAACTGCTCAGTGCAACGTAAAGACATCACCCCCATGGTCATTAAAGAACTGCTGGAACTGTCACAGCAGGGCTCAGACATTTAGTGGGGGCTGTTGCACTGGGGGAGCATGAAGACAGTTTTATTTTGGTGTTGTAGGTGAAGACTGGGGAAAGCATCCTGTGTTGATTCGGCAGTATGCCAGTTTGTCTTGATGCCACTATGGGATTCCTTCTTATATTTTAAAAGCTTTTAATAATGACTGTAAATCAGAAGTGCATTTAAATCCTTTTCCCATTGCCTGTTGTAATATTCATCATCCATTTATTTTGAGATATTCTTTGATTAACCAAGCTTCTGCACAAGAATTGCCTGAGTGTTACATCTTTCCCTCCTCATTCAAGTGAATTTCCTCTAGTTCTGCTTCTTTGAAAATATTCCATGGATTTGTTTTCCAGCATCTATGTGCAGAGTACAAAGGTCTGCTTTTGTTGTTGCCTGTAAGGTAGTCTGCACATATTTGAGACTTACTTTTTTAAAACCACAAACAAAAGACCACTTTTTTTTTTTTTTTAATTTAGCAGAGTATTATAATTGGCCTAGTTTGAGGAGATCTTGCTTTCCTGTACAGCTCAAAAATGACTGGAAGGTTGTGGGGCTACAGAATAGTGGCAGATGGTGACATACAGCTAATAAGCAGGGGCTTGTGCTCAGCTGTCAGTCAGAAGGCCTCAAAGCTTTTGAACAGAGGATTTCCATCCTGCCTCCTGCCAGGAGTTCAAGCCCTCAAAGTGAAAATCCTGTGAGATAGCATCTTCAAAGTAGTAGAATTAGAGGTAATTTCTCCAAAGCACTGTATTTAAAATAAAAATAAGAATAAATCACACCACCTAAAAGGGCATACCTTCTTCAGATAGCTAACTCAGAAGGGCATTACACTTGTGAAATTTGACATTAGCTACTGCTCACTGAGAAACACATCCAGAATCTTAATTTGAGAGGGGGAGGGGGTAGGGGAGAAGAGTGATTGGGAAAATGAACTGCTGGCAAGACTGCAGTGGTGTGTGCTGTGCTCGTGGTGACTAATGAATCTTTGCCCTCTCAGTGGCAGCAAACACGCACAACTGCCTGGCCTCGCGAGCCCGGCAATTACTGCTGCAAGAATCGGGAGGAAATGGAAGTGAAGTACAATTCTTTGCTGTTCCACGTAATGAACTGGAAGGGCTTCACTGGCATTATGTACTTTTTTACCACTTGTTATTTAGGAAGATGTATCTGCAAGTCCGTCAGTTCTGTGCAATTTTTTTCCATTAGTTTGAAAAAGAAAAATTTTAAAAGATGTTAAAAATATGGACAGTACTCCCTCTAAAACCTTGGCTACTCTGTTTATACACTTTGGAGAAACCCAGCCCAGGCTTGAGGTAAGAGCTGTTGTCCAAGCAGTGCCTGGTCTTGCTATGTCCTTTACTTGTGTATTTGGCCTGCTCAGCAGCACACAAATGATTGTGTGCACAGTCCTCAACCTGCAGTAGCTGACTGGAAATGCTGAGGATCACCACTTGGCCAATCATGATTCTGCCAGCTCTTCCATTCTCCTAGGAGAGGAAAACAAATTTCTCCTGGGGTTTATTTCAGAGCCAAGCAGGAAGAAAAGCTAAGGGTAGGTACATACCCACAAGAGAGTTTGGAGAAGGGTAGCAGAATTGATGCTCTTTTCTTTCTATGTGCCTTAGATATCCTCCAGGCTTCCTGCTTGGACTTGTTGGGAGTGGAGAGCAGAGGAGTTAAATGTAATGAAACTATTTGCATGTTCTTCATAGTTAAAGCTCCACAAAGAGATCAGTTTGACTGAGGTCCTTTGTATATTTAAAATAGAAATATAACACCTGACACAGCCTATCCACAGTGACACGGCTGACAGAAACATATACGGATGGTGAGGACACTGTTGACTGGCAGAAAAAAATAAATCTGTCTTGCATATGGTTTTTACAAAGCCTAAGGGAAAGGCTGTTTCAGTAAAATATTTTTGTCATGGACATGGTAGAACATTTGAGATTTTAGTTCTGTTTTGCTTTTTGTAAACACCTTGGTTTCCATTTGCAAACTCTGAAGGTCAGAGGCGCTGAAGATTTGTGTTTGAACAATAGCTTTGTGGAGGGACCTGTTCCACATTTGGGGTGATGGCTCATGATGGCATATGAATAACTAAACTCACCTATGCAGGCTGAATGAAGTGGAGAAAGTGTGTACATTGTGCAATGTTATTTGCAAAGGATTAAAAGGTAATGAGAGGAGTAGTTTTAAAAACGTTAATGCACATTTTTTCCTTTTTAAAGAATAGCGTATTTCAGCGTATTCTGCTGCCTGTGATAAGTCTTTCACCTGTTAGTTGCTGTGTGCCTCAGAGGGTAACCCTTGCAGCTGCAGTGCTGTTATTGTAAGTGGAGGGAAAAAAGCATGTGACTTTGTTTTTGGTTTGTCTGTTCATAGTACTTGTGTGCAGTCATGAAGGAAGCAGCCGAAGGTGTGGTGGACAGGGGGACCTCCTTTCTGGTTCTCTTGGAGTCTTGGCGCATTGGGCATTTGTTGCTGGAGCTGAAAAAACAAATGGGTATGAATATTAATTAATAACTTAATTGCTGTGAGTCTGTGTTCACGTATGGCAACTGTCATATACCTGCTATATAAATTTCCAAATGAAACTGGAGATTTTGGTACAAAGGTATCAGTGTACATTTAAAAAGTGTGAAAGTGTAAAAGTTCTAGAGCAGTCTATATAATAGTAATAATTTTAGTAAGACAAACCCTTCAGTAATCTAACATCTCCCAAGTCTGGGACAGAGGAAGAGCCTCTGGATCTGTTTGCAAGGATATTTATATATGAGATACGTGTTTTCAAAACAATTGAATGTAGGAAGAAAGTATGAAGGATAAATAAGTGGTAGTCATTGGTAATGCAAAAGATGTGTGGCTTTGGTTTTGTATTTTGGTGAATCCTCCTGCATTGTGCCTAAGTAATTCAGTGGGGCAGGTATGTTTAAACTTGCAAATAAAATACAGTTTCAAAGAGAGTATTTCTTTTAGGGCCACATGGCAGTCCACTTTGGCTATACGTAAAGCAGCCATGCAGATGGCTGTTGGCTTTTTAGTTAAATTATGTCAATTCCTAGCCCAGCTAGCTGGTCCAGATAGTCATTTAGTCTTTCTGTGAAAGCAGCAGCTTTAAATAAAGTTGAAAGGAACACAAGCAGTCAGGGAGTTACAGTCCCTCTTCTCAATAAGTAATGAGCTGCGGAAGCTTGAGGAGTGAAGACCCTCAGTGGTCTTTGAGAGGCTGCATGCAGGTGCACAGCATGGATGTCCATGGGAGTTACCCAGCCTGTGCGTGTGTTCCACCAGGGCACTGCACGAGGTTCCCCAAGGGGAGTGAGGGACCAGTTGAACCAGACCTCAAAATTCTGAAATATGACATACACAATCTTGGTTTCCTTTGTCATTCTGAAGTTGCAGCTGCCACTAAAGGAGGAAATCTGTTTTAAATCATTAAAAGAGTGACTTCATATTTGCATGGGGCACAACACAGCAGTATTGAATTGTTGGAGAGATTAGCAAACACAGCACGTGTTCTCCAGGCTCTCCTGACTTGAGCTCCTGTGGCTTTTCCAAACAGCTTGCTTGGAAACTCTTTTCTTTTATAGATGAAGGAAAAGTATAATTGGCATCAGCAGTGCATTATGTCTCCTGCAGTGGTGTTCAGGTGACCCTTCATAGACACCTGCTGCACCAATCCTGCCTACCTCTCATGTCTTGCAGGAAAGGAGCTTTTTGGGTTCAGTGAGTCAGGGCATCTGCTTGGAGACTGCACTGCAGGCAGTCCAACCAGTCCATCCAGCTTGTGCCTGGCTCTGGCATTTCAAAATGTCTCTGTACAGAGAGATTTTCAAACATTGAGACTGCACTGGCTTTCAGGGTGCTAATGGCACAGTAGGTAGGATTGCTCACTTAAGTAGGGAGGATGCTGATGTCTTTGGAGCGTGGAGCTTTAGCTACCTTGAGCCCAAGAGCCTGTGCACAGCTCTTGTTTCAGAGCTGTGTTTGGGCATCCGAGATTAACTCTCAAGGTGGCTTAAATACTCATGCACCTTGATGAGTACATGGAAATTCTGCTTAGGTAACACCTGATTGTAAAGTCATGTCCTGCTTTGCCTGTTTTACATCAGGATTCTTCACAAAACTCTCACTTGGCAGAGGAGTCAGGTGGTCCTTAGTGTCTTACAGGCAGCAATGTTCAGCTGAGGCTGAGCTTCATGAGGTTTTTGATCAGCCAGAACCTAGAGCCCGGTGCTGGCTGCTGAACTATTCTGCAGTTGTTTTCTGTTTTGAGGCAGCAGAGGTGATTCCCATGGCCCAGCCTGTGGAAAGGTGCTCTGGAGGTGGCAGGTGGCTGGTTTCTCCAGGGGTACTTCAGCATTAGAGGTCTGGGTCTGGGTACACTTGGGCAATTCATAAATGTGTAGGAGGCATTACAGCAGTGTGCCTTAACTTTTATTGTGGTCTACACCTGCCACTGTACCCCTTTGAAGCTGATCTAGTGAAGGCCCTGGAGCAGTCATTATGGCCCTGTTGAAAACCATCTCTTGTCTGCATCCCCCACAACCTTCCCCCACCCCTGCAAGACAAAACTAAATGGAGTTACCCAGCAAATGGAGAGGACAGGGGATTGAAAGGCTGTCAGGTGAGACTTTGGTCTTCCTCTCAAGGAAAGAAAGAAACTTCACATCAGTAAAATTAGACTTGGAACACCTTACCCACTTTTTAAGCCTGTTGTCCTTTTGCATGCTTTGGTCCTGATGGTGTTTCTCAGTCATATGCTGTGCCATGGGTAAGGAAGTATTTGCTAAAAAAAATTCAGACAAAGATGCTCTGCAGTGCAGGAGTTTGAGAAGGTGTTTGCTTAAGAGGCCTTCCTGGCAATGCTGATGAACATTTACAAGTACAAAGATGATGTCCACTGCCTTATAAATTGCACAGAAATATTTAGATTCTCTTTATAATGTTGTTTTTTGGTTTTTCCTTTTAGTCAAAATCCCTTTCTAGTGGCTGCATTTGGAGCTTGCTCTCTCACGAGGCAGTCTAACCACCAAGCCTTTCAAAAATTCGGACGTTCAATGACAGCCTCTGACATGGTTTCAGAAGTTGGAACAGCTTTTAACAAACTTTTTGAAACCTGAAGCCAAAGCAGCAAAGAAGAAAAGGAAGAACAATGACTGCAAAAGTAATTACATGTACCGTAGAATTTACATAATGCACCCTTTCAAGTGCTGTAGCAGCATTGGTATGTTAGGTAGATATTTTTTATTTTTAAGAATAGAAAAATATGATTAATGTAGATATTTTTTAAGAGTTTGGAATACAAAAACGTTTTGGCTGAAATAAGCTGTAGTTGCAGATCTGTTATAATATAATAAAACTAAACTGAAAGTATTCCTCTGTTCTTTTTGATAGTTATTGAGCAATAACTAAAGTGTGAAAAGCAAAAAAAAATGCACTTGATCTTTAGATAAAATTCTTCCACCAGCTCAATTGAATTTCTTGGATTGCACCAAGGTTGTCACTTGTGATTCTTAGACCCTTTGTCTAGAATTAGCTATTGCACTTCATTTTTTGCCATGCTAGGATAGTAAGAAGCAAAAAGTAAGCCTCTTTGGAAAGGGAATGCATGAGAGTTGCTGTAGATTTTGAATGTAATTAGTTGCCTTTTCCCATTCCCGCTCCCAGAGGCAGCATTCATTTGGACAAGGCACCCCTTCCTGTAATGTTTTGTTATTTTTTTAAAACGTTCCCCCTTGGCAGAATAAAGACATACTGTAGGTATCTTAGCAGTAAAATTCATTAAACAATAATTAGGCTTACCAGAAAAAAGAAATAATTTCCATTTCTTTATCATGTCTTGACTCATCTGGAATTCAATACAATAAACTTGTGAAATTATCATTTGGAGAGGTACTAGGCGGGGCAAGAAACTCAGTGATACCCAGCAGATCTGGTCAGACTCAGTGATCATGGAAGAGTGAAGTGCTTTTAGAACTGCAGTTGCCTGCTGGGTTAGAGCTCAGAGCAGACCAGCACATGGATCTGGAGGTGGATAGCGATGAGCCAGCAGGAATACAAAGGCAAGGAACAAAAGGCAGCCCCCAGCACGTACCTGTACCCTCAGCACAGTGTGCAGGCAGCCAAACGCTGCAAGTCAAAGGCAGCAACAGAAAAAGGGTGCTCGGTGTTTGAGCTTCAGGGGCAGTACTTAGTGCTGCAAAAAGCCTGAGTTTTTAGAGCAAAAAGTGTAGAGGCTTTTGCTTGATCTTTGCAGGACAGACATGACACTGTCAGGGCCACACTGATCTGGTGCACTGGCAAGGCAGGCAAACGTTAGGTATAAAACAGAACTTTTGTGGGATTTTGCACAGGATTATTCTTTAAATTTTTAGAGATTTAGTCAAAGCTTGTAGGGATTGAACCAGAGTGGCGAGGGAGGCAAGTTCATGCAAAGTAAATTTAAGTGGGTACTGCCCTTGAACCTCCAATGCAGCTCCAAGTGTTTCTGCTCGTTAAAGTGCCAGAACAAGCACATAACGTGTCCAGTTTTTGCAGTAATGTCCCCTGTTCAGCACAGCCACTCTTGCAGTGCTCTCAGTTGGAATGTGGTGTCTCACAGACCAGTCAGACTCTCTTCTCATTCCTGGCAATAGCTGCCTGCAGAAAGCACCCACCATCAGAAAGGCTGCTCCAAATATTTCCCTTCAGCCCTTAGAGTTGCCATTTCTGGATGCACTGTGACTACTACCTCACCCTGATGCATTTTTGTTTTTATTTTTAAACCAGTTACCTATTTTTAAAATAGGTTTTTAAGTGTTTGCTCGTGTTGCTCTGTGAGGGTTCACAGACTACTCTTAAGAGATGAGGTTTTAGTGTTTAATTTAAGCAGTTTTGAAAACTATCTACATCTTTGGGGGAAACTAAAGCTATTATTTCCCCCCTTAAATGTATTTGAGAAACCTGACTACTTTTAAATGAAATCAGAAAGTTAAAACTGATTTTAAAACAGCTACTGCCTTTCCTTCAAAATGAGCAATTTTTTCTTGTAATTAGAACATCAGTGGTATTATAATCTTAAGTGATATTTGTAGGCAATCAATTAACAGAGCTCAGTACTGATTTCAACCTGCCATTTGTTTTAAAGCTACACAGAAGTTGTAACTCTGTTATTTACTAATGTATACAAATTGTTACAAATTTTAAACATTCTGGAAATGTAGCAGTTTCTTTTGGTAGGAAATAAAAATAATAGCAAATTGACTGGTCTTTGTTTGATGTGTGCCAATCCCATTTCACACAGCAGCTGAGCTGCCTGCTCCCCATTCACTCTATTTTGCTAGAACAACACTGCCACCAGCGAATGTACAATACCAGCTGTGTCAAATAAGCACCTGCCCCAGTGCTGATGAAGAGACACCCCAGTCTTCTCTGGAAGTATGGATAATGGAGAAAGGGAGCAGAAAAATAGGCGCACATTTTATTCTCAACAGTATAAAAGAAAGCCTTTATCCTTTTGAACAGAATCTTTGAAAATATGAATCACACAAGTAAAGTGCCTTGTAGATGAACCCACGTTCTTGGATTTTATGTTTTCATAAATTGATTTAAAGGAAGTGCAGGTACCAGGTAAGTACCAGCCCCATATCAACAAAGGCCTTACAACACAGGTCACCTCAGGTCTAACAGAGGCTTCTGCACTTCTGCCCACAACCAAAGCGGCCAGAGCCAGCACAAAGGTACCTGAACATGTGAAAACTAAACATACTAATTTTGTCTTCCCAATTCTGGAGAGATCCTGAGTGTGCTGTGCTCCCAGTGCCAGAGAAATCTCCCTGTATTCTCTGCAAAAGCAAAATGAAGATACTACACCTTAGAGGTAACTGGATACCATCATATTACAGGTAGAGGTTTTACAGGACCAAACCAGCACCACTGCAATAAAGAAATACTTCAAGGCTAAAAGTATTCCCCACTACTATGTCTGAGAGGAACAGAATTGTTAAACCAACAGGCGTAAAACTATGTTCTCACCCTAAAGACAGGCCTCAGTTCTTGCCTCTGCCCTTGCTGCTTAAATTCTGGGTCAGGTCAGCACAAGATTGGGCGAGGGCAGATCACAGAGCACTTGGAGCTGGGGCAGTTCCTGCAGTAGAATAGACCCATGCCTGTGTGTAAGTCAGTGCAGCTGCTCCCGTGCCACCCTGCATTGTGGATGCTTCCACCACCTGTGCTGCAAGGCCTGTATTTATTTACCAAGCAGCAGTGCCAACAGTTTTGCTCAAATTATATGCTATCGTTTTTAGCCATTCTGTTCAGCAGATTTTGTTTTGAAAGAATTAGTATTTACAACAGTTGCCAAAGTAGCTGAAATAAAAAACAAGTCCAAGGATGAAGGATCAGCTTTTTCTCTCAGTCTGCTTCTCTGTCTGCCCTCCTTCCACAATTTCCCAGGTTGAAACAGCAGCTCTGTCCTGTAAGAAAAAGTAAGCAGGTCAGTCCCACCAGTCTGGATCACAGGCTTTTAACCAAGATTCACTCAGCAAAGTTATTGATCCAGTTGGGCAAAAGAGGTGGAAATACAATCTCACAAGAATGCCACTGCTACTAGTAACTCTCAGAGCTGTTAAACAAACCTAGACATTTTTTCCCCAGCTCAGAGGGAAGAAATACACAGTAGAAGTGCCACCTCTTCAGCGTGGGATGCTGCAGAGGGGTGTAGCCTCTTACATGAGTAGCTTCTGTTCAACTCAAGCAATCACAGCTTCTGTTCAACTCAACCAAATCAAAAATTTTCAAGTTTAAATGGCTCATGTCCACAAAAACATGGCCAATACATAAGAATATATTGCTGAACAAGTCTGATCTTCTGAACTCAGGACAGAAGCCTGTTGATTTTAGTATCTGTAAGGTGATACTGTCATATTTTTGAAAGGCAATATTACAGTCAAATTGAACATTCTATTTAGAACCAGCTGTTTGACTGCAATGGTTGAAAATAAAAGTTAACCTGAACATAGAAACACGACAATGTTCTATGAGCTCTGACTCATGGGAGAGGCTGGAATACAATACTGAATCTTTTTTTTACATTAAAATGAAAACTTTCTGATGCATAAATACCCAGTTACTACATTTCACTTAGTAGCATAGCTTCCAAGCATCCTATAATGACAAAAAAGACACAGGAATTTTTTTTTAATCAATTTGTTGCAAGTTACCTAACTCAGCCAACATCCTTTGCATTGAGCAACCTGACAGAAGAAACCAGAGTAGGGAAATCACAAGCTAGAACCTGAAGGAGAAACTACCCTTTCTACAAAGCTGACTTTCAAGGAAATTAAGCTTCTACTTGAGCCACCCCCTCCCTGCCCTGCCTCAAACCAGGACAGTTCCTAGTCTGCACTGGGTGAAGTTGAGGCTTGTCTGCTCCATCTGTTCTGCTGCTTTTCCTCCTGCACAAGGACCTGAGAAGCTGCTGGCTTAGTTGAGCCTTGCGTGACACAGGGCAGCGTGTTGGCAGAGGCATTAATGCCTGCACAGCATGAGGCTCAAAGATTTTGTGGAAATGAGAGGCCGGGCAGAAATGAGAAATTCAAGTAACTTTCTCAAGCACTTACTAGGGAAGCACTTACTAGGACCCCTGTTAGGTACTATGTTACCATAGCATTTTTGGCATCAGCTGACCCAGCCAGGCAGACTCATGATGACCAAGAGGGTGGGGAGGGCCCTGCTTTGTGTAAGGCCTTGTCTTGTTGCACATGCGCTTTGGTGAGCCTGTGTGAGGAACTGCAGAGCTGCATCACTCAGTTTGCAGGGCTCTTTGGGATTTGAAAAAGCAAGGTGTGAGCAAACTTCACAGCACACCTTCAGATACTTCCACAGTACCAGCAAATAAAGCAGGAGTTCAACTTTGGATGCTGGCTGTGTGTACTCGTAAGTGCACGTGTGCTTTGTCTTCTGGAGCAATCTATTCTGGGACAGATTATGTTGAGCTTCAGATTATTAAAATTTTTTTTCAATAAATGGAATGGTTTGAATCCTGGCTCAGACTAATTTTTGAGGTTTTCAAATGTAAATCCCTTTAAAAACAAACCAAAACAAATCTGCAGAAGGATGGAGGTGGGGCTGCAGTATTTTTCCAATAGATGAAAAGGCAGGCTGCTTCTCCAAGACTTCCTCCCAGCACAGTTGTTTGGATTTGCAAACTTGCTTGACGGATGAGCATAGTGAGGATTTACAAACAAGTTAAAGGAAGCAGATGTTCCAGCTTCCCTTTCCTTTCACAGCTGCAGCTCAGCACCAGCACCACGCTTTGGCCCTCGCCCCGGTTTGTGTTGGCACAGTTGCTTTCATCCGAGAGCGGGGGAGAGCCAACCACGCTCTGCTTTAACAGCAGTGCTGACAAGTGACAGCCCTCACGTTCGGCAGCTGGAGCGGATGTGTGCTGTCACTCCCTGATGGCATTGTGCTTTCCATGCTCCCACTGGTAAAATGATGGAACCAGACTTGCCAGGATCAGTTCCAAGCAAAGGAAAAACGAGCAGCATAAACTGGATGGAGGGAGCAAATGTTGAGGATTATTCCTCACGCAAGAAGCAATGCTGACCCAGCAATGGCTGGAGCAGAGGTGAGAAGGGCAGTGACCAAGAGAAACTGGAAGCACTTTAAAGAAGTAATGCAGCTCCTTGGAACCAGGAGGAGGCAGTAACGCCACAGAGGGCCTTCCCTGGAGCCAGAGATGCCACTGAGATAATGGAAAAGAACACTGGCATTAGGTGTAGGCTGAAAGTAGAAAGCAGGATGGAAAGATGAGTGGTGCAGGAATTGGGCAAAGTCCTTGTGGCTCAGGAACAGTTGGGAATGAAGCTGCTGAAGATAGAAGAGGCTTTCTCATGAAGACTTATTTTTGGTGGGGAGTGTGGGGAGGGTAGAAGGAAGGCATTATTTTCACAAGTCATCTCAGTTTACTTTCCAGTTCCTTTGCAATCTTTTTAAAGACTGCACACATTACTCACACCCCTCCTTCTGGATTGAACTTGGGCAATTTAGGGATTTCTGAATATTATGAGATTTTCAGTGGCTTGCATGGAGACACAAGGCTGAGGGGGAGCAGAAGAGAAGGCAGCAGTACAGCCAGACAAGGGCTTGATTTCCACCTGCTACTGCAGTCACACAGGGAACAGGGCATAAGGCCACAAGCTGCTGAAGGGGAATGAAGGACAAAAATAAGTGTTGTCTTAAAAAGTGACTGAGAGCCTCACAAAGAGGGTTACCATCTTCTACCTTTATGTGGATTCCAAAGGCAGCAAGGTCTCCACGCAGACTGTCACAAGCCTCCAAGAGGGGTTTTCTCTCCCGCATTAACTGCTTCCTCTTCTCCTTCTGCTCCTGTTTGGGTTCCTCGGCTTCCGCTGCACGCTCCGCTGGCACAGCGTCTGCTGCTTCCGGCAGAGCCAGCGCGTAATGACGGACCTTTGTGCGGAACCTCACCAGCTCTTCAATGACACTGGAGAGCACTGCAGACTTGTCTTCTCCCACAGCCACCTAGAAACGAAACAGGGTGTTTTACAAACATCTGAGAATGGTATTTAAAAAATTAACTCATCTCCATAGCAATGTGAGGCCTTATCACCTCTCTTGGTTGTGCATCTTCCATATATTGGTAGGCTTAAAATATCACCATCTCACTAATGCTGGACAAAAAGTTGCAGTGGAGTCATACTTGGAAGTAGTTCAGCATATTCCTACACAAGAAAGCATTTACCTTGGAGCAGAGTGCTCTCACATGAACGTAACACGCTGCATAACCCTAGCAGGGACCTCATCGCCACAGGAAAGCTCCGAGATGCCAGAAGTGTGCATAACTTAAAAAGGGATCAGACAGAAAGGGAATCCAATACAGCAAGGGGAGCCTAGCCACCAGTTCAGACAGCTCCTTGGCTGCAAAAGTCCAAAGACAGAGAATACATCAGCCCCTTACTCTGTCTTTGAGCTCCACACCTCCTTCAGAAAATAGAAACCAGGAAAAGTAAGTATTTTGGCTTTAAGTCTCTAGTCTATCCTATCCTTTCTCCTTTCATCTACACAAACCCTCCCCAAACCCACAGAATTTTCTTCCACCTTACCCAAAGTTTCAGCCACTCAGAAAAACCTGATAGAGCAGCAGCCACTGCACACAGGGTGTGGGTGTTTCCTGGCTGTAGCAGAGCCCCTTCCTCCCCTCAGCCACCTCCGAGCTTCCTGGCTTGGCAGGAATCTCACTGGTCAATGCCTCAGGAAGGCACAGACTCACTCCTCCTACAGAGTCCTGCTCCAACAGCTGCCAGGACGGGAGCTTGGGAATCAGCTGAAGAGGAAGGCCACTCCTCAGCACTGGCACAGCCAAGCTCCTGGTCTCGCTCTTGGCAGAGAGACCAGCCCTGTTTCTCATTAGAGGCAAACTCCCAAGGGGGAGGAAAAGGACAAACCTCCAACAAACAAGAGAACACCACTGCGGTGTTTTATCGCTGAGACACAAGAGCAGGAGCACAAACCACACCAAGGCCGGGGGCAAAGCTCCTGGCAGCAACATCAGCTGGGAGCGGAAGAGCAGCTGAGTAATTAAAGCCAGAGGGGACTGGATTTAGTCACCAAACAGCAGGATGGAAACGAAAGGGAGCAGAGTTTCAGAGGTCACTGACAAACAAAGAGGAGGAGGAGGAGGTGGAGGTGTGGGGGAAGCTATTGAAGGTAAGAATGCAAAATGCAGCAAATTCCCCAAGCTTTCAAAACACGTAACCATACTAAAGAAAACACTTATGAGATTGAAGAAGGCGATAAATCTAAGTGCCAGAAATGCTCCGTAGTAACCTGTGGCAGGATAAATACTTAAATACAGAAGGGAAAGACATGACGATGGGAGCAAGAAACATGCCTCTACAAACACTGCTGCCAGAGTTCAAACCAGGCACCTACTGGAGTGAGAGCCTTCAAAAGGAGGAGCAGCTTTATGAGATGCATCAATCTGATTTCCACGTAAAACACTGTGTAGCCTCTCAGGGCTGATCTCAGATTTCTTCTCCTGCAGTACTAACCAATCCAGAGAGCTTGTAGGAAGTTTTAAATGGAAATTTAGCCCTTGCTTACTCCACAGATTGGCCCCAGTTGCACCTGCAATACACACAGCACTCTGCACTCTTTGGCAGAGCCAAAGCTTCCCAGCTCTAAATCAGGCAAGATGGTTTTCACTCATCACCTTTCCAGATGGATTCATCTTACTTCCCTGTGGATAAGACCTTCTCTTGCCAATGCAGAGAGAGACAGGCGGTCTTATTGTATACAATCACCAGACAGAGATGAGCCATTCCTTAGCATCCGCACCAACTTCAGAAGCACAGGCAGCTACGTTAGACTGTAAGGCTGATTAGCTGAGATGAATCCCAGCCCAGGAACAAGACAGACCCACAGGCTACGTGCAAACATCCAAATGAGGGGGCCCAAACACTGCTCTCTGTATCCTCTGCACTGTCAGCACAGCAGTGTCCAGGCCAGGCAGCCCTCTCCCACACAGGACCCACTGTGGTCAGGGGCTGCTCCTGGCAAGCTGCATGCCTGGGGCTACCTGGCTAAGGGGCAAGAAAGGCTGGATGCTGAGCTGTTGTGCCTGGTCTCAGGGTCAGGGAATAATTCCTACACCATTTTATTTACTAAATTGTGGTAGCCCGTGGACCTTTCTGATGAAGATTTTGACAGATTCATTTACTGGAAGCTGAAAGTGCAGAGGAACAGAGAAGAGCCTGATGAGCAGCTCCTTCCTCACTGCTTATCTCAGACCAGCATCTTCTGCTGATCCTCCTGCCATGGAGAAAGGGACTAGCATAGCCTACAACAAAGAAAACCATTCAGACACTTGTTTCAGCAAAAATATAGGTGTAGCAGACACCTGCATACAGACAGCCCAGAATCTGGAGGAATGACTCTGCCATCCAACTTACAAAAAATTTAAGTGTTTAGTATGCCACTAAAAATTAAGATGCAAACCACAGGCTGTGAGGAGTAACACAGCCAAATCACATCCAGCCACTGTTCTGAAGGAAATTTTGTGGGAAAATCCATGGAGACAAACTAAATAAATGCATTCACCGCTATACTGCCTGATTTTCAAAGGATGGATAATGTTATTTACATTTTCTTATTCTCTTCTCCCCACCCCGAAATAAATTTTTGCAGAACAGTTTCTCTACAGAAAGTTTCCCACTTCTTTGCATTTAGCTCCGTATTTGAGCAGGAGAGAAGCAAACTCTCTCCTATTCTCCAACACCTTGTGTCATTTTAAATGCTCCCCTTCCATGCATCAGGATATCACCTCCATACTGACGATTTTCTTTCCTGTTCAGTACTTTGCTTTGAGCTTTTCTCTCCTTTTTTTTCCCTCCCCATTCCTATCTTTCCAAGTAGCTATGTAATAGCCCCATCCCCAACTCATTGTCCTCCCCTCCCCACACTCCACCACGGCTCAAGGCAGAGCAGAGCCCCTTTCCCTAGCTTTCTGCAGAGGAGTGGGACCCCTCACAACTGCAAATATTCACACAGCCATCAAAGGCAGCCTGGATGCAACCATCAGGAAGAAGTGGAAAAGCTGGGGGAAAGCTGACATGTAACAGGACAATTTAAAGGGCTCCAAAGCTCACTTTTTCTTGTTTAATTTCTCAGTCTTTCATTTCCACAGCACAATTGGTGCAGAAGTCACACGGGAGTACCTCCAAGAACTAAAAAGCCCACACTTTGTTCCACCTGCTCACACGCTCTCCTAAAACATCACAGGAGAAACTGTGGTGCAGAAAGGTTTACTAAAACCATAAATAACTTTGTTACATCTGATGCTTTCAGAAAGCATTCTATGAAACATAACACTGGGCCTGCTACCATATACTAGAACACATAGAAGAGATATTTCATTACCTGTCTGTCTCCAAAGGACATCCCAAGGGCATTGAAAAAGCCTTCTATATAGCAAATAATGCTTCCATACACAACAGAGCTTCTAGGAGATCCAGCATCCTGTTTAGAAAACACTCAGAAGAGATTGTCCAGTCAATACATATTACAGAACCCAGCATCTCTCTGTAGCCTACTCCACAAGGGAAAACTATTACTAATTATATAGATCTACCTCCACAGGAACACCTGCCCAGACAGGCAATCTTAGAGAGATATAAAAGCACCTCACAGCACAAAGGGAAGGGATTTAAGTAAACGAGGGAAGGGAAGAGCTTATCACCAGCCTGTGCAGCAAGAAGAGATGTGTGAAGCTGCCATGCATTACATGTGTGCAGTAAATTAGAACTAAAAATAGCACTTCTGGGCATGAAAGGGCTGTGTGTATGGAAACAAAATAAAAAGAACAAAATCCCAGATTCATGGGCACATATAATATATAAGATTTTTTAAAAAATTCTTTCAGTGTCTTATTGATTTGATCCATGTGGGGACTGCTTTGAGATAGCGTATGGCATTTTGTCACACCCTGGTAGCATCAGCAACCAGCAGCAGCAGCAATAAAATAAAGATTGAATGACAGACTGAGGAGGAATTTAAGGGACTAACCCTTGCCTAAAAAATAAGCGTGATGACATGCACAAGCAAACCAGCAGCTGGTACTGGATTTTATCTGACATCTTCATTAGGGCCTGAGATAAGCCATAGTCTAAAATGTACAGGAAGATCTGAACTGGGAGGAGGTGGAGCAGGCCACTGAGAGAAAGGAACAGAAGCGTGCCATCCACGATAAGAATGGCATGGAGGTTAAAGAGAGGAGTAAGTAGTTATGTGGATTTACTCACAGCTCTTCAGGAGAAAAACTACACTCACAGCCAGAAAGAGGGAATACTCCAGACTACTGGGCTGTAGCCAGAAAAGCTCCACCAGCCCAACCAGAAACCCAAGTCTGCTGCCCCACAAATACCACCCCCATTCTCAATGAAATGATTGATGGGAGGAATTCAGGGGAATGAGCAGTGACTCACAAAATGGGGATAGTTGTATCTAGGAGTGGTAATGCCATCCCACGTCCCTGATGCAAAGTGCTTCAGGTCAGGGATTCGCTCAGAGTAATTTTTTAAAGATAATGCTAAGGACAGAATTTAAAGCCAATGCCAAAACAGGACCAGAAGGAGGCAGGATTTCTAAACCAACAGGATAATTCTTTCTTAAAACCAGTTTTTACCATGCACACAATATTTTACTCCACAAACATGGTGAACATGATGACACCAGTGCTCAAGGTGCACAACAAGGCTGAGGTGCTCTCCTTGAGTGACAAAGGGAGTTACTGGTAAATGAAGAACCTGGAAGTGCTTCAGATAGTATTTACTGCTCAAGTCTTGTCCTTACTAGATGCTTTCTTTTTGTCAGCATGAGAGATCTTAACAGGGTCTTAATTTGCCAAGAGCCATCTGAAGACAGACTCATGCAGGAATGTTGACGCCACAGTTACAGTCTGCTCACAGCAGAAGCCACTCAGTCCCCAATGCTGAACTAGCCATCCTGACTGCCCAGTGCACCTGGGGCTGCCAGCCAAAGCCCCTGCAGCAACCAGCCCCCACCACTTCCCAATTTAGCTTAATTTCTGTGCATGGATATTAAGCAAAGAAGCAGGGCAAGAACACAGAACCAGTGTTAAAATTAGCGGCATGTCACAAAAGCTTCAGGCCTTTCAAAAACCTTAGGTATAAATAATGCAGGGCAGCAGGAAAGAAACATCCTCTGGACACAACAAAGCACAAAACAATAGCCATGCACAATTCCTGTGATAGAGTCAGGACAAATGGGCTCCATTAAGGTCAACAATTTATGGAGCTTTGTTTCGGCTGGTTTCTTATGTGAACAATAAACTAATCTGTCTGCATTAAGCAGTAGGACAGTGGACAGCTGTCATTTTCTGATCTCTGTATCCTAATGGGTTACCTTAGTAACAGCCTTAAGCTGTCTGTTGCCATGGTGAATGAGGTCCATAATTGCTGCAACAGCCCTGGAGGTGTCAAAGTCATCTGCAAACGCAGCCTTCACGGTTACTTTTGTGTTGGATAGCCTTCAAGAAGAAAAGGTAACATTTCAGATAAGACAAACAAGATGCCAGCAGTATGCTGAATTCATCAGCCATTCAGCCAGAGGGAGTCATTGAAAGGACACTGCCATATCCTTCCCAGCTGTCCTGTGATGGGCATTGCTACACTGATCGGGGAGAATACATCTTTCAGCTGTGATGGGAAAACTTGATGCATGTCAAAATCCTAAGTGTTACATCCATTCAATAAATATACATGTTTAATCACAGGGGCCAACAACAACAGAACAAAGTTTGCCTTAATAATTTAAAAACAGATGGAAAATGAGGTTGATATTAGGCACATCAAAGATCTTACTGAGTTCTGGGGTTTTCTTCCAGCAGCCCATTTACCATGCTAACAGCATGCTTCTCTTCCAAAGCCATGTCACAGGCAGCACTCCAGTGCCTGACAAGAAAGCTGTCCTGGGGCTGGCCAAGAATCCTGTTGTTAGGATCCAACTCAGAGCCAAGTACTGCTTCCTCATTTCCCAGGAGAGTCCAAATACAATCCCAAGGGATTCCACTCACCATGGCCCAGATGGGAAGGTCCAGTGGGAACACTCATGCAACAGCACCAAAAGCCAGCTGGCAACCAGCACCGATCACCGCAGAACCAGTGCCACCAGTGCCACCAGCTGCAGCCACTCGGACAGGGAGATGAGGAGAGCAGCAGGGATAAACTGGGGAGCTACAAACAGCTGCTGGCAGCGTGCTCCCGTACACAGCCAGGGGAACCAGAGCTCCACAGTGCTGACCAAAGGATGCCATTGCCCAATGAAGTTCAAGGAGCAGGGTTAGCTGGGGAACCTCAAGCTATCCTAGCATCTCTGGGGCTCCCCTGAGCCTTATTTTGCCATTCAGTTTCTGAATGGTTTGCCTGGAATGCCTACCTCCCCTCAGATACCGGATGGCTGCTGTCCTAATTCATTCCTCACAACACTCTTCCCTGCAAGCTTCCCCCTCTTCCCTGAGTATCTAACACTTTGCTAATTAAGACCTTTGTTTCATTTTGGTTGTTTTTACACCTAGGGATACACAAGTTGTGCCCTCCTACACATCCTCGACTGACTATCCATTTCAACTTCCTCATGCCTCTCAGCTTCATCTCACAGTGACAGATCTCCTGCAGCCTCCTGCTGAAGGATTTGCTTTTGCCAAATACCACAGCTAGTTAATTCAACTCCAGTTCCCTGGAACATGCTCCAGTGCCCCTTGCAACCCTCAGTCAGTACAGCCACAAGCTTCCCCAACAGCGAGGTGCCTGAGCCACAGGGAAGCTGTCTCTCACCTCTACAGAAAAGACCTTCTCCCATCTGATTTTATGGCCCAGAGCTGCCTGCACTAACTTTGTTTCAGGGCACTCAATGCCCCTCCTACCCTCTGATCCAGAGCACTGTGCTCCTGCTCTCAGCTTTGCACCCAACACACGGCACATCTCAATCCTGAAGCTGAGCTGGTTTTCATAACGGAAGCCAAAGGATTCTCCTCATCATTGTCAGGGTCACAACTGTAATTTCTTCCTTCCCTGTGACATCCCTGCTCGTGGGCAATCTCTCAGTAGCCCCTTCTCTCCTCTGCAGCACACCACAGTGCCAGTGCCCAAGGCATGTGACTCTTCAGTCACCCTCTTTCTTCTCCAGTCACTTGTGCCCAGCTCTTCTTATGGACTGGGGAGCCTCACAACTGCCACAGCTTTGCCTCCTACATCGCTCACAAGAGGCAGGGATGCCTGTGTTAGGGCAGGGACACTGGATAAATAACAGGGATTTTAAAAACGCAATGGACTGAGTGTAGCAGACTATGAGGAAAAGCAGCTGGCTACAAAGAGCTTAAAAAAAAAGCTGCCCTTGGTGAGGGCTGGGAGGGAGAACTGCTGCTTAGTTCTTCTTGTCCTGCTTCTTAAACCAAACCTCTGAGACTGTCAGCAAATGACTGCTCACGTATTCACAACCTTTTAAGATACAGGAGGTACACTTACCTCTCCCACAGTATGTCTTCTCTAACAGGGTCACACACCAGCTGTCCTTTTATATAAGCATTTGCATCTCTAATAAATGAGGAGACTGCCTGAAGAAGGTTCTTTGCATCATCCATGCTCTCCTCACTAAATTCTATTGCTACAAAAAAAAGAAATTAAGGCACTATGATGGAGAGAATGTTGTCTGTCACACATAGGACCAGTATTTGGAGACAAAGGAAAAGTTTGTTATTATCTGTAGAGCAAACTTCTAACAATTAATTGCACATTTAATTAAAAGCTCCATTCTTCACGTACACTAGGTGAATTAAATCAATATAAAAGACAATCACTACATATGACAGAGCATAACCTACCGGAAAAGGTATCAAACTGATTCAAAAAGTTGGATCTGAAAGTTTACTGAAGCAATCACTATTTGACTTTAATTTTTTTCCCATTATTGAATCTCTCTGCAAAGTTACCAACCCAAAGCATTAGGATTTAATATATTTCTAAGCATTCCCCTAGATTTAAGATGACAACACTTGCCTCTAATTTTGTGCCTATTCTAATTTAGTAGACACAATCCATATTTGGAGACCTCCAAGGAGGCCTAACCCTCACCACTGACTCTGTTTAAAGGGCAATATCACCAATATCTAAGATCTAGATGAACCTAAAATGTTGTGCTCTATCTCCTGAACAATTCCCTCACAATATCAAAACTAAATTGACCATATCATTTTAGGAAAGCTATTTTTCGAGAAAATACAAATTGCTTAAACTCATAAGGGCATGTCTAAGGTGGGATTCATCACACTTAACTGCCACACATCAAAGCTTCTTATGGTCACTGAAAAGAAAGATAAAACCTCAAGATAAATGATTCCTTGCATCCAAAGGAGAGCTCTGCTTTACGATGAAATGTGCTATACAGGAACCCTGCAGTGCTTCTCTTCCACCAGCTGCAGAAATAACATTAGCCCCACCACTAACAAGGCATCCATGCACATGGACATCCCCACTGCATTCAGGGGCACTCTAGCTTTGGCAGGCAATTCCAATTTGGGAATGACCAGCATCTACTGCTGCTGGCAGGAGTTCAGCAGGCTCCTCTTGCCTTCCCTGCACCCTCAGAAGTGCAGGTGCCAGTCTAGCTCCCTGTCACTTTTACTGGGAATCGCTATCAGTGAGAGGCTTTTCTTTATCTGTACAGTAATGTGCAATTTTTTGTAGAAGAGCTCTCGGACCCCACACGAAAGAGCTCACCTGACTTCAATGAAGTTGTGTCCACCTAGGACAGGCCTAAGTTTGAGTGCATTTCTTCCCCCAATATCACACAGAGCCATTCAGAACCACTGCAGTATTGCTGCACTGTTGTATGCCTGACCTCTGCATTAAGGTACATCCAAACTACAGCTTCCAGCATATTCCTAAGCTCATCAGCACTGAACATCACCCATAGTTTCCACAGGAATCTCACCTCTGGTCCTGCTCGCATTACACCCGACTGCTTTGTAGAATTACCCAACACTGCCCAGACACAGACTCTTTAGAGCAGACAGTCTCAGAAAGAGGACAGATCTAAGAGGGCAAAAGCAGCCAGATGTGAGATCTGACCTCAGTTCCATTAGCCTAAATCCCAAGGAAGCCTAACCATTTAAACAGACTTTCCACAGGATTTACCCCAGTGTAACAAAGGCGTAAGTCTGGACCTGTATTTGTCAGATTTTTCACTTGCGTGTAATTAAAAATCTGCATTACTGCCTCATTAACACAGGTTTTCAAATTAAGCTTTATTCAGTTTTCAAAAAGACCAATGTACAGACTTCTATAACACAGAGAGACACTGAGAGAGATCATTTATGCTAGGATTACTGAACTGATTAACCTGGTTACAAGAAGTCTGCAAGGAGCACTTGATAAAAGTTTATCCTGGTGAAGCCTACTTTGATTCAAGCCATTCTTCATCCCAGTTCAGGGCATACTCCTAAAGCACTGCCTGCAGGCACTGCAAGCCCACAGCGCAGCACAGACAAGCCTGGCCCTAAAAACCTTCACTGTACTCCCTACTCCTTCCCTCCTCTGCCACTGAAGGCATCATCAATTCATCACCAAATTACAACACATTTGTTTATTAGCACCAACAAGTAATTACACACCAGAGAGGTGAAAATAATGCAGTTCACTCAGGTTCACAAAATCACCGGAGCATTTCTGGTGACCAGGAGAGCGTTCTGGAGACAGAACCCCACTGCCTGTGGCAGGGCCTACACGCCCTCCCCTTCACTGCATAAAATAAAGCCACTGCTGATGAGATGCAAGAAGAAAAGTGCTGCCTCACAACAGGGTCCCACAGAGCTTCAGAGCTGGCACCTCACCTTTCAAGCTGCATCCAGAAGCAGCTGGCATGTTGGTGGAGGGTCGCCATGCTGCTGCCTAGGGTACCTAGGAGCCATTTCCCCAAGAGCCTCAGGTGTGCCACAGAGGGATGATTCAGGCCGAGAAGGGAACAGCCAGAGACACCAGCCGAAGCAAAAAGCCCAGATAATCACCACTGCCCCCAGGGCTCAGCTTCACCCTGAAGCTGAGCTCCACCAGCCTGAGCAGGCAGAGAGGGCAATAGAGCAGAGGGACCCCAAGCACAAACACATTATGGAAGGGTGATCAAAGCCTCTTCTCTCTGACTTTTCTCCTCTTTCCCACAAGCAAGGCATCCAGTTTTATCCTCCCTCTGACAGTGATCATCACAGGAGGGGATTCCACTCCCATGAAACACATGCACCTCCCTGCACACACCCCTCTAGCCCTTGCCCCTCTAACACTGGGGCAGTCTGGAGTCACATTTGTCCCTATTTGTGCCTGTCAGCACACACATAGACATGGGGGAGGCCAGACAATGAAAGAGGCCCATTCCAAGCCCAAAAGACCACAGTATCAACCATGAGCTATTCCCAGCTGTCAGGTGCTGCCCTTATTCACATGTCTACAAAAATCTGTTACAGTCTCAATCCAAGGAGAGTGGTACCACCTGACCCCCAAACCTGGATTTTACAAAAGGCTTTCCTCCCTAGCAGGCAAGGATGGCAGGAACCCATAGGTCTAGGCTATAAAAACGTTTTAAGAAACAAAACAGAAGGTGCTTGGGATCTCACTTCTAATAAAAATATTTAGGAGCAGATAGCAAGATGATAAGGAGTGCAATAAACTTATCCTTAGACCAAAGTGAATTGAGAGCAGGGACACAAGCTGACAGGCAGCAGAGTAAATATGTGGCTCAGCAGGGACTAACTCTGGCTCTTTGTTGGGAAGCTAATAATGCACACAGCCTCATAAGGTGGAGGTGGCAAGCACAGACTTCTGAGCAACCCTTACCTGCCAATTGGCTTCCTGGCACTATACTCTGATATAACACCACTGTATCCTTTCATCAAAGCCACCCACATCTACACAGGTAGTGCTCTTTTTTTACCTCAGGAAGGTGTTTATCCTAGAAGTAATGCAAAAAGCAGAGGTTCAAATACAGCCAGCTGACAGGCAGGGAAGAAAGCCTGCAGGCAGCCCTCTGCTGCAGGGTTCCAGTGCTATTCCTTGCCCCGAGGCAAGTTTAGAAACTACTAGACATTTAGCTTTTGTTTACATGACAACATATATATGATACTGTAGTAGGTGGCTTCTTCTTTAGTTTTAAACACATTTGTTCAAGACTCCCAAGTGCCCCCAGCCAGGGAGCCACTTAAGTGTACACAAGGTACTGACAGAGAGGAAAAGAGCCAAGTGTGCCAGTGCCCTGCAGCATCATCCCAAAAGAGCCAGGCATGCCACCAACGCACTGCCAGCCTCAAACAGGATGCTGTTGTGCAGAACTCCCAACTGGATGCACTCCTCTCTTCCTATCACTGTGGAGGTCGGAAATTAACAAACATCTCTCTTTTTTGCCTATTCCATGCATTGAAATATTGCAGTGATACAATTCATTCCTGACGCCTTCAGCTGTCCTAGGAGAGGGAGGATGCACCAGGAAGATCACGTGGGTAGCTCCTGCAAGCAGCTAGAGGTACCAACAAGCAGAAGGACTCCTCAGTCCACTGACTCCAGTCTATAAAGGCTGGCAGCACGCTGCCCACTAAGAGGCACAAGTAATGCCCCAGAGCCTTGACCACACCAGCCCTCCCAGTCACACTGCTACAGGCGCTTTATCCAAGGCAGCTAGAGGAAAACTGAAATACCACAGCAGCTGCTGCCCTGTGCTCCACCATTCCCTTGCCATGCCAGGACAGCCAACAAGCCAGGTGACCCAGCAGCGATTAAGGAACTACCACCTGCTTTTGGCAGGCCCCAATAAACTGGTAAAAACACCAGACATATGAAAACCTCTTCCAGCCTGAAGAAGCAGCATCTACCTGACAGAGAAGCTGACAAAACCTCCCACACCTCTCCCCACCGGCAGGGAGATGATCTGCCAGACCAAGATAATTAGGTTATCACGTGCTGGTGTAAGCGAGCTGCACTGCACCACAGAACTGCCTGAACACTCAGGAACTCCACAGGACAAAAAGAGCAACACAGCAGGGAGATGAAAAATTATTAGCCAACTCTTTTCATACCCTACAGGAATATAAGCTAAAGCTCCATCTAGGTATGTCTCCCAAACCAGTTGATCATGACTGCAATACAAGTAACTGCAACAGATGCAAATGAGAGACAGAGGTAATTCATTAATTAAAAGTGCAATTAACTAAAAGTCGCAACTAACTGCAGCTCAGGAAGGTATTTAGATGAATGGTTATGCTCTGTGCTCAGTAGAGACGATTTTCTAAATGTGAGCTGAAGAGCAGCCCCACAGAGCACCACCAAAAGCCTTGCACCCACTGGAGGGGAACTGCAGGGAGAGCTCGCTCTGCCTCTGTATCGCCAGCTGGGAAGTGTGTGTGGAAACCATGCCCATCTCAACAGATCAGGGGCTTGTCCTTACCTGAGCTGTATCTGCCACGCAAACAAAACATTCTGAATTGATCTGATGAACACTTCTTCAGGAAATCCTAAACTCCGTGCACAAAAAGACAGCTTTAGCATGACATCAATTTCTTTGGGAGCTCTTCCAAGCCCTTGCACTTCAGACAAACTAATATGACAAATAACACATCCTTGCAGTCTAAGATAGGCATAAAATCTTTAAACTCTAACACTGCTTTAAAACCAAAACTAAATAAAATTCAATTCCATATAAGATAGATGTACATACATATACACAAGATATAAATATACACACGATGTCCAATACAAGAAAGTGAAAATTACTTTGCAATTACAATCAAACATACACTGTATAAAGAGCTTTGCAAAAACAACCCTAAATTAAATTATCAGACTACGACTGGGATACAATCTTATGGAAAGGAAGGCTCCTGAGTTTTGCTAACTTTACCAAAAAACCAAAAAAGATTTCTTGAAAAAGAAAGTAAGTGTACTTTTCCTGCAGGACAAGAATATGAAGAAACACAGGGAGTGAACAAAGATAAATCCTAGCAATATAAAAAAAGTTATCTGTGTTAATCATGAAGACTAATAAACTCCACTCTAATTTTTATCTAGCTTTACTAATAATTTACTGGAGTAAATTACTACTAGTACAGTTAATTTATATTAATAGTATAAAGAACTACTTAAATGTTTGGAAGGTACATTGATAAAACAGTCAATCATTTCCAACCCTGCCCTCAGCAAGGCTGGACACTGTGCTAGATTGACTGTGACTACTGCACTTCTGCTCCTTTTTATTTTTTTTAATTTGTAAACTGGTGATGATCACTGAAGTGCCACAAAAATCAAAAATTGTAAGAAGCCAGTACAAGTGAGAAAACATGGAATGTGTCATTTGCTTAAATTTCACAATCTGAAATAAGGCTTCTGCTACAAGACTAAACCAGCCTGAACACTGAAAAAAGCATCAGCAACGTGCTGTCTCAAGTGAAAATAGAAATAACTGAGGCAATCAAAATCAAGAAACAGTGAAACTGATTGTTTTGGTGGGTGTTTGTTTGTTGTGGGTTTTTAAAACAAACTGTATATAAATGAGTGTACCCAATGTACCCAGAAGCTTTACACTAATATCCAGAGGTAGAACAGTATGAGTAAAGTACAGAAATAAATTCAAATTTGGGAAAGGACCATCCAAACTAGAAAAAAACAATTCTGCATTTCCTTAAAAACAGAGAATAGATGAAGTATCACAAGTCTTCGACAGCAGGTTGCCTGGCCCTGTGTTATCACAATCTCTTCGATTTTGGAGGTCAGAATGAAGAGCTATTAAAGAAAAAGTTGGAGTAGGGTACAAGGGGGAGGGAAAACAGGGCAGCTGGATGCAGAGGACGCAGGGCTGCTGAGCCCAGGTGACAGCCTGGGATGCAGGTGGCCACCAGTCGGACCAAGGGAAGATCCTGGACAGACCTCCCTTCTTTTGGCACAGGCATAAAACCTTCCATGTAGGGCTTAACTTTCAAGCTGCAAGGTGGCTACACAGGAGAAAAGTGTTTCACTGGACTGGAAATCACTTCCTGGGAAGGATTAATACTTGTTAGCCATGTGTAAGGGCAAACGTGAAAAGTGGAGACCCACAAGGAAGGAGAGACAGACCTGAAGCCTTTGTTTCCTCCACACAAGCTGTCCCATCATGGGGGGCATGGAGGGGAACATTTTTGTGTGTCACTTTTAACTCCATGCACTGCATTTGCAGTCATTCCTCCACCCTGCCTACAGCATCTGCTGAAACTCATGAGATTTCTGTGAAAATTGTGAGCTCTGGGGAAACAGGGCTTAACTGTACCCAGACAGCATCAGAAGATTTAAGAATAAAGCAGCTCATATTGAACTTCTTTTTAAAGGGATTTTAATTAAGTCTTCCAAGAGGGCAAAGGGGAACATATGTCCCGAAGCAGCTTCCCAAGCTTTGTGTAAAGAAAGGATATCACCCTATTGGAGCAATAGGCATCAGCCAGGACAGGAGCCACCCCAGCGCCAAGCACAGCTGTATCACACATGCCTGGCAGAGAAACCTTGCTCAGGGCTACACAAAAGACTGGAGGACACAGTAAAATAGACATAGTCCTGTGGCTCGTGGGTATCAAAAGGCAAAGCTCACTGTGCATCAGCAAGGCCACCGTATAAAAATAAAGGGTAATGGGAAAGACTGCTGCAATAGTGTGTTTCAGGACGCCCAGTAGCTTCTGACAAAATGCTGACACTATGTCCCATTTCCTAGTCCTAAAGAAGGACAAGGAAAAACATCCACTCTTTTCCAAGTCCACGCTTTTTCAAAGAACACACACTACTAAGAATAGACAGATGAGAAGCCATCACTACAGAACAGAAATCATTCAGGTTGGAAAAAACCCTGAGACTGTCGAGTCCAGTCACAAATCTATAGTGCAGGATTCTGGCAGTGGGCACAAACTCTGTCCCTACAAACACTCTCAGCTCAGCGAGATCCATTGTTACAAGCAAACCCTGACTTGAGCAGGTATCCCACATCCAGATCCACTATAACAGATACATCAGCACTAGAGAAATACTGCAGCATAAGCACACACTCCAAAGTTTTCTCAAAAGAGGTCTATGATTAATACTTACATATTACAAACATGCAATGCTTCAAACAAAGAAATTACCTTAATCGTTATGTAGTTTTTTAATGATTTTGACATTTTTTCTTGACTTCCTTTAACGTGTAAATGCCCTATAGTAAAAAAAAAATAAAATTAATCAGGATGAACAAGTGTGCTTCTGAATAGGGAGCAAATGAGCAAGACTGCACTGAGATACTGCAAATGCTGGAGGCAGCAGATACCCGCCAACCATTTCAATGCAATGGGTAATGTTTTTCAATTGCTTCACCTACACACCTGCACACCTCCTGCACACCTCTCCATCCTCAAAACTTCCACTGGGTGAATTCTAAAATATAGACATTGAAAACATTTAAAAAACCAAAAAAACCCACCACCACCATGAGTCGCCCTGTTCAGAATGGATAATAAACTAACAAAAAGAAGAAAGCAAATAGTTTCAGTCTTCACAGGACAAATACCTTACCTGTTACTCTTGACTTTTCAGAAGTATTTTAAGAAACATTTTCCAGTGATCTCATATGTAAAAAATCCTTAAAACTCAATCTTCTGTACTTACTACTTGCTGGTGGCTGCTAACTGGTTTTTTTTTTTTTACTCCAAAGTTTTATAGTGCTGGTTCAAAATATCTTAAATGCAAAATGAATTTTCAGCACATTCTCAACTTCTCCAGACTTGTGAGACTGAGAAAAAGCAGGGGGACAGAGGGAATTAGTTTATTTTAAAATGTGATTGCTGAGCACTGCTAGAACTTTCAATAGGCACATGCCCCACTGCTTTGCACGGCTCTGGCACAGGAAAAAGGTAGTAACACTGGATTTAAGAGAGTACGTGGAGCTTGGCTTTAGGACTGAAAGCTCTGTGGAAGACAGGAGATGTATAGCCTGAGGTTGCCTGCTTCCAGGTCCCATCCATGCAAGCCATGGCACCATCGCTGATGGAAAACACCAGTTAGTGACAGCACCAGAGATGCCAAGCATGCTGCCACTGAAAGACTACTCAGCATAATTTCAGAAATGCTGTTAAAAGCCTTAATAGGCTTCTCCTAATAAAAGAGTAATTCTGTAAGTTACCAACCACCCACAACTAACATGACATTTTTAAGCACTTCTGTGACCTGCAGATCATACTTTGAGGTAGATTTTTAAGCATAAACTTTTCTTGCTCTGTAATACCCTACCAGCACTGCATTCTTTCACATTTGGCAGCCCAGTGTTATCAGTGCCTCAGTGTTCCACAAGGACAATGTACAATAGTGCTCTGCTTTTATGGGTGGTGGCAGAAGTGGCATTTCTTGCTCAGCAGCCCATGCAGCTGTCTGCATTTTGTGCTATTCGCAGCACAGAACTGCTCTGCAGCCTTGCCTGGAACCCCCTCACTTCCACAAGTGGATAAAATCCCCATTACACTCATGTGGATATGAAAGCAACAAGCTCAGACGGGATAACGGGACCTGAAAAGCTCATGGTTTTACTTCTCAGCTATTTCTGACAATGATTCAAAGCAGCAGGGAGTCACCATGAGAAGGTTACCTCCAGTCCTACCCTCACCACCTCGAAATTGAATTCGGCACAATACACTCTATGGAGAGTAGGAATGAAACAAAAGATCTAAGAACGCAGAACCAGCTACAACAGCTATCCATGATAAAAAAAATCTTGCTTTTATTTTATCTGTCTTGTGTGCTAGCAGGTGAGGCCATTTTCACCACTGCACCATTAAACTTGGGACACTCAATAAGCATATTCAGGCTGTCAGACACATCTGGACACCTGCACTCTTGTGACTCAACTAAAACCCACAGCCAAAATTCTCCTGGGAGAAGGGGAAGAGCCTGGGAAGGATTACTTTTTGCCTAATTTCTAACTTACTTAACTTCAGGCAGCCAAGCTTAAAATAGCTGGATTGTGTTTTCCTAAAAAGGTACTGGTAACATCTGAATTTGAATTAATAGTCCTCTTCCAAGAGTTTCAGTACTTAGAATGATTTCATTCAAGAATACAGAATACATGGATTTTCATAACTTCGGTTTGGCACTCTTCCCAGAGTACAAGTAGTCTAAAAATAAAGTCCTTATAAGATTTATCCCTAGTGCAGGGATTTTCTTCCTCTAATGGGGATTGCTCCTCCAATTCTGAGCTGCTAAAATTCTGAAGTCTGTTAGCAGAATAAATTGTTTCTGAAGCTGATTCATTTGCCCTAAATAATTCACACCATCATCCTCCAGCAAGATTTTTTGACTTAATGAATGTAATCTGTCAGCTCCTAGAGAACCTCAGTGTACAAATTGCCCTTGGAATTAAGTTCTCCCTTTTTTTTTTTAATTGACTCCTCTTTATTTAGCTAGTATCAAAAAATATTTGCCCTACAGTTTCAGTTCCAAGTTTGAAAAGCCAGATTCGCTGGTTTTCAACAGAAGGCTTCACTTGGCAGTAACCAGTGCATCTCAGTGGAAGTGCAGAGGATTCTGCAGTGTCTCAGGAACAAAGCACACCCTGGAGGATGCAGCAGCCTCTGGACAACTGCTATTGATTTACAACAGGCTCTACACTGGGAACTGAAACTAGAATTCAATATTCATCCCATACAGTACAAATATATAAAAATGAAAGCTCATGTAATTCCCAGAGTGTACCACAGGCTTAACTCTGCAGCTCTTCTACTCAGAGAAGCAGCTCCCAGAGTTCACACAGACATCCTGCCCAAAATACTGATCAGCAAAAGAGAGGCTGCGGACTTGAATCTGACTTTCTATTGACTTCAGCTGTCCATTCAGGACCACCATGACTGCAATAGGAAGAATAAATGTCAAGGTCTCCATCAATGGGAACAGCATTAGAACCATCAGACAGTGATGTAGTCCAAAGCACTGTACAGCACAAACTTCACTGAATAAAGCACTTTTGTGCACAGGGAGCAAGGAGCACTTCTACATAATGCCAGGCAGTGGAACATGTTTTCATAGCATAAAATGCCAAACCTAAAACAGCAAAATGTTGTATTTGTATAGGCCTCTCAGGTGAACAATATTTTACTTACCAGAATGCAAAAAGTAGTTCCCCCACTGCTCACACTGATGATACACCTCACACTGTGCAATTTCATTTTCATGATGAGGAAATGCAAGATCTATTCCACCGGTATGGATGTCCAGCTGCTTTCCAAACACTGCACTGTAACAATATTTTCCTGATCGGTAAGTAGAACACCACAAAAGCTTTTTGTAAAAAGAAATGCAGAAAAAAATAAGATGAAACACCATAAATTTAAGTGTACAATTTAGTAACTGCAGTTTTAAAACAAGATAACTGCAGTTTTAAAACAAGACTTAACACATCTCTTATGTGTACCGTATCTTATGTGGATACCAAAACCGTAGCAGAACTTGTATGGACAGGACCCATATCTGCTCACAATTACTTCTCCTTAGCAGAATAAATTATTTTTCTAGCTTACTTTAAAAGATGGCAAGCAGGATGTCTCCTTTTCTTGTTCTGCTACAGTTTCAGTATCAGAGAGGTGACTTTATCTGCAAACCTAACAACTTCGAAGCAGCAAACATTTCTGTAAATTTGGTATTACTACTCCTTATCTTGTACCTTTTCTGTAAGAATTCAGACAATACTGTGTGCAGTCAGGTCAAGCTGGGCAGGTTAGTAACTTTATTTTGCCTATCTGTTAAACAAAGATTACACTTACAGCCTCACAGGGATATAAGTCAACCTCAATTGCACAGAAACCAGGAGTGCTCAAGCAGGGGAAAATGCAAGGTCTAGACAGACAGACACACACACACACAAACACATACACATGGGCCTCTCTTATGTCACCTTAACAAGTTGCTCCTGGTAGCCAGCTACATATTAATACTTTGGTCCCTTTTTGAGACAACATACTCAGCTAACACCCTGCCACATGATGGCTTTGCAGAAGCTGCTGGAGCACAGGAGGAAAAGACAAGGAGGAAAAGAGAGGAGGGAAGAAAAGAGGGGCTTTCACCATCTCCCAAGTTCATCCTTCTCTGCTCCTGCCTGCTCCAAAACCAGCTAAAGCATAAATCTTCCCAGGACTGACTCTCACCTTCCCTTGTGCCACCTACAGAGAGGCACTTGCTGATTCCTCCAACAAAACCATTAAGAGCTGGAGAGAGGCGACAGATGGATCTGCCAAACGCTCAGGGACAAGAGGAGCAGACCACCTCACCACAAGGGAAACTGCTGAGAGAAGATCAGACCTGAAGGAATCAAAGCAGGGGATTTCCTCCTCCAGAGCTGCTCTAGAGACCAGAGACTCCTCATTCACCTTCACGGACTTTTCAAAATTAATTCACCTAACTTAAAGTGCTTTGAGATACTTGGCAAAACAGACAGCTAAGCAAGCACTGCTTAAAATGGGCCTTGGACAGCTGACTGGGACAGCAAATTGTTTTAGGTCACTTACAAAAGTAAGCTCTCAATTTTTCACTGTCCAAGATTACTACACTTATGCTCTCCATGGGTCAGCTTTTATTTAAATGGCAGGAGCCTGATCCAGCCTCAGTAAAATACATTTTTACAAAAAGAAATGCAGACTAGAAACAGCACTGCAGTAGCAGACAGGCCATTTTGTAACTGGCATTTCTTATCTGTGCATTTCTGTCACAGGTTGTACATCAAACACAGCATGATTTTGTGCACCTTGATTGCTTTAAGAGCTGCCTCACCATGCTGAAACTATTTACAGACAGAAAATCACCTTTATAAACACTTTTCACAAGCAGGTAGCAATGACTAACAATCCCAGGTGAACCAGAAAAGCATATGAAAGAGAAACCTAAAGCAGCTGGTTCCACCTCCTTTCAGCTTCAGTCAAAAATTTAAGCTAAGCAGGGTCAGATCTAAACTATTTGTTATTGGTTTCCAAAAAAAGATCCGAGACTAATGAAAAACTAAGTACCACTATCAATCTTCCAGGAGAGAAGATTTTTTTTCTCCTGTGGTGAAAATAAAACTATGAATTAAGAGCAAATTACATCAAACCAACTGCAAGCAAAACACTACTCAGCAAGAAAGCTGAATAACACTTAGATCATTACTATGAACATCCACAGCTGCTGCTAAGACAAGGCCAGCAAGATCTCACAGATCAAAATGGAATCCCATACCCTGCCCTCCTGACACAGCACTATATCCTGAACTAGGTCTGATGGAGGCTGCTAGAAGTGGAAGGGAAGCGAATGAAAGAGGTACCATAACTTCCACCAAACCTTTTGTTACTCAATTCAAGTTACAAGACTGCTAATCAACTGTGTGATCCTGTGTGCCATATTTTATGTACCAAGTCTGACTCAAGAGAAGGTGCTAAAACATAGAGACAGCTACAACAGCAAGGTGAAGCAGAGTTTATTTGGGCCACAGGTGACAACCCAAGTTGCATAAAATGGTCACATTAAAACCCGTGCTATCTACTGTTCAGAAAACACTTTCAATATTCAATATTCAATATTCAAAATACCATTGTACTGTGACTGAAAACAAAAAATAACATTAGATTTATTAAAATCCAAGAAATCTGACCTCGATATTGTGGAACATTCAATGTGCCATCCAGGTCTTCCTTTTCCCCAGGGAGAATTCCAAGACAGCTCTTGAGGCTTGGCAGCCTTCCACAGGGCAAAATCTTTACCATGTCGTTTATCAGAATCAACTGGCAAGAATAAGTGATATGTTAATGGGATATGTCTCAAAGGAAAAAAAATGACCAAATGAAAGCAAGAGGAAATGTGTGTTTAGTGAAGTACTCAGATTTTAATCACCCTCAATCAAATTCTTTTCATTACAACTTCCCTCCCTTCCCCCTTATAAAGGGCTTCCAGTAGATCAATCAAGCAATTGAAAAACATAGGATATTGAAATAGATTTTGACAAACTACAAAGATGGATTCAGGATTCCTTAATACATCCTATCCTATCTGTCCTCTTGGTCTTCCCTGATTTTCCTGATTTTTCATTCATTTAGTTACATATCAGTCAGTTTCCCCAGGGCAAACTGACTGCACTGCAGCACAAAAGGCAACAAAAGCAAACCAAAACCCACAAAAGGCAACAAAAGCAAACCAAAACCCTCAAACAAAGCCCCATAATTTTTTCTCTGGGACACAAGTACTTTGTGCTTCAAATTCTACCAAAAAAAGTGTACAGAGATAAGAATCAAAACTATTCTTGGACAGTAGGAATTTTTCAGTACCATTTTCACCAATGAGTTCACTACAAAGGTCTCCTAACAGCTGTATTTGCTCCTTCCTTCACTACATTGCCAAGGATGTAGTCCTTTTTGTCACAGTACTGCAGGATTGTTCATCTCTGCTGACTCCTAACCCCCCAACAAATACACAGTACTCCTGGGCAGGAGCCATAGAACAGGGTTCTGGACTCTGTATTTTTTTTCTGACAAATACATGACCTCACATTAAGAACCATACAATTCAAAATTCCTGAGAATTAAATGGACAGAAATATAACTCTAGTTTTATCCACTGAATCTTCATCTGGGCTCTGCCATTAGATTGCCAAGCTCTGGCTGACCAGTATCTGCTGTCTCCAACTCTCTTTTGCCCTTTTTTGAGTATACTGCTACAAAAGAACACTCTTCAACTTCTTCGTTGTAAGCAAAACAACTGCTAAAATCTTTAGAAATAACAATACGTTTAGTTGTGACTTGAGGGAAAGCAGGGTAAAACATATCATTAGTCACAGCTGAGGCTGGAAGGCATGCGTGGAAACAGTCTAATCCAACCCCCTGCTCAGAGCAGGCTAAGCTACAACAGGCTGCCCAGGATAGTGTCAATTTGGTCTTTGATTATCACCAAGGATGGAGACTCCACAGCCTCTCTGAACAACATGGTTTGTGTTAACCATCCTCAGAGTAAAAAGGATTTTTCTTAGCTTTAAATGGAATTTCCAGTGTTTCAGGTTGTGATCAGTGCCTCTTGCCCCATCACCAAGCACCACTCAGAATAGCCTGGCCCCATCTGCTCTGCTCCCTCCATCAGGTATGTGTACACATGGGTAAGATTCCCCTGAGCCCTCTCCTCTCCAGGCTGAGCGGTCCAAGCTCTCTCTGCTTTTCCTCATATGAAAGTTACTTCAGTATCTCCATCAAATTTGTGGCCCTTTGCTGGCCTTTCTCCAATATGTCTGTGTCACTCTCGTACTGGGGAGCACCAGACCGGCACTCCAGGCATGTCTCACCAGTGCTGAGCAGAGAAGGATCACCTCCACTGACCTGCTGGCAATGCTCTTCCCTGTGCAGCCCGAGAGGCTGCTGGCTTCCTCTGCAGTCAGTAATTACCTCTAAACAACTGTTGACAAAATGCATTCCCTCTGCGAGCTGTAATGCTGAAACAACTCCAGAGCAGAACTATGAGAATTTCTGGCTGCAATTCACCTGAGCATCAGCCTGCCAGGCATTTTCAGTAATTGCAAACAGATTTTTTTTTAATGATGAAATACCGAACTTCAGTTTGCGAAAGGATGAAGAAGACCTGCATCAAATTCTCCAATGCAGACACCTGATCAGACCCAACTTACAGAAACTAGAGAGGCTCAGCAACCCTGCAAAGCAGGAACTGCAGCAAAAGACCCACAGCCCAGGGCACAGGCCTGCTCTAGCACAGCCTATGGAGAGATTGCTCACCCTCACACAAAGAGGCTGCTTAGCCCAGTGACAAGTAATGAAGGATTATATAAATTCATCCACTTAGCTTCAGAGGAGTGCAACTGCCCCAACAACAGCATGGTAGATCAGGTTTCCCTGTGTTTACCTTGAACCTGGCTAGAGCAACAGCAAGAACCTCACCATCGCACTGTGAAGTTTCTATGTACCACTGCCAAGTACTTAATTAAAACTGATTAAGAATCCTAATTGTTCTAAGGTACCAGAACAAAGGTACAGAGGGAAGGATGCAAGAAGAAGACAGACCAAGTGTACTCCGGCACCGGCAACAGTGAGTGCTTCAAAAAACAACTGTGAAAGCAATGTAATCTTAATTAACAAGAAAGTTAGCGATATACAACAGGTTAGAAAACTGTTTCAGACTATTGAATGAAAGTTTGCACATAGATGCATCACTCATTCAAACAATGCTTTAACACAAACAAGTTGGTGCCATGAACTTACCTGCTTCATCTTGGGTGTCAGGATTAATAGTAGTTAACACTCCATATCTTTTTCCCCAGGACTTAACATCAAAATAAACATTGCCTAATAGAAAAGAAATGTTTAACTGTATAGCAAAGATGGGGCACATTGATCAGGAGATAACATTTCCCTGAAAGCAAAAGAAAGTGCTCTTCCACTCCCATTTGAAATTCTGATTTAGCAATTCAGAAATACTGCAAAAGGAGTAGCAGATGTTTCTATGTTACCCAGCTTTTCAGTAACCTCTGTGCACATGCTCAATCTGCCCATGCAACAACTTTGAATTCTGGAGATCTCCCAGGTTCTTCCTTGCCCATGCACAATCAGCAATCCCCTCCCCTACTGCGGCTCAAGCTACACCTAGTACAGTTACAATGCACTTGAATCCTCCTACAACCATCAGCTCGGCTAAAAAAAAAATCCCCACATTGTGCTTTGCAGGCACATCTTTTACAGCACATAGGAAATACAGAGCTCCTCTTTAGAGGTTCCCCCAGTTTTCTTGTAAAAACCAGGCCAAGAATTCCCCAAGGAGTTTAGATAACAATTCAATACAGTAAACAATTATATTAAGTAATGAGCTACATTTAACTTAGAAATTGAGTAATAGTTGTTCTGCCCACTCATGTCATCACAAACAATTTCCTCACACCCTGTTAAGCAACAGAAGGAAAGCCTGGCACAGTGTATCTCATCTGATTCCAAAACAGGATTACTAAGAGCAGTGACTTCCTATACATGTGCTGAACAAGGAGTCACCCTGCTCAAAATCTTACCTTGTGAGGTTGCATAAGCTTGTCCTTTGGCAATTATTGTTTTTATAAAGGAAATTATCTGAGGAATATTGTCAGTCACCCTCATATATACTGTAGGAGGAAGGACCTTAAAGAAAGAATAACATCCCATTAACCTGTATGAAACACACTGATGATGAGTTCTTTCACTCTAAGAAACAAACTTCTAAAGAACAAACAAACTAAAGAATATTCTCCTCAATTTTATCTTTAAAAAAATTTGCAATTATCATAAGAAGCTCATAAGCAGTATTTAAGATAATACACACACAGAAAAAATATTTGAGGGGTGACAGAAAAACCCCAAACTTTTCCCAGTGGCTTATTCTGTGCTTCTGACAGGGAGACAAGAAGCAAAGTCACCTGAAATCAATGAAAGAAGATGTCATGTTTCCGATGCTTTCAATGAGGCTATTTCTGCATTATAGTAAATATGCAATATCTCTGAATCAAAGTTCTACTGAATGTGGAAAAAAATTGTTCCTAAAGAAATTTAACCTGTTTATTCCAAAGCTTAGGACTGCTTCTCCCCCCATTTTCTTACTCAAAAGGTGTGCAATATCTTTCCAGAAGAATGAAAAAGTAAATCAGCACTCAGTTTCCAATAAACAAATTTATTTTTTCAGATCAAACTCTCAAAACCAGATTCCTTACCAAAATAATTGCTTAGAAATACTCTTAAATTTAGAATCTTGAGTATTTGTACCTTTAAGGCAGCCATATCTTGTTTAAAGTCCTCTTCGTAAATACGAGCAAGAGCTACTGGCGACAAATTCATCTGGAAAAAAAGCAGCGGATTAGTAAAACATACATCAGAGTAATAATATAAAATATGACAATCTTTTCTCAGACAGCTAATAGCTAATTGGAAGACTTAGAGAGCCCCCAAGGTAAAGAGTCAGAAAGCCTTATTCATCTAACATTGACAGGGAGGAGATGAAAGTTATTTATAACTTTAAAGTAGTATTTCATTTATGCTTCTCAATTTCCAAAATATTAACACATATCTTTTAAGAGAAAGCAACCAAAGACTAAAACCATAAACTCCTTCCCTCTCTTATTATTTTCCTCTTGAGAGGATCTTCCATTTCCAGTGACAGAATATACTACACTACACGGGACGTAAAATCCATTCAACTTACTGACAAGAAACACCAATACCACCTACGTGTCAGAATGACAGATCAGAGACTTGCAGGATGAGACAAGATATCAATTTTCAGTGATTAAGAAAATAAGCTATTGCAGCAGATCATGGGTACTCATAGATCTCAGTATTGAAAGTCAATTCCACGCTTTGCCAAGTCCAGCGTTTCTCAAGCACCTTCTCTGCATTTCTCATTCATGGGACAGGAACAGGTTCCTCTTCCAGAGGGGATGAGAAAATGTAATCCAAAAGGAAAGGAAACTTGCACATGATAAGGTACTTGCTCTTAAATATTCAGAAGGGACCAGGGATTAAAAGATGCATGACAGCAAAACCTGCTCTAGCAAGCACCAGCATGGTATCAAAGTGCTTCAAATGCATGTTTTTACATCTTCTCTGAGAATAAACTACTGGGGAGAAGACAACATACTGTCAGCCTCTCCAGCTAGCAGATAACCAAATCATTAACAACGTAAGTCCCATTTCATAACTTCCAATTCATTACTGGAGCATCTTTATGGGTTTTGATTTTCAGAGCGCAAATGCGTACCTCTGTTTGTACAAGCTCCTGGACAAAGCAGGAGTTCTGGTGGACAGTCCAGGTGTTCATCCAGCAATGAAATGGGGAAGGTGCTCAGCACTGAAAAACAAAGATATGCTTCTGCCTACAGACCAGTGACTGGATTCAACTCCCTAGACAGCTCAGCTGCTTCTTTGATCAAAAGAGAAACAAATGTGCCTGCTGAAAGAAGATGGGGAAATTCCTCCCATCCAGATGGATGTTCAACACACAAAGAGACTCATCCCTCTCTCAAAGAACCACTGAGGGCATGCTGCACATTCATCATAAACTAGATACTCAGCTTTCAGGTTTCCCCCAGATGAACCCCACCAGAGGATGGAGAACAGCTTAGGCACATTGATTCTACCACTCTAATGCTTCAGGTACACAGGTTCCAACAACAAAAACAGGCTACTGAGGTAGAGGCCTTGGCCATCCAGACAAAATGGTTGAGCAAACATTTCAAAAAGCTACCAAAAAAAAAGCCATGGAAAGATTACTTCATAGAACCAAAGAATGCAGTAAATGAACACATCTTTCAAGAACATGTAATTTCCCCCTCCTCATACACAAAATCTCTAAGATGTTCTGACAATACAGAAAAATTTTAAAATGCAAACATAGATATAAAATGCCTGAATTTTGGAGGGCTTCTGTTTGCTTTTAAATTGTTTACTGCCTTAGAAAACTGCAAGTAAAGGGACTAAGGCGACAGACATGTATTTCTACATGAGTGGTGTGCTCGTATTCGTTTGAATGCAGAGCCCTACATTTAACTGCAAAAGTAACAGCTTACTTAAAGATTAAGCAAAAGGGACAGCTGTCAAATTCCCTGGCTCCAAGAAGCTACCGTAAAGCTTGCAACTGCAATTCAATCCAACACATTCACTTATGATCCTGAAGACTGAGTTACAGATTCTAAAATCAAATAAAACAAAAGACTCAAAATGCAGAATAAACCACAGAATACACTCTTAGTGCTTCAGGGTTCAAAAAGTTTTAAAAGCAATTAAAAAAACAAAGAATTTAAATAATCATACACCAAGCTCATCTGGCAGAAAAAGGTCAGATTAAAATTCAAAAGAGAACACATTACAGCCCCAGTCTTATCAAGACTTAACATGCAATGCTAACTTTCCTGTAGGTGACAAACTCAGTCAAGCCTGATAAAGCTTTCCAAGGTGCTGACATTGCAGCTAGATGGTGCTCAGCACCTTCCAGGAACTGCCCTCAGCCTCCTGTGTGGCAGTGCTGTATGTACTGCCTGTCATGATCATGGCACACAGTGCTTCTCCAGAACTCAGTCAGAACCCCTCTGGCTGTTAAGTTTCGGGATAATTTCACAGTGCTGAGGATTCATGCAGGACTTTTATTCCCTGCTAGCCTCCCAGACAGTGGGAGAGGGCAGGAGGATCCCAGCTGTGGGTGCTGTAAGGTAGCCCCCTTCTCTGCCTCTCCCCATCACACAGCTCTGCACCCCTTTACCCCTACACAGCTCTAGGCATCCAGCCCTCCTCACTCTCGGACCCATGACAGCCACACTAGGGGACCAGAAATCTCAATATTTATTATCTACTAATTAAAACAAACATAACGCAACAAAAGAACCCCAAACCCACGTTAATCTTCCTATGTAAGCAGCTCAGAAAACACCAAAAGGTTGAGTCAAAGACTGCAGCAAACACCTACCTCATTAGCTCTTTTTATTATCTTGTCATCTATGTCGGTGATCCCCATCACCATGATAACTTCAATTCCAAAAAACCTTGTCATTATCCTTCGAATTATATCAAACCTAACATAGGAGCTGGAAGAGAAAGAAACATGAGCTTTCCAACATGCAGTAGTAAGAATAAACAAATATAACCAACAGCCAACAGGGACAATCGAAATACCCCAATATTTTCAATTAAAAGATCTTCAGTGCATAAAGTGTTTTTCCAAAACCAGTTGCTACCTGCACAAAAGTCAAGCAAATTTCTCTTGAACTGGCCTACCCTCTTCTGGCATTAGTGACACATTACATCAAATTTTCTGAGTGTTTTCTTTATTCAAGCACCAAAGGGCATCACAAACTACATGAGCCAGAAGACTCATTCAAAGCCAACAGGACAAAACAATACACAGAGATCAGATATTCCTGAAATACATTCTTTGGGTTTAGTATATTCTAACAGGTTGCCAAAAGTCCTGCAGCAGAAGAACAGGGAGAAACAAAGCAGAACTCAAATGAACTTCGCTTAGGCTTGAGTAGCAACAACAACAACCAGCCACCAATAAACTATTTCATTTACACAGCACCACAGATCTTCTCTGATAACAAAGACTAGCTGCTCTGTAGGTTATTTTGTTTTATTTACACTTGAGAATAAAAGTTATTCTGAAAATTATTCAGGGTTTTTGTCACAAAGAACAGTATTTAATTCTGATAGACTGATATATGTACAAACTGTATAGGGCTGCTGCAGCTCCTTCTGCCCACAGACTCTCCATTTGCAATTCTCAAAACAAATTTTGACTGAGTTAAACCCAATTATTAGGTGGGATACTAGAAGGTGACTGCAAACTCTGGGTCTGCCCTGCCAAGATGATGAGAATCCTCAGCCTTTCTGGGCTCTGTTTTCTCCAAAGCCAGCAAGGAGATCCACACACCTGCAGGCTCCCATTTCACCACAACGTCACAAAAAATGCAACTCCTGTGGCCATCAGAACAAAAAAGTGTAAGCAACTACTAGAAACACATTTGCACCCTTCCCCTCAGCTGCAGGTGCCAGGTGGAACTAAGGTACTGATTTATGGATGTGTAATATCTTGATGAGGAAAAACACTTTTTGTTGTTGTTTGTGTCATGCCCATGTTGAAGAAAGACTTTTTGAAAGCCTTGCTGCCAGGGAGATACTTTTTAATGAATACCAGCTCACTGGTAATAAGGTTCATCTACTGTGGTGACACAATTCCATAAGAATATTAAATTGGTCTTTGGATCCTGTTCAGAGGAACAATGCCAGCATCAAAAGCTTGATATTAGATTTAACAGCCCTGCAGTCACTGCTCCCAGAGCAGGCACAAATTTCACACTGCTCCTTCTCCTCTGATCTTCCAACTGAATTAATGGAAGAAACACTGCAAGAGCCAGAACAGATTTCCTGACACCTCAGAAAGCAGGGTCTTTACTACTTCAGGACTGAAAAAAAAAAGCCAAGACAGTCAAAATCAGGGGGTGGCAGAGCACACACTAGAGAAATCACTTGTCCTTGGTTTTACTCTTATTTCCAAGCATTCAGCTGGGAACCTGGATGCCAACCAGGCTGCAGCTCAAACGGCTACAACCGAGGTCAGACCCAGAACTGGGGGAAAAAATAGTACTATTTGCCTATTTTACTTTTTTCTTTATACAGAATGGGTGTTGGATGTCATGTGGAGGCAGACAGAGCATCTGTTTCTAAGACTGGAAGCACAATATACTAGAGAATGCTAAATTATTTAGAGAAATAAGTACTCCTTGTGGAAGGGAAGGAAGACAGGAGAAAAATAATGCCATTATTTCCCAAATCTCCTCAAGGATCTCAAGCTCATTTCCATGATCCATTTCTGCGTTATTACCTGATGCATTTGTTGTGCTTGACATAAGCCGAAAGTAAGACAGAGGGGAAAAAAGGGAATTCTAGTGAGAACAGAGCATGTGGCAAGAGTAAAAAGCTAGGTCAGTTTTCTGCTGAGACCTGACAAAAGCAAGGAGAAAAACGACACCACCACATACAACAGTACAGCGGCATTAACATTAGCACTGCCAACAGTACTTTTACATAACTGGTATTGTAAGTCTTCCTTTTTACAGAATAAAGCAGCAGTTGTGCAGTACCGCAATGGTTCAGTTCAACACAAGCAAGATTCAACACAAGTTTCTGAATGAAGTTGAGACAGGAAAAGAAGATGTGAAATCCCTTACATTAAAAAGGAATTATTAAATTACTGAAATGCACAATATCTGATCTTCATACAGATGGCAATCATCTGATAAACCCCTTTTCCAAGAGCCCAAGACAACTTGTTTTTTAAGAATAAGGAGACAGAACCTCAAGAGCAGATGTGTTGTTTTAAAACAAGTGGCAGCAACCTTCTCTGATGTATTTAAAGTACTTTTTCAAAGTTACCTATAATGAAGCTGGATAATTGTTGTAACAATCCTAATGAACTACAGAGAAAAAGCCGTGCTATTCTGGATTTTTTAAAAATTTTTAAACATATTAAGCCACTGTAGTGTTACCACGCAAAAAGGCCTTTAAGCTTCCTGGACTTTCGGAGATTTAAGAACAATGGCGTTCATCTGTAAACCTGGAAAGTACTTTTCTAACAGCCAACTCTGCACGATTTTTCCTTGGTGCCAACACAGCGTCTGAACTAAACCTGAGGTGAAACAATCTTTTCACATGGCCATGAGGCTCTGCTCCAGGATCACAACTCCTCCACATCAGAAGTCACATTATGCTGATAGAACTTGCCCAACCCAAACAGACTGCACACAGTCCTAAGACTTCTTCCCAAGACATGGACATGCACTCTGCCTCAGCCAGGTAGCAGAACCAACAGCTCTGTCATGGGTTACACCAGCCCAAGAGGAAAAAACACGTAACAAACAGACTTTTGCCCTTTGCACAGCACAGGAGGTGAAGGGCTGGAGCGCCCCATGTCACCAGTCACGGCTCTGTCACCTGGATACACACTGGAGCCTGGGGATGTCTGGCACTGTATATCTGCCTGGATGCCCTCACACCACTGGCCTGGGGATGTCCTGCACTGTATATCCACCTGGATGTCCCTGTGTTGCAATCCACGACTCACCAGGCGTGCCCGAGATGTGCATGGTCATACACTGTCGGCCCGCAGCTGTACCTGCAGAGAGGGGAAGCAAACGGAATCACAGAACTGTTACGGCTGGAAGGGACTTCTGCTGATCACCCAGTCCAAATCCCTGTCAAGGCAGGGTCACCCACATCAGATTATACAGGAACGTATCCAGGTGGGTTTTGAAAGGCTCCAGAGAGGGAGCCTCCACGAGCCCCCTGGGCAGCCTGTTCCAGTGCTCTGCCACCCTCAGTGTAAAAAAATTCTTCCTCAGAAGACAGTAGGTAAAACTTTTTGTGGTTTAGTTTATGGCCACTGCTCCTCGTCCTGTCGCTGGGCAATGTGAAAAGAGCCTGGCACCATTCTCTTGACACCCACCTCTGAGATATTTATATACATACTGATGAGATCCCCTCTCAGCCTTCTCTAGACTTAACAGGCCCAGCTCCCGCAGTCTCTCCTCGTAAGAGAGATGCTCCAGTCCCCTAATCACCCCTTGTGACCCGTCGCTGGAGCCTCTCCAGTCTTCAGTCTTTCTTGTACTGAGGCGCCCAGAC
>VZRL01000952.1:94573-174442 GCA_013397895.1 Origma solitaria
TGTGAGTGTGGGGGGGGACACGGTCGCGTTTACGACTGGGCTGAAGCGCCCCCTCCCCTCCCCGGGCTCAGGGCACACCGTCCCCGTCCCTACGGGCGGAGGGAAGGAAGGGGAGGCCGGTTTGGGGGACTCGGGGCAGCTTTGTCACTTGGTCGCTGGCGTCCGCTCGGGAAGAGCGGGGGAGGGGGGGTGCTTTATTCTGTGCCGCAGGTAGCGGTGACAGCCGGGGCGCCGGGAGGTGGGGACCCCCTCTCTCTCCCTCCCCGCGCCCCCGTGCATGTGGCCTTAGGGGCGGTGAACAGCGAGCCCTGCCTGCCTTTCCCCCAGCCGCTCCTCGGGCAGCCCGCCATGAGAGCCCGGCAGCTCCCGGGGGAAGGGTCTGGGAGAAACTTCCTCGGGAGCCCGCGGGGGGCTGTCGGGGAGGGAGGGGAGAAAAGGACAGGGCGGACATCGCACCCCACGAAGCCACATCCAGCGGGCACCTCCGCGCTGTGCTGGGAAGGGGCGTCCGTGCTCCTTTTATAGACACCCGTCGTTAGCATATCGCGGCTCGCCACGCCCGTCGGGAGCGCTGATAGGGTGGGGGCGCCCCCACGGGCTCGGCTCGCCCCGCCCCCCTCGCGGATTGGCTCCCGGGCCGGGCCGGGCTGTCTCGCGCCCCCGCCCCCTTGTGACGTTTCGAGAAGCAACTTTTCCGTGGGGCTGATTTGAATATCTCGGCCGGCCCCGGCCGGCGCGCTCTGATTGGCCGGAGCAGCAGTAGGGGGCGGGGCAACCTTGGCCGTCCGGAGTGTGACTGACGTGTCCCGCGGTGGGGGGAGCGCCGCTCCCGCCGCGTTCCCTCTCTCGTGAATGGCCGGAGGGGGCGGGCGCGAGCGCTCTCGCGCCCGCCGTGATTGGTCGGCTCCCGTTGTCAATCACTCGTTCGTTTCTCCGGGAGGGTCTGCGCGGCGCCGCTCGGGCAGGGGGCGGGGCCTCCCTGCTCCCCCGGTCCCGCCGCGCGTTCCGCGGGGACGCCCCGGTTTCCTGCCCGAGAACAATGGCGGCTCCGTCACCTCCGGGGCGGCCCCCGGCGCCGCAGAGGGGCGGGGAGGGGGCCGGTTCCTCGCCCGTGTCCCGCTCGTCGTCGTTCCGCGGCGTCTCAGCCCCCGTGAGGCTGCGGAGCTGCGCTGGGAATAAAGCTCCGGTAGCATGGTTTTCCCCCGGGCCGAGCGGCGTTTGCGGTGCCGGGAGCGTGCGTTCGCCAGTCTCGCAGAACGCAGCTTTCCGCTCCCGCTGCTGCAGCACGGCGCGGGAGCGCGGTTTCGTGGAATTGCCGGCAGCTCAGGCTCCCGAGGCGGGCCACTCCAGGCAGCTCCCCGAGCCGCAGCAGCGCCGCCCGGATGGTTCTTCCAGCCGCTGCACCGAACGGGGCTGAGCATCCTCGGCTTTGCGGCAGCTCCCGCTCCGTGTCTCACATACCAAGCGGCCGTGCCGGGCCGCGCTCTGCAGGATCCCAAGCCTGCAGCCAGCGCTGCTCCCGCGCAGCAGCGCCGGGCCGGGACGTGCTGCCGGGCGGCAAGGCAGCGTGCCGTGATGGAACCGAAGTTTTCTTAATGCCGAACTTCGGTCAGGAATTGTGCTATTGAGACAGACTGTTCTTCAGGGAGGTTGCCCACCTACCAGAGTCAGATGGGTTAAACTGATGACATCAGTCAAGTGCCAAATCTTAAAGCATAAAACTTCTGCATTTCAGCCACTGAAAATAATTAACACTGCTTTTTCAGCCTTTCTGAATGTGTAATCTGCTGTATGTTTGAGGGGCCTTTTGGTGGTATCTTGGTTTGGCTTTTTTGTTTTTTGGGTTTTTTTGTTTTGGGGTTTGGTTTTTTTGTTGTTGTTGTTGTTGTTTCGTTTTTGGGGTCTTTTGCAGGTACAAAACCCCCCAACAATTGCTTAAGATGGTTAATAGCATGTCAAAATACCGATTTGCTCAGGCGGGTTATACTGCAGAACCAGCTGACAGGTCATGCTTAACCAGTGTGTGAAGCACAAGCTGCAGCTCTAAAATCTCAAGTAAAGCTTGCATAATATTTCCATGTCTTCACTGAAAATCATGTGTGTTTAAAAAGTGCCCATGAAAGACAAAACCTAAACCACAGGGTAGTTCTTGTTTTGTATATGTGTCACATTCTCCGATTAATAAATAAATAAATAAATTCAAGTTTTAAAGAAAGTTTTGGTAATGCTATTTGATGTATGAGAGATCCTGGTTTCTCTTAGATGAGCTGAGGTCAAATTTTATATCTCAGTATATTTTGCTTCTCTAAGACAGAATGTTTTAACCTTTGAGAAAGGGAAAATTCAGAGAAGAAAGGAGATGCAGGAAAAACATTCTGTGTGGTTTTGAGGACTTTATATGGAATGCTGAGTGTCCTGTATGCTTTAGGTGATTTGTGTATCATAATCATCTTCTTAAAAATAGGTTTCCAGAACCATTCTTGAAACTCTAGACACTTTTTGTGCATTGCTGTTTCTTATAGACTGTTAGAACAATCCTTGAGGTGCAGTCGAGGATCTAACATATTTTCAGTGCCAGCGTTTTAAAGCAGAAGCTCTAGCTGCTCTCATTGTTTCCTATCATCTTTACTGTTATCTTTCAAGTTGATCTCCTGCTTTGCAGTAAATATTTAATTAATGTAATACTTTCGTGTTTTAAAAAGTAGCAACATGTATTTTACAGAAATTATAGGTAGGAAATAATTTACACATCCTGGATATTGTTATCCTAATTCTGCAGTCCAGGGATTTACATGGCGTCGTATTTTCAGCAGAAATAGCTTGGCAGTATTGAATGAAATAGCTTTGGGTCCAGATCATGTATTTGGTTCTTCTGCATTTCCTGTCAAGTAACCCAGCAACTGGCTTCTACACTGGTTTGTGCTTTCTTTCTGCCCCACTCTCTTTCTTCCACTCTGTCATTCACTAAAAATGTTAATGTTCTTATACAGAAAATATCCATTGATTTCCCCTCTAATTTTGCAGTTAAGTTTGGAACTTTTAATGGTATGTGTATTTGTTTAGTTCTTTTCAATTACTAAAAAGTTTAAAGGCAAGTATTATCAACATACATAAAAATATATTTAGTAACTTTTTTTTTTTCTAAATCAGCATTTGTATTCTATTCCTGTGGGACCAAGTAGAAAAAAAGAAATCCAGTGGAATCATAAGCTGCGTGTTAGATGCGAACTTCAGGGAATCTGCCTTTGACCAGTGCTGCGTGTTACAAGAAGTTGTTGCTGTATGGAAGGAAAAATAGTAGGTTTTGTTTGGCCGTTCTCCCTGTCAAAAATATTTATTGTTTTTATTTCTTTTTTGCAGAGATCCTGAAGGACCTGGATGATTACTATGAAAAATTTAAACGAGAGACAGATGCTGTGCAGAAGAGAAGAATGTTGCACTGCATACAGAGAGCCTTGATTCGGAGTCAGGAATTGGGGGATGAGAAGATCCAAATTGTCAGTCAGATGGTGGAGCTCGTTGAGAACAGAACAAGGCAAGTGGACAGCCACGTGGAACTGTTTGAGACTTGTCAAGAGAGTAATGACACCACTGGAAACAGCGGGAAAGCCAGCCAGGATAAGTCAAAGAATGAGACAATTGCACAGGCTGAAAAGCCCAACAACAAGAGATCAAGGAGACAAAGGAATAATGAGAATCGAGAAAATGCCTCAAATAATCATGATCATGATGACATCACCTCAGGAACACCAAAGGAGAAGAAAGCAAAAACGTCCAAGAAGAAGAAACGATCCAAGGCTAAAGCGGAGCGGGAAGCTTCTCCCCCTGACCTTCCTATTGACCCTAATGAGCCAACATACTGCTTGTGCAACCAGGTCTCCTATGGAGAAATGATAGGATGTGATAATGATGAGTGCCCCATTGAATGGTTTCACTTTTCTTGTGTGGGACTCAACCATAAACCAAAGGGCAAATGGTACTGCCCCAAATGTAGAGGAGAAAATGAGAAAACTATGGACAAGGCATTGGAGAAATCTAAAAAAGAAAGGGCATACAATAGGTAGTTTGTAGACTTTTCGTAGTGAAGGAAAAAACCCACCAAACCAGTGTATTTATTGTCAGTGTCACCTTTGTTGAGGTGAAAGGATTGTAAAATGTATATTTTTAAAGGAGGTTTAAAACTGAACCATTCCTGTTACAGGGACGGCAATAAGCAATTTTGTTTTTCATTTGGTAAGCCGTAACAAGAATGTGGTCTGTGGACCAATGTATTCCAAAAGTAAAATTGCAAGAATATTCGGGTGTTTCTTAAAAGATAAATTAATGATTTCCTTTGTTTCTTTTCTTCTTTTTTTTTAAAGTGGTAGCACTCTGCCCATTAAAATTTTGACAGATATCTCTGAAATGTAATTCTGTTTTCTTTAATGAAAAATGTTATTTACCTTTTGAGCAAAATTGTTAAATAGTTTAACCACCTGGCTGTATCTGAATAAAGCTGCAATACATTACAAATGTGACTTCTTTTGGTGATAAACAAGCAAGAGCAAACAAAAGGAGGGTAAAATTTGGTTCCTGCTACAAAGTGTCAGTATAACAGTTCAATAGCAAATGTTTAAATAGGCTTAGAGGATTATTTTTTAAAACAAAAAGTTAATGGTTAAATTTTACACAACAAATATTTTATATGCTGGCCAGGTACCACAAAGGCCATTTTAAAATGATTGAATATGTTTTATATTTAACCAGGAAGTGGTTTAGTAATGAGACATAACATAAAGGAAGCTTTATACTGTCACAGATAGTGGTGTAGCAATCCTTAATTTGTTTAAGTTGTATAAATGTACATTTTAAGTGGAGTTGCACTTACTGTATTATACTTGGAAATGCAGCCAAATGCCATTGTGTAACCAATGTGCATTTCCTGCTGTATGTATGAAAATTGTACAGATGTGATATTAAGAAATAAATGATATGACTTTGACAGTTTGCTTCTTTAGCAATCTTGTTTAATGATCATTCATATAGCTCAAAAAACCAAGAAATTTGTCTTTAACCTCAGCAGCTCCAGCAAGCTGCTGCTGGGAAGCCTGAAACTGTTGTAGTGGTAACCAAATTACAGCTCTGATAATGAATCTTCATAGAGCATATGGCCAGCAAGGTCGTAGGAGAGCCAAAATAGCATTTAACTTTCCATCCAAATCTTCTCATTTTCTGCTTCTGCATCACTCCCAGACCCAGACATTTATCTGAAAATCAATAGTACAGAGCTGGGCTTGTTCAGTTGTTTTCATGCTTTTTCACTATGGATATAATTTACTCCATGTTTGTTCTTAGCTGAAGGATCTTTTGCATTTCAGCGTTTTCAGAGTATTACTGCAGCCATTCCAGGGCAGGCCTCTTTATTCTTCATGGTCACCCTATGCAAAAACATACTTGCTATGATCCAGGTGCTCTGCCAGGTATCCAGTCCTCTGTTCCTTGGATGGACAGTGCAGCTTGGTCAGGCTGTTTCCTTCACCCGTGTGGCTCGACGAGGATCCGGGTGAGAAGCGGATGGGACCAGCAGTAGGAAGGCCATGGAAGTGAAGGTTGTGAAATAAGTGGGTCAGGCAGGAGTCTTGCATAAAAATATGGGAGCCTGGGCTTGGTTTTCTTAGAGCACAGCTTTCTCTGTGTGTAATTGTGTTGTTTTGTTTCTTGAACAGTGAAACCATACCACTGACATGATGCTTTCCCAGCTATATATTCCAAGAAGATCCTTCTCTTGGACATAGGGTTTTGGATCCAGCTCAGCATGAGACAGCTGAAGGGGCTCAATGTACTGACGTTGAGGGGCTAAAGATGTACTGACAGGTCCCAAAATGCACTGCATCACCTTCGTGGATGTTCCCTGCCAGACAGACATGCTCACAGTGACAAGCAGAAGTCCTGGTTTACTTCTAAATTGGTGCACCAAGTGTGTGCATCTGCATTTGTGTTTCTGGTCCCTACAGACTGTCATGTTACACTGAGCCACCTGTGCCTGGGGCAAGTGCCTGCTCCGAATCAGTGTCGTGCTCCTGAGATGGTTTAGGGTTCGTGTGTAATTTTTCTACTCTCTTACCCTTCTCCTTTCCTCTTTTCTCTAAAGCCTTCTGGTTTTTCATTCTCCCTACATGCTTACTGGTCTTTCCTGCTCCTCCCTCCCTCCACTTGCTGTTGTTGTGGCTAATGCCGATGTTTCTGGTCTTTTCTGCCTCAGCTGTTCTGTCGTCCTCCCACCAGCCTACGCTGAGAACATCAATACTTAGCAGCAGGACTGTACTAGCAAAACCCCAGTGAAACTTTATATAGGAACTAATGCAGACATGGTTTCAAACCAAGCCTTTTTCACAAAATGTCTGCATTGATTCTGCAGGATATTTTGAACATGAAAAGCCAGAAGGAAGCAACAGAGGTGCAAAAGAGGATGGTAAGAATGTTCAGCTAAAGATGGATCAGTAGAGTCGTATTTACATTGCCTTTAAATATTTCCAGCTGCTGAAGGCTGGCTGTGGTCTCCCGTATTTCAGTTTTTTGCTGAAGACGGCTACTGATCTGTAAAGCAGCTTGGAGTTACGTCCCTCTCCACATTTTTTCCCAGGCTTGTGTTGCCTTCCCAACTCACCCTGTTACAGGCAGCAGCACTGTTCTGCTCCTTGGCCTGAGGGCTGAGTGGACTGGCACGGGACAGTTTGACAGGTCTGGTTTCAGTCGATGGGCACGATTAGTTGGATGCAAGGGATTCTGCAATGGCACTAAGCTCTTTGTTGATGGAAGTGGAGCCATCTCGTGTTATACTGACACGCTGCCAAGTGCTGCGGACTGTGCAAACTTTGTCCTGGCTTTGGTACTTTGTCTAAAATGCTGTCTTAGTTATTTGCAGTGAATTTAATGGCCAGAAGAAACTTCCATCCTTTGAGCCAATTTTTGTTATTTCTGCGTGACAGATGAGCTGCTTTGCAAGCTTCCCTATATTGCCCAGCCGAGTGATTCGGACAGATCATCTGCAGGTTTGAGAAAGCGTTTGACTCTCTCGGTGACCCTTTCCTGCTGTGGCTGCCAACAAAAGGTTTGAGTGAGAGGGAGGCTCTTCTAGGAGCTGAGCTGAGGCTTCGTATCCATTTCCCACAGGTTAGTGAGTGGCTCTCAGGTGTGGTGGCATTAATGTAAAGTATAAAAATCATCGGATGTTTGCTGAGGAGGAAGTCACAGCAGCAGGAGTCGCAGACTTCTTAAACTCCTCATTGAAATCATTCAGGCAGCTGTAAGTGCTGCTGTTCTGTGTGGCAGGTGGAGCAGGTATGTCTGTGTTGTGTTGCTGAACCCCTGAGCTGATGATAAAGTCCTTCCAGCTACTGAAAAGTGCCGGTTCAACACTCAGGTCAAGGGAGCTGACAGCAGACCTTGACCCTGAGCTGTCCCTGTCCTCAGCAGCAGATCTGTTGTGCGGTGGGGCAGCTGGCAGTGCAGAAGAACGAGCTGGGAAGTAAAAGGCATCAGTGAGGAGCCCTTTGGGTGCTATGTCAGGTCCAACTGCGAAATGTTCTCAGCAAGCTGGGGAGAGAGGGAACCACTGCAAACCTGAACCAACAGAGCAGAGTATCAGTTTCAACAATTATACCATCTGAAAGCATCCCAATTAAGCAGAACTTCTGTCTCTGTTGAGCAGCAGCAACCTTGGCCATGCGTATCATTAGGTTTAAATAGGTTTCTTACTAATTAAGCACAGTTGCTGATAAACTCTATCCTCATTTCTTGGAGCGTGCAGAATAAATACAATTGAATTGGACTGCTCCACTGTTTTAATTTTTCATAGGGTATTTTAAGTTAATATTTTAAGTTGTAATAGCAATGAAAGAGATAAAAATACTGTAAACTGTTTCACAGAATATAATAGAAATCATGTAAGAGAAATGCTTCAAAACAATATCTTTGTAGTGAATTCTGTTGTTTTAGTTAGATTTATCATCATTCTCATGGCCTATTTGCTGTATGTATGTAAAAAACCTCCACCCTTGTGCAGGAATAGCTCAAAAAAGCTAATTTCTGAGTATGAAAAGTAGTGTTAGCAAAAGAAATGTATCAAAAGAGTAGTGTGAGTACTGTAATGTCAAAAAATAATCAAGCTAATAATGCTCCATGCAGTTTCCTACCTTCCCAGGTGTTAATGAAGTCCTAGATGCAACAAAGAGGAGGAACGATGCAGTAAGGAAGAGCACCAGAGCATGTGCAGTATGTATAGGAAGTACTGGAAACAGTATTAAGGTTTTCTCCTGAGTTTAGGATTACATTTCCAAGATTACTTTCCCCAGTAAGCATTTTTAGTTGTCGATAGTCAAAAAAATCAAAGGTGTCTCTGTCCTGTCTCACAGCAGAAAAGCTGCATTAGTGGCCAGGACAGTTGTGTGGGGGGCTGGTGTCGTTCCCCAGCTGCAGTCAGGATTCCCAGGTTGAATTATTCCTTCAGTTCATTTATAAACAGCTTGGCAACGGTGGAAGGAAAAGGAAGGTGGGTGATGCCAAATTTTAAAAGCAGGTACCAGCGTTTAAATTTCCAGCTCTTACTTGAGAATTGTAGGTTAATTCTGTGGCCTAAGATCCCGCATTGGATCTGGCTGAGATGGAGCTCAGCCATCAGCTTTGCACTGGGAGCTAGAAAGGAGCTGACAACACACCAGTTTTGGCTACTGCTGAGCAGAGCTGGCACAGCCTCAGTGCTGTGTCTCCAGCATTCTGCCCCCACATCAGTAGGCTGGGGATGGGCAGGATCTTGGGAGGGGACACAGCCCGGCCACCTGACCCAAACTGACCAAAGGGATATTCCATACCGTATGACGTCTGCTCAGATATGAAAGTTGGGCAAAGGAGGAGGAAGTGGGGGACATTTGTTATTTAAGTTGCCTTCCAGTGCAACTGCTGCATGTCCTGACGCCCTGCTTCCCAGGAAGTGGCCGGACATCACTTGCTGAGGGGAAGTAGAGCATAAAATCTTTGGGGTTTTTTCCTTTGCTTGTGCGCGTGCAACCTTTTGCTTTTGCTTTGCTAACCTGCCTTATCTCAACCTACGATTGTTTTCTGTCTTATTTTTCTCTCCCCCATCCAGCTGAGAAGGGGAAGTGATAGAGTGGCTTGGTGGGCACCCGGCATCTAGCTAGGGTCAACCCACCACAGTCCTTTCTGGTGCCTGATGTGGGGGGCGACAACGGCACCTATTGATATATATTGCATGCTATAGGAATATTAGTTATCCAGCAGCAAGCTCCTGCGCAGAGCCCAGTTTGTCAGCTGCATTGCTTATCTCTTTATTTTGCTGAGTTTGGGAACATGTCAATACGAACAATGGCTCTGTGCTTTTCCCTGGCAGTGATGGCCTTGCTGTGCTGGGGGAGCTATCTTGTGGAGACAATGAGGGAATACATCTCTCTGTTCCTACCCGGAATTGATGTGGATTCTTTTATTATGCAGGCTCCCGCGGTCCTTGTTCATCCTTACATGATCTGTTTCATTAGTACTGTAAGCATATCATGGGGTTTGTGGAATCTGATGTCATGCTGGTATATGAGAAAACAAATTTTGAGTGAGGTGATATCAAAATGTTCCCTGATGAGGCCAGTTCCCGGGTGGCAGGGTGTGTGGAAGGATTTGGGCAGGTTCCTAGGGCGGTTATCACCTCCCATTGCCTGGGACTTTACCCCTGAGCAGGTGATCAACCCTGACAAACTGACCCGTCATCTGATAGAAGGGTGCCTTGCCCAGCCCTCCGAGAGCCAGCAGCTTCTGGCCCTGTGCTGGGGCCTGGCCTGTGCCTACCGAGCCATCGTTCAGCACTCTCAGAGGACTGTGATGGACACAGCGACCCAAACTGCGTGTGAGGACACCATGGCTGAGATAGGGGCCCAGACCACAACAGCTGCTGTAACTGTCTCCATAATGGAAAAGAAAAGGTGGACAAGGAGAACAAGTCTATATAGTCAATTAGACAGGGAGGAAGAAGAAAAAAAAGAAAAGGAAGAAGATGAACAAGAAGAAAAAGGAGAAAAAGAAGAAGAAGACGAAGAAAATGAAGAAGAAAAAGAAGAAAAACATGAAGAAAAAGAAGAAGAAGAATCATCAGGAAAGGAAGGGTCTGATCAAGAGACCAGTCCTTCAACAAATAAATTAAAGAAAGGAGTGAGAGAATTCAAACAGGAAACAGAAGTTACTCGGTCTCTGACATCATCAGAACTTCGAGACTTGAGAAAAGATTACAGCCGGCAGCCAGGTGAGCGGATTTCTGCATGGCTGCTTAGATGCTGGGATTATGGGGCTGATGGTCACCTATTGGAAGGTAGGGAAGCCCAGCAGCTGGGATCCCTTGCTAGAGATCGGGGAATTGAAAGAGGAATTGGAAAAGAGACAGCAATTTGCAGTCTCTGGAGAAGGCTCCTCTCAAGTGTGAAGGCAAGATATCCATTCAAGGAAGATCTTGTGAACTGCCCAGGAAAGTGGACCACTGCAGATGAAGGTATCCAGTACCTGAGAGAATTAGCAGTGCTGGAAGTAATCTATAGCGATCTGAAAAATTATAACATCTCTAAAGATCCAGAGGATGTCCCTTGCACAATGGCCATGTGGAGGAAGGTAATTCAAAGTGCCCCTGCATCATATTCTAACAGCTTGGCAGCGATGTATCATCCAGAAATGGACACACCAACTGTAGAGAGAGCGTCTTTCTGGCTCCAAAACTTAGAAGAAACTCTTTGTACCTCTTCATCCCTACAGGCCAACACTTCAGCTATCAAGGGTAGCCCAAGAAATCAGCCTTCTCCTGTCCTGATCAGAGGGAAGGAGAGCCCCAGACACCTGACACGTGGTGCACTCTGGTTCTTTCTGTGTGATCAGGGGGAAGACATGAGGAAATGGGATGGTGAACCCACCTTTAAGCTGGAAGCCCGTGCCCGTGAGCTGAGAGAGAAGAGAGCTGTTAAGAAGGGGCCACCCAAGAAGGTTATCAGTATAGTTTCTGCAGACACAAGAAGGCAATCAGCGACCTCTCAGACATAGAAGAGCTGACATTCCCTCTCTTGATCCTGGTGAGGGGACTGATCTGGCACTGCAAGGGTCAGACAGTGAATCTCTGACCAGGAACAGGAATAGAGTGTCCCTCTCTCCAGCCAGGAGGAGGAAAGGGATGACTGGGTACATTGAATTTGATAGCCTGGCACATCAGACCCACAAAACTATATAAAGCTTTGGTAGATAGAGGTGCATAGTGTACGCTGGTGCCATCGAGGTACAGGGGCTCAGAACCCGTCTGGATCTCCGGAGTGACAGGGGATGCCAAGAATTTTCTGTATTGGAGGCTGAAGGGAGCTTAACAGGGAACAAGTGGGAAAAGTGCCCCATTGTGACTGGCCCAGAGGTCCCTTGTGTCCTTGGAATTGACTGCCTCAGGAGAGGGTACTTCAAGGACCCAAAGGGGTACTAATGGCTTTTTGGTGTAGCTGCTGTGAATACAGAGAAGATCAAACAGTTACCCACCCTGCCTGGCCTCTCAGAGCATCCCTTCATCATGGCATTGCTGCGAGGGGAAGAACAGCAGGTGCCAATTGCTACCAAGACAATGCACCGGCGGCAGGACCGCACCAGCCGAGACTCCATCCATGAGCTGATTCACCAGCTGGAGAACCAAGGAGCCATCAGCAGGACTCACCCACCTTGTAACAGTCCCATATGGCCAGGGCAAAAATCTGATGGAGAATGGAGGTTAGCATAGGCTATTGTGGCCTAAATGAAGGCGCACCAGCCTGGGTGCTGCTGAATCAGACATGCTGGAACTCCAATGTGGAGTTAGACCTCCATGTGGCAGGTGTAAAATAAACCTGGAACTGACTGCCCCAGGGGGTGGAAACACAGCCCTATGATCTGTCGTGGGTGTATCACATTCCCTATCACCCACAAACGTCTGGAAAGATTGAGAGGTATAATGGACTGCTGAAGACTATGTTGAGTGTTGGGCAATGGGGCATAGAGGCATTGGGATGCAAATCTAGCAGAAGCCACTTGGCAGGTTAACACTAGGGGATCTGCTAACCGCCCTGGTCCTGCCCAAACTAAATCCCTACACTCTGTGGGAGGAGAAAAGGCTCCTGTGTTACACATGGGGAAGTGGCTGGGGAAGCCGGGCTGGATTTCTCCTCCCATGGGAAAAGACAAATCCATTCATGGGATTATCTTGCCCAAGGACCCGGGAGTTCTTGGTGGGTAATGCAGAAGGATGGGGAGACTTAGTGTGTGCCTTAAGGAGATTGGACCTCGGGGGAAAAATAATCTGTGGTGTGAGTTATATGTTGCAGGAAGTAAAGTAGCAGGAGTGACATGAACTGGTGAAGAATGAATTTTGTGTGGAGCAAGGAGAGTGCGACGACAACACAAGCCAGGCCGGTGTCAGTGCCCAATGATCAAGTGTGCTGCTTCTCCTGTCCTGAGCATCCATCCTGATGGAACAGAATCCAAGTCATGGACTCCTTCTGAACCTCTGGACGGGTGGAGGAAGCCCATGGAATGGGAAAATTATATCTATCTGTGAAAGGACTGGGGATAACAGTTAATGAAAATGTATGAATTGGTATGTTGGGTATTAAGATGGTTTAAGGATGTAGTTTAAGGTGAAAGTGTTGGTAAAAAGGGATTTCAGTAACGGGAAGTAAATACAGTGGAGTAGTTAGAAGGTTAAATTTTGTGGGATCTGAGTATGACACAAATGGTATGGAATAAGGGGTGGAGATTGTATTTGGTCTGGCTGAGATGGAGTTTGTTTTCCCCATTGCATTGGGAGCTAGAAAGGAGCTGATAACCCACCAGTGCTTTGGCTGCTGCTGAGCAGAGCTGGCACAGGCTCAGCGCTGTGTCTCCAACATTCTGCCCCCTCAGCAATAGCCTGGGAGTGGGCAAGATCTTGGGAGGGGACACAACTAGGTCCGATGACCTGAATTAACCAAAGGGGTATTCCATACCATATGATGTCTGCTCATATATGAAAGCTAGGAAAAGGAGGAGGAAGTGGGGAGCATTTGTTATTTACAAAGTTTGTCGTCCAGAAGAACCTGTACATGTGCTGAAACCCTGCTTCCCAGGAAGTGGCTGAACATTGCTTGCTGATGGGAAGTAGAGAATAAAATATTTGGGTTTTTTCCTTTGCTTGTGTGCGCACAGATTTTAATTTGGTTTTAGTAAACTGCCTTATCTCAACCTATGACTTGTTTTCCATCTTATTTTCTCTCCCTGTTCAGCTGAGAAGGGGGAACGTGATAGAATGGCTTGGTGGGCACCTGGCATCCAGCCAGGGTCAATTCCCCTCACACCCTTGAAAAGGACTTCTGGCCTTGGTGTCCTCTCTGATACCTTGGTAGTTCAGGGTAACCATTTTTAAAGACCTTGCATACTATACATGTAGTCATAGTAAATGACTACTACAGATACTGCAGTAAAAAAGAGCGTAAAATTAATCCCACCCAGACGGATGGGCATTTTGCAGAAGTCAAAATTCTTTTCAGTTGTTGGGGTGAAAATCTAACCTCAATCCAAATTTTAGGAAACTAGTGATGTAGGGAGCAAAAGATGTGTCAGAAATGGCAGAATTCCTTGCAGTACAGTAATTTGAGTTTACATGTGACTGTTGTGTAAGCACCATGTGCCTGTGCACTGAGTCTGTCCCCCTCAAAAAATGTTTCAAGGCACTTCCTCGGACTACTTACCAAATGTAGTCTTATGGACAGTGACAGTAACATTAATTTTTAAGCTGCTTTAAGTTGCTGGTTTTATTTGCCACAGCTTACTTTAATAAGTCAGCCTTTTTCTTTGGCCATCAGCTGAGCCTGAGGGCTGGGACACACTCCATGGGATCTGCAGAGGATGCAGGCACTAGGTGACTTCATGATGGTCTTACATCAGCTGTCCACACTGATGCTGGCTGAACAGCACCTGAATTTCTGCTTGTGCTTCTTGCTCTGGGGAATGGATCCTGATGCATTTGGAATTGTCTCTTGCATTTGGCTTGCTGACAAGTGAGGCCCTAAAAGGTTAACATATCCCTGGCTTATAGCTCATTGTGGAAAAAAACCAAAACCGACAAAACCCCAAAAACCTTAATATAAACTTGGATCCATTAAGTGAATAATGTAAAACTTGGGTAAGACAGATAGAGTCACCTTTATATTCTCACTTTGAGGAAGAATTAATGCAATTTAAATGGCTGTTGTCCCCTCAGTGGTATATATCTTGAACTCCCTCATCACACAATACACTTCGCTAGTTCAATTTTTTTTTTCAAAACAAATCAAACTTGGAAGAAAAAAAGGTGTTTAGTGATAAGGATTAGAAATACAAGTGAATTGTGCGTAAATTATTCACCTGCATACAGAAAGGAATGTTTTGCAATGTTAATTAAAAGATATATATCAGGGGACTTTTCTTTCTGCCAGCCTCTTCTCTCCTTGAGATTTACGTGGTTGCATCTGAAAAAAAATGGTCTGTTCTCATAATAGCTTCTTCAGTCTTATAACTTTGGGAACAGACAATTTAGCGAGAGCCCTATCAGTAAAAGATGAATTGTTAGATTCATGTTCCACACAGTGATTTTATTCAACAACTAAAAGATTAAGGACAGTTCTTTCAGGGAAGTCCCTTGAGTTTGAATGCTTTAGTTTGTTGGCATCTCTGGAGGACATTGGAAGTAGAAGGAAATGAATGTAACATGTCTTAAACTTTAATCAAGTCTAATCTATGGTCAGAATTCCTTTAAAACTTTGATTGTGATCATATCATTTTGGCATAGTGTCACTGCAGAAGAGTAATATGATTTTTGGGATGCCCTGATTTTGCATTTCCATGCTTTATCAGGATTTTATTTATTTTATGTTTGTCTCAGCTTTTTATCTGCTGACCCTATTCTGCTTGGATTGGAGACAGCTTCGAGAAGGCAAAAGTAGTATATTTAAATTAAAATTACTGATACTGCTCTCAGTTTTTGTTATCCACACTAACTTTTTTTTTTTTTGGAAGGTAGAAGGTGTAGTGAGAGTTCCTTTATGCTGAGCCCTTAGAATCTGCTCAAAGGAACTTTTACAAAAGGGAGAGAGTTGTAAAGAGTGGAAGTAAGGCTACAATACTGAAGTAAACAGCAGGACTTTTCTATCAAAAGTAATCCTCCCTAGCCTATAATAGACTTAAAGGAATTCTATCTAAATGGCTTCAAGGGAAATAGAGCATCAAATTTCCAAAGAAGATAAACACAAATTATGTGACACTCCTGCTAGCTTTGATGAAAAGACTGGAGGTTGTTATGTGTCGGAGCAGTAATGACATTTTGCAAAGCCAGAATTGTGTCATGCTGCACAAGAGAATAGTAAAGAACTGTTAGACACAAGTTTCCAGGGTGTGCTACCCTCTACAGTTGCTATTTTATGGAAGGCACCACTGGCCAGAAGGTAGAACTCATGTTCATGGAAATTTCAAGGGAAGCCAAAGAACCTTCATTGTTCAAGTCAGAGGCCAAGGGTTGTCTTTTTCTGTCTGACAGAGCAGAAACAAAACTATATTTGACAACTCACTGTCAAGCCATAGCTAAGTAAGGTTCTCAAAAAAGCACAAATACTAACTTCCATGAGTAAACTGTTCATATTTTTCCACAGGTGACTAAGGCAAATGTCAGATGCTTGTATTTCCAGAAATATTAAACAAAGAGATCTGTTATCTAATGCTATTAGTGTATAAAAGATGAAAACAAAGAAAGTTCTGCTGGACTAGTTGAAAGGATTTGGACCAAAGCTCAGAAAGAACAGGTGTATTTTTATTTGTAAAACTTATTTTATAAATCATATTTTAACAGCTTCATCTAGCTTTCAGAGTGTTTGTTTCCTCAGCTTTCTAACGCAGGGCTTTTTAGATAAATTTCTTGCTTGAAGTAAAAACTAGAGTCACAGACTCAGATACGCTATCAGTGTGGGTGGCTCCTCTTAATGCTGGACCTTCACCTGTATCTTTTTTGGACAGCAGAGATTTTCCCAAGCGAAAATACAGGTAAGGCATCTCTACTCTGCAGCAAGCAGCTGCTGGAGGTTGTTTTATTAGGACCTTGAAAACACTGGTCAACAAAGTTTTTTGTTTCTGGGATCTCTGTATTTTTATGGAAACCACGTAGGACACATCCTCCTGGTAGGTAGACAAAGATCTCACATGCACTCTTTTTTCACACTCTGTGTGTGTGTGTGTGTTTCGGAGGGGCGTAGCAGACAAGATGAGTAGATGTGTTTCATTTTCTGCAATATACCGAATGACCCTTTGAAGGCTTATCTTTCTCCTTACCTGTCAATTGCTTCTGTGGACAGTATGTGGTAGTGGATGCACACTGTGGATTGGCAATTTCCGTACATGCTTGCAGCACCAGGTGACGGTAACAACAGAGCCACTTCTCCTTGTCCAGCACTGCTGGAACATGGACAGGCTTTAGGGGACAAGGTTGGGTTTCTGCAGGAAAGGATTGTTACAGGGTTGGAATTCCCAGCTGTCTGAAGGAGAATTGCCCTTCAAAGAGAGACGAGGATTTCTCATTCCACCCTCCTCTCCCCCCAGATAATTTTAGGTAAACTGGGATGATCAAAAAGCTGACCACAGGAGAAAGGTGAAAGGACTTCACATAAATTGTGTCAGGTGTGCAGATGACTGTTTGTATGCAGCAGCATGTGGAAATGGTTGTTATATATGATTGTCTTCTAAAAAGCCAGGAGCAAAATTTGGGGGATGATTGGCAAATCAGCCTTGTTTCAATCTCTGGGAAAATCATAGAGTCCATTTCTGGGCACATGATGAAGAATGAGAGCCCTCAGCCCAGCTTTACACAGGCAAACCCTACCCATCCAGCCTGTTTGCCTGCTGGGATAAAATGACCACAGCTGGGAATGTAGGGAGAGCCCTGGATCTCTTTTACTTCAGCTATAATGACGTGGATGCAGCTCCTGAAAAGCTTAGCAAGGCTTTTAATGTTGTTTCCCATAATATTCGTGCACCTAAATTTGGAATTTGTAGTCGAATGGGTGGGAATCCAGATGGGTAAGCAGCTCTTTGGATGGCTGGGCTCAGAGGACTGTGGTTCATGGGTCGTGTACCTCCTTCCTGGGAGCTGGTAAGGAGCGGAGCACTGCAGGTCTGTCCTGTGGCCTGTCCTGTTTGGCACCATGACCCTGGAGGGAGCGATGGAGAGCCCTTTACCTTGCCAGTGTCACCGGACTGGGGTGGTGGCACCATCGCTAGGCTCGATGCTGCCATCCAGAGGGACCCGGACAGGCTGGCATGGGCGTCTGGCAGGGGACCTTGTGCAGCCCAGCAAGGACAGCTGAATTCAGCCAGCTCTGCAGAATTCCACAGGGAAGCACCCGCTAACTCTTATTTCAGAGATAAGAATCCATAGAGGCACTGGAGACGAGCTTGTTGTTTCATCTGTGGGGATCAGCACCATAAAGAAAAAGCAAATAAGCAGAGTAACCCTATTAGCCCACGCTGAAATGATCCTGACACAAGTTTACAGCTCTGCAAGGTGTCTTGTTTGTTGTTTTTTCTTCTTGGACAAAAATATTCCATGGTGATTTCTGTCAAATATAAATGCATGAAAATGTATCACCAGCTTTTCTAAACCTTTTCCTTAATCGGGATGAAAGAGAAGGGAATCCCTGGATTATGTAATTTATCTGAAGATTCATGTTTTAGTTCTGCTGTGCCTCAGGCAAGTTCACAGCTCCCCACATCTTGTTGATGATAAATTTTAGACAAACTTAAAACTCGACAAGTGTTTTGGGCTGCTGTATTTTTATTACTACTTCAGCACCTGGAAGTGAACAGAGCTGCTTGAAATGCTCACAGTGGTAGCAAGAAGTTTCATACCGTAACACTCTTGAGTTTCTTAAATAAACTTCCACAGCAATGGGATTTTCTGAGCTTAGCCATTCATGCAACTGGAGCAATGTGGAACTTGTCTGGTGTTGGAGAGGTGTTTTCATTATTGCAACTTCCTTTTTGTATATCCGGTAACTCAGGAAACAGGAGATTTGCAGTGAAGATCCCATATTTCTTGGAAAGGAAGGAGAAATTTTTGACAAAAAGGGTGGGAGAAAACAGCATGGCATTGCACGCAGGCCTATATCGTGGATTATGAGCCTGTCCTCTGTGCAAGGTGTGAGCTCCCAGCGTGGAATGGCTGTGTTCACTGCCTCTGGGGTGTCTGGAGGTGTGTGGGTGTGCACAGCAGCACTACCACACCTTCCCAAACTGCAGTGATCTAATAGGCTCTGGGAAGAAATGAAATTTTTCCAAAGAGCTGAACCTGATCCAAGAGACATCATGGGATGTCACTTGTCTCAGTGCACAAGACTTAGTGTCCTGGGACCTGGGCATGAAAGACTCAAGCAATGGTGATGTATGTCCACTTCCATGCTCCAAAGGGTGTCTGAGAAGTTGGGGAGAGGGTCCCACACAGCAGGTTTACTTATGTGCACAGCCAGGTTTGGGACTGCTTTGGGAAAGAGTTCTCTGCAGCAGCAGGCTCTTGCTGGACATTATGTCTCACTTTTGCTTCAGGATGCCAGAAGCCAGTGGCTGGCAAAGTCATGGAGCAGGAGAAGGGCACTTTAATCCTGCTGCAAAAATAGCAGCTTTGAGCCTTGTGGAGGGCTGACATGAGCCAAGGATGGAATGAGCAAATTCCTGTCCCTATGTGTGCCCCAGAAACTCATGGGCAGGTTGTTCCAGAGGGCCATGGGGTCATATTCAGCCCCAGAGAACATGCAGACCTTCAAGTGGGGTTTATCTTGATTGTGATAGTGTGCCTGCAAAGCTACAGTTTATTGGTTTTCTGCAATTTATCTGCTTTATGCTAATAGAGAGCTGCTTCTGCAACTTTTGAATTTATTTAGCCCAAAGCAAGACCAGCCAGTTCTCTTGTGTATACTGGCAGCCTACGGTAAAAATCAAGAGTGAAGATGAACGTAAATGAACCCAAAGAACAGGTGCTGCTGTAGAAGGCTGGGAATTGGGACTAAACTGTCATTCACATGCACAAGCACAATTCCTACTGATTTCATATCTCACATCTCTACTATCTACACACACAGTGTCTTATCACCCTTCCCTTGCCATCCTTTCCTCATTCTGTGACCGAATCTGCTGTCAAATGAACTCCTGCAGCTTTCACCAAAGCCAATCGGAATTTAAAATACGTTTTACATTATATTTTAAGTAGAAATCTTGTTTTCACAAGGTTCGGTACCACTGGAAATTCATTTTGTTGTATTAGCAGGTCTTGATTTTTCACAACGCAAGTGTTGGTGGGCTTTTATGAGATTGGACAAATTAAATTTCTCCTTATGATTCCCTCTGTCATCATGAAATATCTTGCTCACAATACCCGGGTAAGGGCATATTTGCCAGTCATACCATGGGGAAACTAAAAGAAATTTGCTAAACAGACCAACAAGGAAAATAAATTGGTGTCTGTAAGTTGAAATTGCTTATTAAAATGTTAAAAATAATAATGTAATAGGATGGTACCACTTTAAAAATGTGACTGTTTGCAAAAGGACAGAAGCAAAGATTGCAGTGAATACAGATAGAAACTCTGAGACACTCATATCAAAACACTTGTTTCTGCCCCTGTGTCCTGTTACCTACTCGAGAAAAGACCTGTTTGCGTTCACCTGCCTTACATCAGATTCACTTCCAGTATCAGCATCAATGCCTCTCCAGTTATCCCTGTACTGTGATCCAAATTTCCACCACGAAAGAGCAGACACTGACCTGACCTGAGGCATGCTGCTCAGGCAATCCCACACCTTTTCCCGCGATGCCACCCAGGGAATGGCAGCTACCCCTGTGCCGCAGTTTGCAGAGCAAAGCCTGACCTCTGCCCAAAGCAGATGTGCCTGCAGTCCATACTGGGCCCATGGAAGTGCCCATTCACACATGAAGAGAGTCTGGAGATGCTCAAAAGGAAGAGCTTTTGGCCACCCCCAGTTCCTTCCCACGGGACCAGCCACGCTCCGGATGAGTAAGTGTAGGTGAGGCACGGTGAGCACGAGCCCTATTACACATTTTCTTGTCACTTCCCCAGCAGACCTTGTGTTTATTTTGCAGATGATGAGCTGATCCTTTCAGCAGCAGACTGAAGGAATGGAATCAGGAGCTGGGGTGGCAGCACTAGTGTTGTCTCTCTTCCCCACTGTTCAGGAATGAGATCTACAAGGGTTATGTCTCACACGGCCTCAGGGGAGAAATGAAATAAAAGAGACAGCTGGCAGCTAGTGGCAGAGAAAGGGAAGGAAAGAAAGGGGGATATAAAAAAAAGGTCTGTATGAGTGGAAAGCTGACACTGAGATGCTGGTGTCACATGGGATCTCTGCAACCTGGGATAACCATTGATCCAGATGAGTGCACGTACTGACCGGAGCCTGGTTCAGCTGGGCAGTGCAACTGGTAAGCTGTTTGATTGCAAGCCAGTTTTCCATGATGTAGTTGTTGGCTACTGTTGTAGACCCGTGAATTGTTTTTTACAGGGATTTTTTTGTCTGAACTAGGTATTATGTAAGATTTTTCTCTCTTAGAAATAAGCAAATCAGCAAACATGTGGTATTAGAAGGGGTGTTTTAATGGAACGTGAATAGGCTGAGGTGTGAACAGCCAGGTCCCTCTTTGAATACTGATGTTCTCAGCCCATCTTTGCTCCAGCAGATTCTCATGCACCTCTAGCTCTTCTCTGAAAAGTGCTTGGAAAATAAAATTTAAAAAGTAGCAGCAGTGTTAGAACAAATGAAATCCATATTTTTAGAGGAGTTGAAAAATACCAATACTTGCTCTTAAAGACCAACAAGTTGCTTGAGAATTTCTGTGCAGTCTGCAAAAAAAAATTTATCACACCATCTGTATGTAAAAGTGAAGGCTGAAGGACACAGGAGGTATCGATGTGTTCAAGTGGCACAGCAAGCTGATGGGAAGCATGGATGCAGCAAGCTGGGAACTTGTAGCACGTTCTGAGGAGGGCAGAGCAGCTGACATTTTGGCAGCCAGTGTATCTTTAAATGGGGCTGTGGTTACTATTTCACTTTATCTTAAGGTTTGGCTAAATTTTAATTACATTATTATTATTTAAAGCATTATTTAGCAAGCAGGATGCTTATGGAAAGAGGAGTGTGACAGCCCTAGGGAGAGCTGCCCTGTCCCTCAGTCTGGGGACAGTTTCTTCGTGCACACTGCTGGCCTTCCCTGTGCAGGCAGCCACCACCTGCCCTCCTCATGTGGCTGAGGCCAGACTGTCCTGCAAGGAGTGATGCTGCAGCAGGAGACACCTGGGAGAAACCACACACTGCTGGGCTCTGGGTCTTGGGTTATTTGTCATCTTGCCTGAAGCCTGAGCTGCCAGTCCCGGCTTGGACACCTCCGTGGTGTCACTGTTGCTTCTGTTCCTATGAAGCCTTTTATTTGCCTTGTTCATATTCTTGGGAAAGTGGCTAAATTAAGATAGATTCTGTAAATTGCATGGATAATATACAGCTTCAGTGACACGGCCTGAAGCTTTTAATGGCAACTGCTATATCCACCTGCAGATCCTTTTTTGTACACGATTCCTTCTCACTGGGTTATGGAGAGGTTATTGCTGAGGCAATAATGTTCTCATATACTTCTTTGTGATTTTGCTCTTTCAGCTCATAGGAGAAGGAAAATCACTGTCCAAAAAGGATGTTCAGACCCAGGTGCCCAGCTTGAAAGTGTGATGCAATTTTGGTATGGGGAGAGTGTGGAGCAGGAATTGCTGGATGAAATTCCCCCATTTGTGCAGTGCAGAATTCATAGCCCGAGGGTTTTCCCTTGATGTTACTTACCTTCAATCAGTGAGAATTTTTCAATCTCCTTCTTTCTGCATTAGCAGCACATGGACAGCTGTTTGGTGTTTGACCATGACTGCAAACAGTGACCACTGGGTGCAGTCCTGCTGTTTGCTCATGCTGAGGAGGATGACAGAGCCTGATTCCTGCTTCCATGTCAGCTTTCTTCATGTCTCTGACCACACTGGGGGCACTGCCAACAGCAAGGAAAAAGTACTGTGAGCTCAAGGTACACATGCTTCCTGGATCTTATATGGTAATGCAAAAAAGACCCTTGCCTGGAGACCTACATTTTCAAGAGTAGCTACAAGCTTGGGGATGTAGTTTTGCAGGATGGTCAGACCAGAGCCGGAGTCTCTGAGCTGGGAACACACCTGCTGTGTGAGCAGCACAAGTCTCTGCTCACATTTAAAGTTCCTTTACAGTATCAAAAATGCCCAGAAATTTTGCCAGGTGTCTCTGAGTTGTGCCAAAGCGACCAACACCTTCACAGGACCCAGTCACATGGTCCACTTCGTACCTCCTTGGTGGACTTGATCTCAAGGGTCTTTTCCAACCTCAATGATTCTGTGGTCCTTATTTTGCACCTCAGTTTGCTGACCCCTGGCATCCTTCCAGCATGATGATCCTGGACATTCAACAGCTACGTTTGCTTTGGCCACTTGGTGAAGGGGTCTGTGTGTGTGTGAGTGTCTGCTCAGGGCAGGAGGGAAACAAAGCCCTCAAGGATGGTATGTCAGATGTTTCCTTGAACTGCCAATTACAATACTACGTAATGCTTATTAATGTTCCAGGTACAACAAAATAAATTGATTAATCTATTCATCTGTTCTCTGATGAAAAGCTACTTGTTTGGACTGGCCTCATTTTCTCTTTGTCTGCAGCTCTCCTATTTAATTTCCTCTTCCATCGAGACACCACACATCCAAATGTGAGTGTTGTTACCATGCTCTGCCTAATTAGTTATAATCATCCTTGCTGAGGGAGGCTGAATTCAGAAAAGTCCAGTGAAAACTGATTATTTCCCCCTCCCCCACCATTAGCCTTGACTGTCAGGCTGTTTTTTGTTGTTACAGTGCCAGCCACAGCTGGTAAAATTTCCATAGCTGAAAGGCCATCGGTAGGGACAGCCAACATGGAAAGCATTTGGCAGATGCTGAAGGAGGATGAAGGCAACTGGAGGCAGGCAGCAGAGATCTTGGACCAAAGCTTAGTTTGTGATGTACTCCTTCCAGAGGGGGGGTTGTAGCATTTTATTTACAGCACCTCAAGGGTTGCACTGCCCACCTGTGGGAAACCATGTCACCAGAGATTTTAGGAGCCTCCAGACCAAGAGGTACCTGGGCTAGATGTTCTTACAGCTGTTACTTTCATGTGGAATTTATTTGCACTGATATATTCCTTACTTGACTTCTCAGTTGTTGGCCTTCCTGAAAATACTTTTTGCAGAGGTATACACCCTGGTTTTGACAGAGCCTTTTCTGTACCTACACAACCAGTTGTCCCCATGAGGGAGGAGCCATTACCAGGCAGGCACAGAGCTGCTGACCCTGTGGGAGGACCCACCATGGATTTGCCCCCTTGGATCCCACTGTGGAACCATGCTGACAGCCAGGCATCCTACCGAAAGATGTTTTCTTGCAGAAACAGAGCTATCTGATACATAACTGCACCCCTTGACCTTACGTGTCCGATATGTGATTGTGCGCTGGGTTGAGCCTGTAGCTGATCCAGCTCCAGGTAGCTCTGGTGCTCCTCCTCAGGAAAGCACACTGGAGCCAGTGACCCCCACTTAATGCTCTCAGGAACATGGTGGGGTTCTTCATGCTGTCCCCTGTAAGAACAGGACTTAGACTTGATGATCCTTCCCTTCCAACTCAGGATATTCTGTGATTCCGGGATTCACTTCTGGGGCTTTGGTCACTTAAGCATTGGACTTACAGGGCCAGCCAGCAGCAGCTCGGACGGCTGTGCAAGGCAATGATACTCGTGCAAGCTGCGGGTCACATTGTGAGGGCTTTTCCTGGGACTCCAGAAAGCTTTATAAATAAATCAGAGAGAAAAATGGTTGTAATTTTTCAGAGCTCACTGTACATAAAGATGACATTTACCCAGAGAAGAGCTGTTTCCACAGCATACAGACATCTGGAATACACTGTTAGATTGATCCCTTGTAGCTGAAAATTACCATTACTGTTCAATTGCACACAGACATCTTAAATTATTAATGGAATTCCTGCCTGAGGGTAAACATTGTAGATTCACATTCTGAGATTTTCTAAGAGCTCTTTGATTGCTCACAACTAGGGCTGTTAAATACAGTTATTTGCTTTATACATCTTAAATGGATCAATATCAACTGAAGAACTATCAAGGGGATGGGGAGTGAGAGTAAAGAAGTAGGAGTAAAGCCACCATCAGTATCCCTTGTGTCTTAAGGGATTTCTAAATCTGACAGAAGTTTTATCCCTTAACCTCTATGGAGCAGTTTGGGAACCAGCCCCAGACCTGCACACTGCCCTTATAGTCATGGATGTCTCATGGGCTGTTTTCCAAGGTACCAAAAGTCTGCAGGTTATGAATGGGGAAGGAGAAGACCACACATCCACACATGGCCCTTGCAGCAGGGATGCAGTTCTGGGCAGTCCCATGAGCTCTTGGTCAGGCAGAGAACTCATCTTTGTGCTTTCCTCTCCTTATGGGAAGTTATATTTTGTTCCTGGATATGAATGGCTTCTTTCTAAAAGGACACACCACTAGAGATGGCACACGGAGCTTCAATCTGCTCTCTGCCATCGTGCCACACCTTTACCAGGCACCTGTGTCCACTGCTGTTGCTCTTTCTACTCCTGCCTCCTCACCAGCTTCTTAAAGCCAACTGCCACAGGGGAGAAGTCAGGCTGAGGTGGAAGAAGCAGCTTTGCCTTCTTGCCAGGTTCCTGTTTGTGCTATTTCTCCTTCTGCAGCTGTCTTGGGGTAAGGTTTCATAAGACAGCATGAGCCAACACAGCAGCTCCCTGCTGCCAGAAGGGGGTGGTTTCCGCCCAGCCCCCGGCCAAAGTTCCTCCCACCACTCTGCCAGGGATGTCGTGCACCAGGCTCCTCTCTGAGAAAAAGCAGTGGCCAGGTTTTGCCATTTGGGTAGGTCGATGGGCACAGGAGAGGGAGTAAGAAGGTGCTGGCCATGCAAGGGAGATGGTAGGGTAGTGGGGCCAGCAGCAGCCAAAGTGAGACTGACTTCCTTTTCTCAGGCATGGGCAGCTCTGCTGGCTCAGCTGGGCATGCAGCCGCTCAGCTTTCCTCCTGCAAGTGCTTCCCAGGTGCCAGCTCTCTCCAGGCAGGAGGGAAGAGCCCTCGGGTCCAGGCAGACACACTCTGTGTTCTGTGTGAGGGTGCCAGGTGCCCATGCTCGCAAGAGAAATTTAAGGGGGAATTTCAAGCCCTCCCTTTTGGCAAGACGGTGCTATTTGCTGTTACAAACTCAGTCATGCAAAAAGAGGAAAGCTTCTCCAGACAAAACTGGCACATAAGCAGAGTGGTGAAGCTTTGAAAAGTACTTTTACCCGGACTCTGAATATGTTTCATTTTACTTCTTCTAAGCAAAGTAACTTTCTCTTCAGGGATCCCATGGAAAAGAGAGACCAGCCCAGCTATTTTCTTTTTAATCCAGGCTAAACCTGTGAAGGCAATGGCATATCCTTTCTCATATGAAAGTTCATCCTCACTGGATTATCTCATACCATTTCTATCTATTCCATTCAAACTATACATTTCTTCATGCAACCTTGCTGCCCTCTGACTTCCCAACAATGTCAGAAAATTTCAGCACTGAAGTGAGGAAAATGGTGATTTAGTATGCCCTGTAGGAAAAAGAGAAAAGATTCTACTAACACTGTGGAGAGGACTGTTGTTGTATTTGATGCCCCGTTTGCCACAAACAATATCTTAATACAAGCATGTTTCACAATATGTTAATCTTAAATCAAGCATGTAGTTATTAAGGCTCATGTAACACACCTAAAATCACAGCACAGTAATTAGTCCTCACAGTGCCACTACTTCAGGGCATTTCAAAGTGAATGGTGACATTCAAAGATGTCATAGGACACGTTCACGATTCCCAAACAGTAGATCAGACAATTTCATTCATCCCAATGTCAGCAAATATGTGGTCTGTTACAATACACACGAATGTATTTAGGATTTGAAAATGAGAATTAATTAGTAAAATATTTGGGTCTGGAAAGATTGGATGGATTTCAAAGCTAGCATTTGAACCATACATTAACTGGATTCTGTGTTACTTTGCAGTGCGACCCACACAAGGTGAACAAGAACTGTGTGAGGCTCAGAGATAATAAAACAAAAAGAATTTAAACCCCCCCAACAACAAAAACATTGCTTTTCATGGATTCACCTCTTAAAAAATTTTAGGAGGTAAAATATCACACTGGCAAAGCATGATCATTCCAAATTCCCTGGGAAGCAAAAGCAGAAGGGATATTGATACTACAACATGTTTTTGAAGCCTGAAAACTCAAATCTGACCCCTGAAGACGTATTTAGCTAGACTTGACATTCAGGCCCAGAAGGCTGTGCCAAGTCATTTGAAAGTCCAGGACTTCATTTTTAGCTGGCTGTTCCTACATTACAAATGCACAAATGCCATTCAAAGTTGACCTAGAAAGAATTACATGACACTAATATTGTAACATGAGCCCACCTTCAGAAGATGTTGCACAGCTCTGATTTTGTCTAATACATTGTACTAGCAAAGCTGAGGGTCAGAAGTGGCAGCGCAGTAATTTGTTAGCACCAGAGTGCAAAAGCTATCTGACAGAAGGCAGGAAAATCCAAAGCTGTGATATTTCAGCCATCTACCAGGGCTTTTAAAATAACTACCCCAAATCCCCCCAAAGTGCTTGAGCACTCTGAATGTATCCCAGTCCATAGCGTGGATATCAATGTCAGCAAGGTCAGGCTAATAAGCATCATCAAATCAAGCATATTGCAAACACTTTTCAGACATGTACGTGGTCCAAATCCTTCAGTGGTATAAATCAACCTGATTAGAGTCGAGGACGTAATAAATGATCTCCTTAAATCACAAAACCCTCCCTAGAAAGCCACTCTACATCAGAGGCATTTGCAAGGGCTGGCAGCCAGGTCTTCCTTGCTAGGCAAAATCTGAGCAGAGGGTGAACAGAATTTGTCAGTGAAAGCACTGCACATGCAGGTTCAGGTGTTGAAGTCTTTCATGTGTATCAGGACTCCCATTTCATGTGCCCTCCACTTATTTATTACTCACTGAGCATTGAACATATTCTTCTCAGCTGTGGAAAAGTGCAGATTTTTGCCAAAGATGCTGTTAGAGGAAATATTTCTCCTTTGGCTATCACTTGATATTACTAGCTCCTACACTTGCCAGATGACTTATGACAGAGCCATCTCTGTGCCTGGCATCCTCCAACACACGCGCTGAACTGTACGGGCTGTCAGTTTGTCCCAAGGCATCCCATTCAGCACTTTGCTCTTTCTGTAAGGAACATCACCACCTCCTGGCTTGCTTTGAGATCACTTTAGACAAGACTCAAAATGGAATTAAACCAGGTTTATTTGATCAAGGTAAAATGTTAAGCAAGTGTAAAGTGCTAGCCTGCTTACCAAGGACTGTGCCTGCCACCCACCCTGTGTTTTAGCTGTTCTCTTCTCTTCTCTTTAACTCTTCTCCCTGCTTGGCACAGCTTTACTTCAAACAAAATATTTTTAGCAAGGAATCCTGTTCTTAACTTTCTTTTTCCTGTTTGCGCGTGGACATTTTATGGTTTCCCTTGAAGTGCCAAAGCATGTGGCTTTACAAAGTAGAGTACCTCCATGTTGTGTTGATGTGTTGATACTAATGAAGTATCTTTTAAATTTGAGCTGTTTGAGTAGAGAGTCCTTGATCTCCCAGTTTTTCCTCATTTATTTACCCCTTCTCTTGAGTGTCAAGCAATTTGCAACCATCAGCTGACTTCCTAACATTTTACAAATCACACATACAGAAGGAGCCCTGGGGGACAGCACTATTTTGTCTTCTCAGAGATGATAGGAACCTTTTTGTGAGCTGCATGAAAATTTGCCACTTACAGACTGTAAAATGCCCGACTTTTGACACACTTCTATTTGTGTAGTTCATGTGGTGCCCTCAGTATCTGCAGGGGCTGCACATGACTGTGGGATCACAGATGTCTGACCTGACAGGCCAGGTGCCAGGGGATTCTCTGGCAGAGCATTGGGGTCTAAGTTTTGTGAGAGAAGCACACTTCAGGAGAAAGTAGAAAAACTAATGAAGTTGCCAACACAATGAGCCTCATTGTTTCATTTCAGCTTTTTTGTCACCAGCCTGATCTTGATGTCCCTTGGCAATTTTTTCAGATTTCTCCTTCTGAAATTGGTGCAATAATAGGCTAGTGAAGACCTAACTGGTGAGTTGTATTACTCCAGGCCTGACCTTTAAAATTCAATGCTAACATGGTTTGAGGCTAGTGAACAAAAAAAGGTAAAATTATGTTTTATTTAAAGGGATTTTTGTCCCTCTTGCACAGTAATCATTCCCGCTAAAGTAATAAAAATTGAAGGATCTGCAGATCTGTCTTGTATTGAGTACTGAGTTCAGAATTAAGTTCTGCAGCCCTTAGATTAGGCTGCAAGAGAAGCAACAGGTAAAGGAACAAAGGGGTGGGTGAGCTGTTTGTGCTGTGATGGACACGGGGTTAACGGGTGGTTCCTTACTCACTTGGCAGCTTCATCCAAGTGGAGAGTAACTCAAGAAATCCCTCACACTTCCAGTGCTCTCCCTGGCACTGGACATGCATTACCAGGGATGGACCACAGGGAAACCACCAGCTCTCCTCCTACCAGGGCTGCACAGACGCAATGCTGCTTATCTATCCCAGTGAGAGTGACCTTGTACTCCATATTTGTTTAGAGCCTTCATTATTTGAGAAAGGCTGGTTCCATGCAGTTTCCTAACCACTGATACAGATTTTAGGTTGTGGGCACCTTCTGGTACAGACTGACCATTTTCTGAAAGGTTAGTTCAGGCCAGTGGACAGTGCTGCCCTTTGGTTCTTCCTCGAGGTCACTTTACCCAAGATCTTTGAAGAAACAAGGATACAGAAAAGATTTAACAGTAGCTTTAGAAGTAGGGATATAAAAGTAGAGAGAAATAAGCAGCCAAAGAGGGGGAAAAGACCTCTCAGAAGAAATATATGTTGTGACCTACATTATTCAAAATACTTACAAGCGATGTAGGAAGAAAAGCATTGATCATGAGGTGGGAATGTTTGTTGGTCAGAGAATCATAGGATTGTTTAGGTTGGAAAAGACCTCTCAGATCATTGAGTCCACCTGTCAAAGCAGCACTCCATGTCCACCACTAAACCACGTCCCTAAGGCCGCATCTGCAAAATTATCCTGAGGTATCTGATCTGTGGCCAGCTGTGGACAGTTCCAGATCTCATGGTACCAATTATCTGGAGATAAAGGCAGAGCTGAAAGCTGGTGTTCCTGCATTCATGATAGGGCACGTAAGGAAAACAACTACATACACACAAGTATGGATGGGCTATTTCCTCCAAATGCGTAAGAAATATCTGGCAGTGCTTTGGGAACACCATTTCAGTGTTAAGTAGTAAAGAGACTCTTGGTAATTACTAGGAAAAGAAGGGAGCACAAAACACCATGTATCATTACAGTGTAAATTTATGATGCTTTCTCTTTTCATATGCTGTCATCTCATTTCAAAAGGTTATCATGGAAATGGAAAAGAGGCACAGGAAATAACAAGAATTTGCTGTATAGATCCACTTCAGGAAAGTACTGAACAGAATGTGGTTCTTCTGCTTGGGAACAGATGATTGAGGAGAAATATGATGTAGCTCTACAAAACTGTGTGCTGCAAAAGAAAATTTATTCACCACTTCTCAGAGAACTGCAGGTCACCAAATGAAACCGCCAGAGACAGCAAATGAAACAGAGCACTTCTTCACGAAAATGGAATTTTCACAAAATACTGATTTTTTTGAGCTCATTGGCAAAGGATGTTGTAGTAGTCAAAATTACGAGCAGGTTCAAAAGTAATGAGACAAACTGATGGAGAGGAGGCAGCCCAGGGATATGGAAAACTATTGTGCAGATAGAGACTCTGACTGGAGCAGCGAGCTGGGCAGGAGCTGGCGGCAAAGACAGGCAGCAGCATCTGGGAGCACCTGCAGCAGCAGGAGCACCAGGGGAGCTCGGGGCAGGTCCCTGTGCCCAGCCCTCGCTGTCGGAGCAGTACCAGAGGGGCTCGGGGCAGCTCCCTGTGCCCAGCCCTCGCTGCCAGAGCCCCCTGGGCAGCCCCAGAGCTGTGTCCCCGAGCAGAGAGACAGCGACAGCGCGGAGCGAGCTCAGCCTGCAGGGCTCAGGGCCGAGCGGCTCTGTGAGGGGGCTGGGGCTGGGGCTGCTCCGGCCTGGGCAGGGACGGCCTTGGGGCACCTCGGGGACACCCAGAGCCATGGGCAGGGCAGGGACGGCTTTGGGGCACCTCACAGACACCCAGAGCCATGGGGACAGCCTTGGGGCACCTGAGGGACACCCAGAGAGAGCCATGGGGATGGCTTTGGGACACCTCAGGGACACCCAGAGCCATGGGGACAGCTTTGGGGCACCTCAGGGACACCCAGAGCCATGGGGATGGCTTTGGGACACCTCAGGGACACCCAGAGCCATGGGGACGGCTTTGGGGCACCTCACGGACACCCAGAGCCATGGGCAGGGCAGGGACAGTAGGCAGCCCGGCCCTTCAGAGCCGCTGTGGACAAGGTAGGGCAGCAGGAGCTGAAAGGAGAGGCTTCAGGCACTGAAACCTTTTCCATGAGGACAGGGAGGCTGGGCAGGCTCCATCCTTGGGGGATTGTGAAACCTGGCTGGGCAAAGCCCTGAGCAGCCTGGAGTGACCTCACAGCTGTCCCTGCTTGGGGCAGCGCTGCATGAGGCACCTCCTGAGGTCCCCTCCAGCCTGAATTTTCCAGTGATTCTTATCCTCTTATCCTCTGATTCTCTAATCCTAACTCTTTAGGGAGAAATTGTTAGAGGTCAGAAAGGTATATGGGGGAAAATATCATATTGAACAAGACTGTCCCTAATTTGGACTCCATGCATCTGGTTTTTTTTAATGTGTTCTTAAAAAGAAATAGATGTAGACAGTAAGAAAAAAAGTAAATTTTATGAAAAATGGAGCACAATTCTGGGGATAACACAGCACACGAAGAGGAGCCTTGAAGCTTGAGTGATCTGAGCCTTGTGACAGTATGGAATGGTAACTGCAGTTGATTCATGTCTACCCTATGGAGCTATTTCAAGGAAGAGAAAGTAGTTTAAGGCATACACTCTGTCTTGTACATCTTCAGCTGGTTCCTTTTGCAAGTTCCTATTACTCAGCCAATCAATCACTCCTGCCCTGTGGCTGCAGAGGTGTCAATGAAAGCCTTCAGTACCCTGCACAGTCCTGAATGCACTCAGTGGTGTGCCAGGCAGAGAAGAAAAGAAGCTCAAACCTATGTTCCTAGGCTGAGTTTATAGGGTTTGTGGCTGACAAGACCTAGCACAAGGGTTTTCCAGAGTGACCTGAGCAAGGGGATCAGTAGAGCCAAAAACACAGACGTGCTTTTCACCTAATCTCAAACAAGGCTATTTTTCACCTAATTTCAGACCATGTTTTTGTACTGAGTGAATTCCTGAAAGGGTTGCAAGTGGAAACCACAGTGACAGAGCTGTTGGTCTCCTGGAATTCCCAGGGTGACGTTACATAAATGTCCATGGTGCTGGGAGTGGGCTGATGCCCCCCAGCCCCAGAGCAGCCTTCAGCTCATCTGCTGGTGCAGAACAGTTGGTGTATGGACTGCAGGGTGGGAACGGTGTGAGACATTCCCAAACATTTCCTGGCTACAGAGAAATCTCTACGGTGTGCAGCAACATCCATCTTTTTATCTTTTTATCTTTTTATCTTCTTATCTTTTTATCTTTGTATATTTTTAGCTTTTTAGCTTTTTATAAGAAGGACAAACCAGTTCCTCCACCAAGTACTAGACAGATGCTGGCAAGCAGTGCTGTTTTGCTCGAGCATAGGACTTTCTGAAATAGTTGCATATTCATGAGTCATTTCATGACAATGCATATTGATTTTACCCTCAGATAAATTTTAGGCACTGCCATCACAGAATCACAGAGTCACAGAATGGGTCAACTCAGAAGGGACCACAGTGGTCATCTCATCCAACATCCAATGTGCTCTGGGATAACCCTGTTTGAGCATTCTGTGCTTGAGCACATTGCACAGGATGGTGTCCAGATAATTCTTGAATATCTCCAGTGAGAAAGACTCCACAACCTCTCTGGGCAACTTGCTCCAGTACTTGGTCACCTGCACAGTAAAGAAGTTCTTCCTCATGTTGAGATGGAACTTCCTGTGCATCAGTTTCTGCCCATTGCCTCTTGTCCTGTTGCTTGGCACCACAGAGCAGAGCCTGGTCCATCCTCTCAACAACCCCTCTTCATATACTAATAGACAAGGACACAGTCCCCTCTCAGTCATCTCTTCTTGAGGCTGAACAGGCCCAGTTCCCTCAGCTTTTCCCTGTAAGAGAGATAATCCAGTCCCTTAATCATTTTTGTGGTCATCCACTGGACCTGCTGCAGGAGTCCCACATCTCTTTTGTACTGAGGAGCCCAGAACTGGACACCACAGGTCGTATCTTAATCAATACCTTGTTCCACTTTGTGTAAGAGCTGAGGAACAGGCTTAAAGCATCCTATTTTCCTAAACAGCAATGCCTGATTTCCTAGGGCAAGACACCACACTTTCAAATTAATTGATATAGATGTTTCCAAAGTTTGGTACTACAAATCAAGCAAGAAATTAATTTCAGAGTGCCCTGTACATTCTTTCCTGCTCAAGTCAGTTCCAAATGCTTCACTCAACAAGTTTCTCTTCTTTTCAATTACAGCTCCTGTGGTAGAAAATAAATTTGTTTCAAACACACACCTTTCTCTTCTTTTCAATTACAGTACCCTCTCAAGTAATTTAATTTCTTTCAAGTCTTCAGTTCACATCCAACTTTCTCTCCAGCAAATGTATACACCTGGTAACAGAAATGCATTCTAGGCTCTGATTTTCTGTGGAGGTTTTATAAGGTAGGTCTTGTCTCCATTACCTCTGAATTGACTAAAGCAGCTCAGCAAGAGGTACTTATAGCACATGAAAGCTACACAAGTGAGCTTCTGTTTCGGTCATCTCTCTTGGTTCCAGCAGCTGCCCTAATGCAGCCACAGGAGGGATTGGAGTGCTGAATGACACAGTTCCAACCTTATTTCAATAACAATTTATTCATTTTTATTTGCAGCAACAGTGACAGTGTGATAGTGAAACCCAAGAAGGCTTCATCATTAGCTGCTGTAGGCTGATATTCATCTCCAGCTTGTCTTCACTCAGTAACAGAAGATGTGGAGAAGGACAGGGCTTACGATGCACATGAGGTGTGGATGAAGGGCTGAAGGAACTGGAGGTCAATGACTCCACTGGAGTTGAGACTGGGATGATCTGTACAGCCTCTGGTTGCTCTAGGAACCATGAAAGTCTGGAGGACAAAGCATTCTGCCAGGGCCTGAACTCTATCCCTCCCGAGAACGTACTCAGGACTGAGGTGACCATTTGGCTATAGTGTTCCACATGTGCAACTCTGTATATTCAAAAGGGGAAACGTGGTGAAAAATGCACATAAATTCATTACAAGCACTGATTTAAACTGCCCACATAACAATAAGGGGTTCAGGGAGTGAGGTGGTGCACGGCCCTCACTTAATGCAGCAGACATATGCGGTTGGATTCTGGGATATATGTTCATTCAGCCAGTTGAGCCTGAACAGGCAAGAATATTTCTCTGATGCTTTACTACAGCCACCTGTCAGAGGATGGGTAGAGCAGTCGGTAATCCACAGAGATCCCCAAGGAGCTTTCTGCTGCCTTTGTTCGCTTAATCACGGCAGCGAGTAATGATGATTCAGGCTTTCATGAGAGCCGTGTGAGGGTTATGAAAGTGAGAGACAGCTCTCCTGAGTCAGCTCTCTAAGCTCCAGTGATCTGATCTCTACAGCTTGCACGTGGGGACAGAGGTGCTGCGGTGTTTTCGCCATTCCCACCCGCCCCATCCCCTGGCAGGTCCCCAGGCAGGCAGGATCGCTCCTTTCGTGGTGCTGGGCAGATGGACCCCAGTGCCTGTGGTGGAAAGCCACCACCAGCTCCTGTTGGCCGTGGAAAACAGATGCTCACACTTGCTGTCATTATGGACATTGAAATAGAAAGCACATTTCTGTCTTCAGACTCCTCAGCTAATAGCAGTTTATTTCTCTCTGGATTTGGCTTTTATTGTGCACCCCAACTGACACCCACTGATTTTATTTATTGAATCTGTATTTGATGAGATTCTGTCTTTTTTTTTTTCCCCCTTTCTCTTTCTTTTGGTTTGTTTGTGTGTTGTTTCCTTGGGTTTTTATTGATAATTTCTCTCTCCCCGTTTCACTATGGTTTCAGTTCATTCAGTTCTATAGCTCTGACCCAGGGTCTGGCACAGTACTCAGTCTATCTCTTTGCCTGTACAATACCATTTCTTTCCTTACAAAGGCTTGTTTTCCTAACATCTAAATTGTGCAGAGAGGCCCATATGTTTCCATAGCCCATGTGCTCTAAAGCATAGCAAATCACTATTTAGAAAAAGTGCTCTGCAGTCCTCTGTGCAAGCCAAAACACACTCCTTGGCATGATGTCATTCCCATTTACAGTACAAAGCAGTCTCAGGGAGAAGGTTCTCAAGAGGGCACCAGAGCTGATGTGCGCAGCAGAAATATAGGTGCAACCAGAGACCAACTCTGCCAGTACACTCCACATGTAATAATCCGCAAGATAAAAACCTCCCACATTTTAAATGCCACACAAGGCACATGCTGAGCTCCCCTTCCCGCAATGTGCAATGATTAAACTCCTTCAGAGGTTCCTAAGTATGCTGAAACCCACCTCTAGCCATTTGGAGCAGACAAGGGATTGTGTGGGAGCGCACAAAGTGTTTGCTGGGGCCTCATTAAATGCCTTCCCCACTTTCCTTTTGTCTTTTTTTATTTTTATTCTGTGTCAAACATCTGTTCTAGCAACTGTCTCCCAATTTACTCCCCTCACCATTTTGAAAGAGGATTTTGTTTTCACTGCACCACCACAGCTCCTTGAAAGCCTCGGTAGTGGAAATTATGGGAGTGACTGGAGCTTGTTTTTGATCTGCCACAAAGAAACACCTACTCTCTTCTGGCAGCCATGGCTTCTGCTGAGTAGGGGAACTGCACCTTTTTAGCAGCCCCAGGCAGCGTGGGGGAACTTCTGCTTGCTGCAGGCAACATGAAGAAGGAGCTGTGCTGCATCTTGCTGGGAAGGGCCAGTGGTTCTGCTCACCTTTGGGTACAGACACCGGGAAGGGACAGAGGGACAAAGTAGCTGCTGGAAGGATTCTTCCAACCTCTTAGCTGCTTGTCTTCTTTTTCAGTCCAGTTTGATCCAGTAAATACTTTTTTGGGGGAAAAATGGATGTGGAATCTGCTTCTCACTCCAGTCTTCCTGCAGCATTGAGGCTCCCACAAAGCAATGAAGCTCTCTCCAGGACAGAGTCCTCCTTCCCATTCTCCCTCCTCCTGTGCGCTGTGCACCTCCATCACTGCAGTTTGATATCCTAAGTATTGTTTTTCCTTGTTTTGTTTTGGTTTCTTTTTCCTAGCAGATTTGGAATAATCAGTTTTGGTTTCTCTCTCTTTGCTGGTGCTTTGTAACTTTCAGTTTTAGGGTATTGCCCTAGCTCTGCACAACCTCATGGAGCAGCAGACCAGAGAACCCAGAGTGGGGTGAGAGCAGAGCTGCACTACCGGCTGCAGACAAGAAACAGAGTAATGATGGATGGGGAATCCTACATATTTGTGTTGATTGAGAAATCAGAAGGGGGTCTTAAAATGAAATCCGAGGTAAAGGAAGGATTTTTTTTCAGACTGACATCTTACAGGAGCAGGATGTGGAGGAAGACTGCTCTTAAATGTATAATAAATCAAACTTGTCTTGCACGTAATCACAGTGGGACACAATCTGTAACATTCAGAGTGTTCGATATTTTCAAATATGTTCCCATGAGAGAGTATGTGGAAGAGGAGGAGAAAAGACAACATCTCAGTGTTACTGCCACTCCATGCGGGAGCTGCTGTTTCCTGAATTTCTTTCAGGATGAGGCAATCATGTTCATGTTTGCTGTGTTCAGTCTAACACTACCCAGATGTCCTGTCCAAGAGGTCACCTGTGCATAACTCGGTTCTTTCACTCTGCAAATTGAGTCCAAGGGATGATCTGATTCTCCGGTCTCTGGATTCAGCAGGATTATTCCCTCAGCTGTTCTGCCTTTTACTATTGGGGTCATGGCAGGCTTAACCTCAGGCAGAGTACCAAGGACCTAATAAACAGGGCTTGTTATTCTGGGCTTGGTGCCACGCTAACCTGGTTACAGAGCATCCAGCTGGCACACATCTGGCTGGGGCTGGGCACTGCTGGGCAGAGCAGCTTATCAGCAACTTGAGGAATACAGGGCTGTCACAGCCAGTGTGTCCACCAGGTCTGTGTCATTCCCAGCAAGGGAGGCATGGCACCAGGGACCAGGAGGGCTGCTGGTCCTGGTGTGGACAGGGACCTGCCAGGGGTGAGGGCCGTTCTGCCACTTCCGCTTTCCTTCTGTCTGGAACCTTGCATCCTCCACCCCTTTGCCCCCTCAGGTCACACAGCAGGTCTGGCACAACAACTCTGCCCTGCTGATGGGCAGGTGCTGCCTGTGGTAGGAAAAGCTGGCTTTGCAGGCGCCTCAAAAATAGAAAAGTGGGCGCTGCCACTGTCATTCAGATCCTTGTTTCTTTTCACATGAGCATGGATAACAGTGATTCTGGAGCTCCAAAACTGCAGTTGGAATATTCCTGCCTCCTGTAGAAGTGCCATCTACCAGATGCCACAGGACAACTACCCCTACTGATGGAGGCAGTACTGCTCATGCAGAGAATTGCTGTGCATTAAAAAGAGGAGTGATCAACAATGTTGTGTTTGGTTGCTGTCAGCAATGCCAACCTGTACTTGCAGCATGATGTTCCAAGACGAAGAGTGAAGATCGATCTGGCAAACGGTGACAGTTTTAGTGTAACAGTGTCCCACCCATCAGCTAATGAAAAACATATCTGTGATTTATCAATACTAGAATTTCAGCTGAAAATGCAGATTTGAAACATTAATTATGGATGTAATCCAATATATAAATTCCCAGGCATTTTATCAGGTGTGCTGTATATAAAAAAATCCTAAGGATTTTACACTTCTAGAATTTATGGAATTTTGTGGTTGGACATCTTATAGCATGGAGAATTGCTTGATATCAGGAACTACCATTTAAGTAAGTGCTTCTCGGCATCATGCACATACTATTTGCTTGGTTCTTCTTACACGGTGTGAGTACCTGATTTTCATAATTTGTCTTTTTGGTACTGGTTTTTAGAAAATATTTGTATTGTACTGTGTGCCAAATATAAAGCAGAATAAATCAGGTTCTGAGCTAAGTAGCTAATGTTGATTACATGATCTGGATCCAACTACTTGATCCAACTCGCAACACCTTTTAGAAACAAAGAGAATAAAATTAAAGCAAACAAACCTCAACTTCTCCTCCCCCATAGAAAACCTGACAAAAACTGCAGACACTGTGAAGTTTGTGGTTGCCACAGCAAAGCACAAGTATCTTTCATGAGATCAAGCTGCACTTACAGCTAGCACTGACAAACAGCACTTGACCTTTCAGCAACATCAAAAGGAGAGCTCTACTAATACGTGTATTTCCTCTGTAGTAAGTTTACATCCTGCCTTTCCAGCAAAAGAAACTCAGACAAGCTTATTTTTCTCCTCTAACTTACAGTTTTAGCCTGGCAAGAAGAAATAAAATTAAGGCTATGCAATTTAGTGTTGTGTTCAGCTTCAAGTACTTGGTTATTTCCCTTGTGGAACACTGCTCAGATAAGTGATGGAGCCAGGGCACTTGTCCTCAGTGTCACACATGTGTCTCCCCTGATTGCACTTCAGCCAGCTGAGGCTAATTCCTACTGATTTGGAAATGGTTATCGAGTCCTGTGTGTGCAGCTGCATCACAAGGAAGCAAGGAGAAGTTACTCATTAACAGTTATGCTTTTTGGTGAGAGAGAGGATGCCCAGCTTTAATTCTCATACTGCAGGTAGCATTCATTATGCTTTTTGGGGGGTGGGGTGTAATTTTGAGTGTGGCAAAGTTTTTAAATTGGATATTAATAAGGTTCATAAAAGAGCCAAGTAGATGGCTCTTTTATAAATTATTGCAGTGTATTAAAGAAATATTAAAGCCAGATATGCTTTTAAAATAAACCATCTGCCTTAAAGCAGAGTTCTTTTGATCCTTGCCTGTGAACAACCAGGCACCCATATGAGACAGGAAACTGTGGGAAAGGAAGGAGAGGTGTGAAATGTCTGGGAGTCATTAAGCAGTGCAGCCGAAATGTAGTTACCAGTTGCCAGGAATAGTAAATCCTGCTTACACAAGACTTTTTTTTTTTTTTCCTTTCCCTGATTCAGCTTGGTCTCAAGGATTTCCTGCTCTGTGAATCTGCACGCCCCAGTTCAGTAGCAGCAGCAAAATGGGATGCTCCCAGGGTACCATCTTCCACTCCAGCCTCTTATGATACTTCAGCATAATTGCTGCACAGCACTGTCCAGCACAGGAAGATGCCACTTCTATTCCTTTGTGTCCCTGTAGGACATCCACAACCTGCTCCATCCCCAAGTCACCTGACCCCAAACATGGCATCCAGGACTTCCACCCTGGAACATCAAGAAATCAATTTTAGCTGTACCTTGACATGAAGCCATACTTGGGCATTAGAGGCAAATAACAAACAAACAAACAAACAAACAACAAAAACAACCCCAAAAAACACCAAAGAAAGAAATTGCAAAAAACCACCCCGCAAACTCAAAATGTCACATACCACAGTGCCAAAGAAGATGTGGGATATTTGTCACAAAGGCCCCTACAACGCACAATTAAATAGAATTTCACCAGGGTAGTAACCAGCCTGGAGAAAATATACCAGGGTTTGAATGTGCCAGTGGGAAGCTGCAGCGTGTGTCACATGAAATGGCACCAGCAAGGGAGGAGTGGTCCAGCCACCTCACCCTCTGCTGCTGCTGCCCCACATTCCCAGGTCAGGGGACATAAAGGACATACTGCACGGGTTGTGTCAGCATGAGAACACAAACTGGGCAGTTCTGTGCTGGGGGAAGGTGTTTTTCCACTGACTGGGAGAAACTGGTGGTACACAAAAGAGGTGGAGATGAGTGCAAGGCTGTAGTTCAGAAAGTGTGTGTTAGTGATAACAGTTTGTACTGTAGGTTGGTTCCAGTATGTGGGACAGCAAGGAATCCTTTTCCGTCTAGGTGTGGTTTGTGCTCAGGACTTATCTCCACGTTTTGAGGCAGCTCTTTTGGCAGTATTTACATTTGTAATCGGAATGGCAGGAGCTCTGTAGTGATTTGTAACTTGGATAAAAAGGTCAAAGTGGGGTTCAATTTCAGACTGCTGGAGGATGATAGTTTGCTAAAGCAGTGAAATGCACTGTATTACAGAGCATCTTTTGCTAGCTTATAGAATGAGAGCCTGAACAAGGATCAGGATTTGATCAGTAAGATGCAACGCCAGAAATCAGAAAAGTTCACAGGGTGTGAAAGCATTTGCAATGGCTCTTGAAGCCAAACAGCATCTCATCTTAATGTAATACATATCTCAAATGAAAGCCTTCCTTCATCACTGTTAAAAGTTTAGACTAGCTTTTATTTGGAATCAGGGGATTGTTAAAAATATTAAAGACTGTAACTACGTAAGAAGCAGTGTAACACTTCCCTTTTCCCTCTTCCAATGCTGCTAAGTTTAACTACTAAGTCATAAATATTCTGTATCAAAATACTGCCTGAATCTGTACTTGTATTTCTGCCAAAAATCTGCAAATGGTTTTGAAAAACAAAATAGGGAAGGAGCTACATTTAGGGGGAATTAGGGCAAAAACATCTGCATCAGCCATAAAGAAATAAACTGAAATTTCACACGAAATTGAGAGTCAAAGAGATAATGCGGTATATGGTGAGAATAACTGGTTAGTGAATTCCGTATGACATTCATGGTGGTGCTATCGAGTTACAGCTGGCAGATGGAAAGAAAACTTTGCTTTTGGACAACCATTTCCACAACCAAGGTACCAGTAAGACAGAGCAACACCTAAAAAATGTTTGCTTGATAAAAGTCTTGAAGATTCTAGACCTGGACAAAAGGCATAGACATTCCCTCAATACTACTGCCCTTGTCAGGTAAAAAGCTTGTGAGACTTTAACTCCACGTGTTTAAAACCCAGCAGTCTTTTCAGGAATCGCAAAGCACAGTGTAATTCAAATGCCTCAGCACTGCTGTCAGCAGAATCTGAGCCTGGGTAACTCAGGCCTGAGGAGGGTTTGAGAGCTCTGCCAGCCTTCTTGGACTACCTCAGCTGGTCTAGCACAGCAACCCCAGGAAAGTCTTCTGTATTTTAACAGCAAGGTATGTAAATCAAGGCCTCTGCATCATCAGTAGTTACATGTCCCTGTCCATGGCAGCGGGTTTGGAAGTAGATGATTTTTAAGGTCACTTCTAACCCAGACCATTCTATGATTCTGTGATATAGAAAGACATTTACCTACAAGTTCAGCACAGAACTGCAGCTGGATCTGCTGAGCTCATTACTTTTATAACTTTATTGCTCACATGTATCTCAAATTACAAGACAAACTGAAAAACAGAAAATTCCAAGTAAACATGAGAAAACTTCTTTTCCTGTGAGGGTGGTATGGGCTTACAACAGCAACGTACACTTGGGTATGTACTCACCAACCTCAACCACACTGGGATTCTGTGACTCCCTATTTCACATTCTATTGAAAATTTATGGGATAGTTTAAAAACAAGACTTTAGATGGTCTTTGTAGTAAGTAAATGTATTGTTTCAAAGAGCACCTGCAAAAACACAGCCTTGGAATTCTTATCCTTATTTGATGTTTTAAAATTGATACACCTCAGCTCTTGCCTGAGTCATACTGTGTCACAGAGTTCTACCTTTGCAACATTGGGACACACAGTGTGTCTTACATCCTGCGGCCCTCACTGGTCTTCTCCACTTAATCACAATTTAACAATTGGCCTCAATGGGGCCTGAAAACTGATACAGTCCTTGAAATCTGTCTCTCTATTAGCACGTGGCTGAACACACAGGCAGAGAAGTGCTTTTTAAAACAAAGCTGTGAAGTCCTGCCTTTGAACCTGAAGTACAATGTCTTCCAAAGTATTTTTAGGTGAAAACACGTAAAGACCAAGTGAATGAAAACCAAATGTACACCGATTTTTAAAACCCTGCCTTACAAACAGAGTATAAATCTTATCATGCTAAAATTATGTACCCAAAATCACACCCTCACGCATACCAACTTAGTTGTACCCTAAGCAAAAGCCCTCTAGGGATCACTGAAGGTAAGATGGCAGTGCTTATTATGAGTTGCTTTCATTTGTTTGAAGAAGTACAAGAAAGCATGTGGAGCAAACTTGGCAAATACTAAGAAGACCCCCAACCCCAAATGCTACAGCAAATGAGAGTTAGTGTCTCATGTTAGTATGACAGCAATGGCACACGTTCGTCTGGGCACTGCATCAGCAAATCAAACCATCCAAGAACAGGGCCTGGGCGCAGTTGTACAAGCACAAACACGTGGGTAATGTGCATGCCAGAGCAGCTCATCTCAGGTGGGACTTAACTTTCACTAATGCTCTTTTTTTTTTGTCTCGTGAAGGCACTTAGGGCTTTTGCTGGTCTGGCCAACTATCTGCAAAAGAATTGGTCAATTTTCCCATACACTGTGAGCACCTTGTGTGTAGTGAACCACGCAGAATGTAAAGGCTATTTCAAACACTGATTTCTCTGCAGTCAGTACCATTTTGCTTTAAAATGTTTGAATGAGATTATAACTAATCCCTTTTTTTTTTTTTAAATTTACAGAGAGGCAGTATTTTAACCCAGTATTTTTTGAGCTGAAGGCTGATATAACCATCATACACCAAATATCCAGCTTGTGTTTCTGTAATTCAATCAAAGACAACCTATTGGGCTGTTCCCATTTGCTTTCATATACTCAAAAAATGAAGGAATTCCACAAGCGGCACTGAGAAAGAAGATAAGAATTGTGAGTTATTAACTATTTAAGGCTTTTTCAACTTGACACTAAAATAATAACATCGAAACAAAATATTCAGATACAGTGTAATATGTTTCTTTATTTTTTTTAGAATCCAAATTGTAAAGGTCCCTTTTTGAACAAAACAAGAACAAAAAAATCAACACAATTCAGAGGGCTTATCTCATTTACCATATTCTTCCCCACTCTTCACTTATAACACAAGCAGCAACTTATAGTATTAGTGCTCATATAGTGCACATATATGAATTTTGATTTGTGTATTAAGCATTAAATACAATGTATTTTCTGTGAGCATAGCCCAAAGAGTACACAACATTACATTTTCAAAGCATATGTTAAAAAAAAGACAATAAATGTATATCCAAGACAGTCAAACTCAAATATTTTGACTTGGCAAATTCTATAACGAGTAACAGCAATTTTAAACTGTGTACAAAGCAGAACAGTGCCAACATGCCTCCAGTCTGTGAGCTATGGTAAAATATCAAGCACACATATAAAGGAGAAGCCAAAGAAACCCACCACAGAGCTAACCCGAGGCACACCCAACTGCAACTGAACAAAGGCAGCCCACTTTCCCACTCTGTAATGCAAAGACCCCAACAACAACAAAAAGCACTTCTACACTACAGGAAGTGAAACAGCAACTTCTTCCAAATTTGTCTCCGCATTTTTAAACAACTTCTTCAAAAAATTTAAAGATTAACATCTAATTATACCAAACAAATGTACAAACCATAAAGTCAGAGAAGCTCCAGAAGATTGCCACTTTCAACCTTGCATAGTGAGAGCTGGCATTGATATTGCTACCATAGCTTCAGCAGAAGATACAGAAAAGAAAAATCTTTACCTCTAAGTGATGCACATACGTAACATTTTCTTCACAAAATTCAGTTAAACATCGTTTTAATAAAAGGGAAAACAGCTCTAAAAAGGGAAAGATAGTGTTCACAAGCTTAGAAAAAAAATACAAAACCAGAACATTCCATAATAAAAAAATGAAAACAATAAACATTCCATCATGACAGCACCTATTTTATCACTAAATAAGCCCCAAACATGCAACAAACTACAACTATTGTATAAGGCTGTCAAATTAAAGGTTTACTTTTCATATAAACAAAGTGTAAAAATAGCAACAAGTTGCAATCTTCAAATTTAATGCTATGTGGGGATTCTATCCCCCCAGTTTCATTTGGTAGCAATTTCAATATGTGTTTGATACAAAGGTCATTCATCTAGGAACCGTGGTACAAATACATTGTGCCTAGGACAGTATTGTCGTATCTCTGTTCGACCTTGACAGAATTGGAATGCTCAACAACACTACTGAGTTCGGGGATGCTTTCAGCAGTATCCCCAAAACCATGATAATGTCCATAGTGCAAAGTATCTCCAGGGTCTTCCACCCATGAGGGCCGGTTAGAAACACAGCTACTCGGGCTTCCATTCAGGTGGAGAGATCCACACATATCAGTGGAATTACTCATGGCTTTTTCCGGTTCCTCGGTGCCGTTACTGGCGTGAATCCGATGCCTATTGGGAGAAGTTACTCCAGGAATTACTCCGTTGGGTGTTAATGCTAAGCACTCCTCATGCCTGGCATCCATCCCACTGAGCTGTTGTGTGGCGGTGAAATCCAAATGTCCATTGATGGCACATCCATTTGTCAGTGCATTCAATATGGAGCTACTGTTATTCATATCTGCATTAAGAAATACACCTGTCACCAACAATTAAGAATAAATCGAAATACATCAAAATGTCTCCACTATACTTCACTTATTTAAAAATGTTTCCATACACAACTTTGAAAATAAATCTATCCTTTCTTTAGAACAATGTAGGTAGTTCCAAATAATGAGAGCTGACCAGTAAGTTTGTAGCACGGATTCTTATGTTGAAAATGCAACTATCTATCTACATTGTTTTGAAAATATGCCTATATCAATCTTTACAAAGACAATGTGAAATTCTCAGATTCTTTTTTTTCCTTTAACTGTATGAAATAAGTGCAGCAGACAACATTCTGGGCAGTGTTTCCAAGGGTGGAATAAAAGGCATCTTTCCACCTTAACTGTAATGCCCTCAAGATTACGTACATACAAGAACTGAGCATCTGTGAGAGGGTCAAGGGTTGGTTTTTTTCATTTTTCAGTTGTAATTTAACTGTGATTTTTTTTTTCTTTTTAGTTGTGACTCTCACAGTACAGCATGCACTGAAGCAACTCAAATAAAGAAATGTTATGTTGGGGTGCTAATATAAAATGTTTCCAAGTTCTTTTATTCAGAAAGTACTTCAGTATACCTAGCAGCTTGCTAGATTACATACTGGGCAGGTTTGTATTTAATGCTACGTTTATAATAGCATGTGTACAATCCACATGCAAAATGCCATACAATAGCAACAGCAGAGTGCACAGAAGACTAAAAAATATTAGTAGTAGGAAACAAAATTCCAAAAATTTGCATGCAAAAATCACTGACAACTGTTTTGAAGCATTTTCCCCTTTGAAGTTAGTTAGTAATTAGTACAATAGGTTTTGCTTCCATGAACAGATTTCATCAGTCTGTCTGAAATGCATATTTTTGCAGTGGTACTCAAAAGTACTAACACAAAAAATGCATGATATACTCTGCCTTAAAAATATAATTTATGTCTATATTGGTAAAGATGAGCAAGGCAAACATAGCAACTACAGAGCTATGTGGTGACATTTAAAGATTTTTACATTCTGTGATTATCCTTGGATACATGCACATATGTTTATGTCTCCATGAACGCATAAACCCATGTGCAAAACAGGACTGCATTTAGTGCACGTATGCAAATGAATTCAGTTAATTCAGTCTGTTGGCAACTTCCCACATTTGCGAAACACTGGGCTCCCGTTTAAGTGACACATAATGAGTACCACTGTCTGACAAGGAAGAATCTGGAGTTTTCGTTTTCTATCAGTCTTTAGCATGGCTATTATTTGAAATATGAATTACAACACTGATAGGTCACAGACACTGATAGGTAACACAGAAATGTGTCCCATGTGTAATTCTCTGGATGTACTAACTGAAGTTTCCTGTTTAGTCCCTACATTCGTTAAAATAACCACATAAGCAGAACTCACTAATCATGAATTCTTATTAAAAGTAGAAAAAAAACCCCACAAACCCATCAAGACATCAAAGTTATTATTTCAGTGATGAAAACGCACAGAAGGAGTTTCATATAGTGTTTATTAACTGAAAAATGCAAAATTTTAAATTTTAAAAATAAACCATTATAGGCTGGTTTTGCCAAATCAAATTTAATAAAACTGGTACTTCTGTTAGTTAATATGCAAAAGTAGGTAATGAATAGTTCTAGTGATAATTATACGACATTATTATTGGTTAAAAATGAGCACCTATAGTAATAGAGTAATAAGAGTATATTTAGGAAAGAAAATAATTTTTCCATAAATAAGAACACTTAGTAATTATCACTGGAAAATATCATAGTCTACTTTTAAAGTATTGATTATATATACGTATATATATATATTCCTAATATATTAAAATATCTATTAATTATCATTCCCTTTGTTGAATTGGATCTGTGGTACAAAGCATAAACATATTTATGGCAGAAAAATTTGATAAATAGGAAATTAATTTCTGAATGTAATAATGCACTATTGTAGTAACTCCATGTCTTAACCTACAAAGTGCAAAAAAAGCTGACCCAAGACAGTTTTAATCAAACTCTGTACATATCCTGGGGTTACCAAAAGCATCTTGATTAAGCAGCCCTTAAAAAACCTAGAGCATTAATATTGACTAATCCTAGTAACATTTTGAGTGTTTCATGATGATTGGTACAAAACACAAAATCTGTTTTCCAAGGTACATTAGTTCCAACTAGTGGATTAAACCTGTGTTGTCTAGTCTTCCATTTACATAAAAAACCCTGTAGCAGGATCCTGCACTTATGTCATTGTGTCTGAACAAATCCTGCACACAGGGTGTATGTCTAGACTATTCTCTATAGTATTTATTGTTCTATTTTGAATATAGTTTTGTCACAACATATTATTTTCAAAGCTAGGATATGTTTCCCTATCAAGTCTTCTTATTATCTACTCAGTCAAAATAAAATGAATAATTTAACTTATTTCTGAATTTCTTTTAACCCAAAATTATAGCAACTAGAAGCAAGGCACAACGTAATACAAGCCTCAGGTTAAAAGTGAAACAGCCATCGTGGACTTCTGTTTACCTGAAATATTAAGAAATGACTAATAAACCTTCTCTTTCACCATTACAATACATTGCATGAAACAGCTGATTTTCGATACCTAGTAAACCCCCAAGATAATGGGTGTTACAGCAATACAATAGTTTTCAAGACTCCAGACAAAAATGTGCAAAAATAAAGGACTAGGTTTTATACTTAAATTAAAAATAAAACGCATATTGATTCTTGCAACGACAAGGAGTTTGCATTGCAGAAACAGTGTATATTTCAATTTCTTTTGGTCCAACAGAAGTACTCTCCTGTTGTTTGGTGTCTTCAACCATTTGAATGTTGTTGTAGTTAACAGGAAACTGTCCACTCCCACCTGATACAACAGCAAACTCTCTGTCAACGTGCATGTTGTCAGCATCGTCCTCAACTCGTCCATTCAGCATTGGTATTAAGCCATCAAAGCTGTAAGCTGACAAAGAGAGAGCCATGTTTAGTCAATAGTGCCCACTTGAAAACCCAGCCAACAAAAAGATGAGTGCTTTAATTATTAAAGCAAACCAGAGAATTACTAGGGTACCTATTAGACTTTGCACCTACATATCAAAGTCTGATGTACAAACAGGTTGAATAAAGAGACATTGAAGTTACTCATATTTAGGCTTTACAGCTGATGCGCCCAACTCGTTTGTCTACTGTCAGTCTGGACTGCTCCCTTTTTCACTCCCAAGGGCCAGGTCCCAATAACCCCCCACATCCATACCAGACTGCTCCAGGGATCTCTTTAAGAGCTGAACAAACAGATGTGTCTTGAGAGAAGCTGACAAGTGCTTAGATGGCTGGGGAGAATGCTTTAATAAGCAAGATGGGCTTGACTTCACTACTTCTTGCATTGACCGGCCAGAGCACCGCTCTGGTACTATCCCAGCAGGCCCTGCACTGCTCTCACACTGACATTAACACACTTTTCTACACACACTGCACACACTCTTAATATTATAAATGCTGGCTTTGGCAATTACAATTCAGCTTCCATTACCTTGGGCACAACCAAAATTTTCGTAATACTACTCATTTTTAAAGAACCTTAAGCAATAGTTGAAGTGTTCAAGGACCAAAGAAAGAGATCACTGAGGGCTTAAATGACATCAGGGCCCTTGGATCAGCAGGCTTCAAATCACCCTAAACCAGGAAGGGACTTCTTAAAAAAAAATTACCTAGAGGTACATGAAAGTGCAGCTTCATGCTAGCCAGTTCTAGGGTGCAATTCCCGGAATGCCCTCCATCACACCTCACACAGAACACCCACAGCATCTGTGCTGACGCCTGTGACATTGAGACACTGGTTGTGAGCAGCACATGCAGCACAGAGCACAGGTCAACCTGCTGAGGGCTGGACTAGAGGGGCCAGGATTAGGACTGACACAAACACAGTTGTGTGACCAGTTGGCCCAGTGTGCATTATAATCATCATCATTGCCTTTGAACCTGTGCACCCCCTCTGCTGCCCTCCCCAGGAAGCAGAATGAAATTTATGGAACTGATTTCAGAAAAACGGACATAAAATCCAGCTTACGTTAAGTCAAAATTAAAAACTATTTAGTATATATTCTGAAAGTGGCCACCAATTTACTTTTATTACACTCGAGTAATTAGCTTCTATTACAGTGTATCATGTATCAGTGTTGCCTAATTTTGAAGCTTAAGGCTTTTTTAATACTATGTACCTGTTAGCAGATACACCTGTGTGCATATAAACAATTACAAGTAATGCTCATCCACTGCCCAGTTTAGCTATTCCAGGGCAATTAAGCATTTCTTCTTTCACCTCCAGCACTTAGAGGTTCCTGTAAAGCACCTATGTTGTCACAGTTTTTTCAAAGCAGTGATTGTTCTGATTGGGGTATGGCCATCAAAACCTGACTCTTCTCTGCAAATACAGGTTGTCTTCACTCTCGAAACATCTGGAATCTCCTGTGCAAATAGTCTTTAAAGGACAACATACCAGTGTGGTTTCAGCAAGGGTTTAAAATTAACACAAAATTGGGCTTGTTCAGTAAAAAGGCCAGCTAAGCACAAAGATGCACTGATAACTCATTACTCAGCTCTGTGGCCTACCAAAATGCCTCAGGAACAGTGACTCATTCTCAGTGCAACAGACTTTTTACATTGATGCAATAGTTATTACTGATGCTGATGTCTTTGAGAGCAAACCCATCAGAATAGAAACTGCAGCTTCCACAGCTGGGATACATCTCTTAGTCACTACAAAAACCTTCAAGCAAAGGCACCAAAGCTTTTGCATTTGTTTGTGAAGGTCTTAAAACCTCGTAGTGGTAACAACTGCAAAAATTACCTACTCCAACTGCTCTTCCAACATTTCTGTAATTACTTAGGTGCACTTGTTCACCTCAAGCATTGTCTGTTTCTTCGCTCCATCTATGTACTGGACCAACTACATACAGTGAAAGGTAATGCAGATACTGCTGCTTCATAGCAAAAGAGAGAACACGTGTAGCTAGCCCAGTGCCACTCCCCCCGATTGTGGGGAAACACTGCCTATTGACTAGCTTGGAGCATATTTTGAAACTGAAAGAGACAGCTGCTTAGGAACATTCAGATGGAGCAGCTCTTCAAAATGCAAGACAAATTAATCTGACTTCAAGCAGTGCCTCCTGGTAGCAGATCAATGAACTGAAAACATACTTCTGTAGTTGTTATGGGCGCTTGTATACTGGGCAAGTTTTCTTATTCTATGTAGCCACTTAGGAAATACTTATTCCTGAAATCTTGTACTTAATTGCACAGGAACTCCTATCCATAATGGAATTTACCACTTAGACCAGCCACATGAAGCAACGTATCTTGTTTATGATTGGCAATGGAGTTCCCAGTTAAGGTCTCTGATCCTGGTATAGGTGGTGTCTGGATAGCAAGTACTGAACAAATACTAGTGTTGATATTGCTGTGGTTTATGTTGCCCATGCCATATTTAGAAACATGGTTCAGGTTTCAATTCCCCCCTTACTATCTGGAATTAAACACTGTTGAAGCCCGTTCTATTTGGCTTACCGAAAGTCACAGATGTTAGAACATCATCTTTAACTGAACAAAGTGTCTTTAATGAAGACCTACAAAGTCCCTTTCCTGGCACTAAAGAAAAGCATCTTTTAGGATTATTAGGAAAAAGTAGGTTTGCGTGCAGAATTACTCCCTTGTTTTTAATAAGAATTTAGTGGGATGAACAACAGAAGATAATTCTCCCTAATAATGTTACTCAAGGTGATTCTAAGATATAAGAAAAGGATTTCTACACAGAGCTACCAAAAAGTATCTTTAGGTTGTACTATTCTATTACTATTGGCAAAGAAGCTGTATCCTCAATGCACAAGGCTGGACAGGAAACCTTAAGGTTCACTCTAGTCTTACACCCATCTGTAAGACAGCAGTTCCCCTTGAAAAACAGTCCTAGAAATTTAAGCTATGTTAACTTACAGGCATAATCCCTCTTGATTTGAGATACCTTTCTCCATTCAATCTCTTCCATCCACCTTACCTAGCAGTTTCTGAACTGTGAATTAATCCCTGAATGGAAAATTACCATTAGAACATCCGGGCATCTCTGTGAATCAATGGAATGTTATTTGGCTCTCCTGAAGCTGAAGAAACTGAGGAAGTAGAAGCTAATTTCAGCTCTTACTCCTCTGCATAATTATTCTTGGCATCATGCAGCTTTAGCACTCTCTGGAAATAGAAATTTCTGAACACGCCAAGATGATGATAGGGAGAACTGGGATTTTGCAGCACGGAGTAATTGTATTAATCTGCTTCTTGTATTAATATGTAATTTAGATATGTGAGTGAGTTTGTCAATAATACTCAACATCCACTCCAAAAGGCTTTAAAATGTTTATTTTCCTTTCTCAGCAACAGCATCAACCCATCCCTTTTACCTCTGGGGTCTCACCTTCTGTTCTAGCCTTCTTTATTCCAGCAGACTCCGTATCTTCAAAGGATCTCTTTCGACTTGTCCCACCACTGAATGGGTTGGGACCTGCATTCTGATGAACCCCATTTAAGGTGCCATTGCTATAGAAACGATTCAGGTGACAGTTCTGGAGGTTCAAGAGAAACTGGGCACATTCTTGGAAGCCCTGGGTATGTGCAAGGTCTGCTGCTGTCAGGCCACTGGCATTTCTCAAGCTGTACAATACAAAGAAACTGGATTACACTCATTCATCAGGCTAGCTGGCTGCTGCTGCTGCCCTTACTGACTATCTATCTGCTGGTGATGAGAGAAAACATACACTTAGCAAATTTTCCATTAAGTAATTAGTTATCAATCTTAGTTTTATAACTAACTTAACTTTTTGCACATACATCTCACTTCCAAGCAAAATTTGGGAGACAATACACTTTTAAATAAAATCAATATACTATGTGCCTTAAACCATCTTCCTATTTAAACCCTTCAAAATGCTTTATTCTAAAATAGTCTGAAGTAGCTGATCTTTACATAAACTTCAGACTAATTTAAGTGTTGAATTTTACCATCTTCTGCAGTTCATTCTGCAATCTATTGCTTTAACTTGAGCAAAAGATCAAATACTCAGAACAAACTTAACATGACTTGGCAATTGTCCATGGCATTCTGGTTTCTAAGGTAACAACAACATTACTATTCTTCCTAACAACAAAATACATACATATATAGCAAAAGGTAGATAGACAAAGATGCTATACTTAGTTATGCTTTGCTTATACTTTTGTTTCTGGTTTGTTTCTCATTTCAAAGTGTGTGACATCATAAGCACTGGGATTTGCTTTGTTAATTTCAACCAAGACTTTTCTGTGCACAAGAGAATGGCACGGAATTTTGCATATTCTAGTGCATCAAGGTTAGGAATGAAATCGGGGGGAAATGTAGAGATGTAGAGGTTTAATTCGAAAAAGTGCTGTATCACATGCATGTACACAACCATACATGATGTCTTGTGCTTCGAAATTTAGGCTAACTTCATAAGGAAGAGCACAGAAGTGAAGACAAGAGAGCCAGAAATGACAAAACTAGATGGTGAAGCAAAAGATGCCAATATTTTTCCAGACAGATGTAACTAGTCAGAAAAATGAAACTTTTGTTTTTTGGCTTCAATCGTTTAAATAAGTCTCTAACTAAAAAAATCCAGAAACAGACCAGCTAAGAGAGTAAGGATTCAGAAGATTAACAGGCCTGATTCTGTTGAAATTCATATGAAGCAGAAAACAACTCAATCCAGCTCATGAGAAGATGATAGAACAAAGCCCGTATTTGCTCCCTAGCTCATCTAACTTGTTTGCTCTAAGAATGAGACTAAAAACCCTTAGAAACTATTATGGCAAGACTAGTTTCATAAATGAGTAAATCAAAATACTACAGAATTACAACACCCATAACCTAAACCAGAGTTAATTTCATTCCATACTACACTATCCTAAGTCACTATTTACTTGGACTACTAGTGAAAATCCACAGAACAGCAGTCAAGAGTAGTCTAGAAAGTAAGACTTCAGAAGACTGAAAAACCTAGTTAGTCAAAAGAAATTAAACTTTGAGGTGGTGGCATTAGTTTTAAATACTTACAGGAGAGTGGCTAAGTGAATAATCTATTCTGTGCATCCACTGCAGGCAGTATGTAAATGGGATTAATGTTAACAAAGGATAATTAAAGTCAGCAGGAGGAGAAAGTTTCAGAGTATAAAGATTGCTGAATCTTGAGAGGTGTCTCTTCCCCTCATTTTAAGAGCAGCCTACGATTTTAGAAATTCTACAGTCAATCCTTTCCCCTGCTGAACTAGATGACCTGTTGAAGTTGCTGCTAAGCAACATCTGATACTCCTTTAATAGTTCTGATTTAATTGTGCAGCATAAGGATGTAGAACAATGAAACTACAGCTTAGGAAACAAATTTTAACAGATCTGTTCTGGTCAAAAAGAAAAGCTCAGTTCTCCAATACCTTTTCTTAATTTGCAAGCCTCAAAAGAACAGTAAAAGAAATCTAAGCAATAGCAAAATAAAGTTAGGAAAGATAAAAATGACAAAACCAGTATGATATTGAATGGCCACCTAATTTAATAGTTCAAGGAGTCAGTAATTCTATTACTTAGCAAGTACCACTGAGCATTAACTTTGCTTTGAAAAACTGACTGTAAGAGATGACAGTTAAGTCACCATTTTCCAAAGGAATGTCAATGTAAGATACCAGAGGCATTTGGAGATGTATAAACTAAGATCCAAGTGTGTAAAGCTACACAATCGACTCTGGGAAAGAAAAATTAAATTTCCCAGGAACAAAATAAATAAAAGTTAGCTTGACAAATTTTAAAATGTAACATCTTTGATATTCAAAGATCTGTCCCATTTCTACTTCTTCCTGAACAAACTACTCTCAACAGGTAGACAAGGACGTGCTTGTTCTATAGAAATATTCTGGAAGCACTGAATAGGTTTTCAAAGAACTCAAGTGTATTGGATAAAATATTCTTGCTTCTGAGAGTTTAGAAATACCCCTCTTAAAGGTGTAAATCTGAATTTAGCCTATCAAGTTAATAATGATAAAAGAGAAAAAAAAAAGTTAAATGAAATAAAAGGAGATTATAGGTTCTAGATGACAAGACACTGTTCAGACAAATGTTACGAAGATAAGACAGCTGTTAAGTTCTCTCTGTTCACTTACAGCAGGAGCACTAATTTGAGTATCTTTTCTATATCCAGCTGCCAATGTCCATGATTTTAATCAAATCTTGATTATTCTTGGACTTTCATATACTTTCAAATTTCTGTTAAACTGGCTTGCATTCCAACATTAATAGGAAGGAGAAAAGAAAAAGCTGACAAATGTTGCAGAAACTTGTCACTCTCTCAAGAACAGGCTAGAAAGGAAAAAATACTTCTTCAGCTGATTTTTCTAGCTCAAGGAAGAAAAAATCTGTCAGTGGGAACACAAAAGGCACCAAGAGCTAGCTGTGCTATATTAGCCTATCATAATAAAATGCAAGTGATCAACAACAACAAAAAAAAAAGGCTGTATGTAAATAGGAACAAAATAGGAAATAGGAAAGAAAATGCTCTTAATAGATATCACAGTTTTACCAGACTGGAATAGTTTTATATATTTTCAAAATTATCTAGAAATGTTGTCTTTACTGTAAGGATTCTGAGTCTGTAACCAAAAAATAGTGTAAGAGTCCTTCCAGAAACTCTGGAATACTTGAATGAATGAAAAAGCTAGGATATCTACTAGACCATTCTTTGAAAGCGTTAATCTGTACTTGGAGTGGAACCACCCTGTTACAGCTGTAATTACAAGGGACTGGGAACACATCTAATGCTAAATCTGCAGTGGGTGGTCTACCTCAAATGCTGCCCATGTCTGACAATGAAGCGGCTGCCTCAGCTTATCCGAGGAGCTAAGAATTTAAGTCGTTACTGTAGACAGGATAGATTATACAGATGAAAAGTGAAATGGTTCACTGTCCCAACCACACATAAGAATTAAGTGGAGTTGAACCTCTTACGTGCAATCCCTATGTCAGCCCTCACTTACAAACTGCAATTATATGTAAAGTGACACTAATATCAAGTGAAAAGGAGGAGAAATAGTATGTGATTCATTTGGCTACAAAGTGTAGAAGTCATGTGACACAGATGACACAGCTAAAAAATGAAAGAAAAATGAACAAGCAGAAAATTCAGAGATAATAACTATATTCAAGTAAATTTGCAGCTATTTCAGTTACTAGGTATCCCTTGAAAGGCACTTAATTTATTGTAGCTGCTGACATAAAGAAAAAGGAATGGTAAAGGACATTATAACCGAAAGTAACTTCGAGACCTGGGCTGTGAAAGAAAAACACTGGAAAAAAAAGTAAACCAGTGGACAACATGGACAGAACTGCCATAATGCTATGTGTCTTGAAAAAGACTCTTCTTTTCTACCCATCCTCCACTTTTTTAGCAAGTTAAAAATCCCTCTGGTACCAGCTTTGATCTTTTATGCTAAACACCTTGAAATAGTGGAAGCTCCAAAGAAGCTTGGAACACACTGGTATTAAATCTTCAGGCACACTGTCCTTTTTACTGCTAATCATACAGCAAATACGACAGCTCTATTTATGCAACTGCATTATTCAGAATTAAAAAGTGAGTACAGAAATTTCTAGCAGGTTTTACATTTTGTTTTGTAGCGAGGTTTTTTTGTTGTTTTTTAAAGAACTATTTGTTTCCTGACAAAGATGCCAAACTTAAGGACAAACTTACGTTTCTTTCCAAGGTTTGTCTCTAAGCTTAGACTTCTAACCGAAACAGATAAATAGCAAGTTACAAACATTGCATTTTTCAAATTAATTCCTTATGAAAGAAGAAGCCAGCAGCAAGGCAGGTGTGGAAGAATGGAATGAAGATATAAATAAGAAAATCAGAATAAGTCGCGAATAGTTACGTGTTTTTTATATTTAGTCAGCCTTTATTAAACAGTATTCATTGATCTGGTGCAGAATTTTCTGAATTCTGGCCTAGAGACAGCAGTGCTCCAAAAACTTAATTCCTTCTCTCTTCAATAAAAAAGAAAAACGTCAAAAACTAAAGACAACTCTGAAGGGCAGTCCAGCTGTCCAGCAGTCCAGCTACAGGAACAGGTAGAAAAACCGAAGAAAGGGCACTAAAAACAAAAGCTTTCAAAAATCTCATTCCTTTTTTTGGCACCTGCTCCAGACAGGAACATACATGAAGGCATGAACCGACAAACAAGAGAAAAATTCCTTACTTAACACTGCCCAGGGCTAAATGCAGTCATCCAAAAATCAGTTCACTCCATGTTTAGGAAACACATACCTTGCATCCTTTCCAAGGCAATTCAAGTATTTGAAAAATGACTGAGTCCTGTTCAGGTTTTTTCACTTGGCAGCATTTTTTTGCTATACAGTTTATTCACTGTTTCCATGCAATTCTTATTACTAGAAATGAATTAAAATCATGAAGTATGGTATTATTTACCCTCAGCCTTCTTGTAGGCTAAAATCCAGGACCTGGGAATAAAAACATCTTGTTTTCTTCAAAGTACAGAAGTATAAGATGCTAACTCCAACGCGACAGAAGAAAGCCAAGTGTAAGGAAGGATACATTTTCATATTATAAAGTTATTCTAAATAGAAAAAATCCATAAGAAAAGCTGGTGAGTAGGTCATCTTGAAGTTTCTTGACATATGACACTTGGATTGTTCTATACTGATAGGTGTTTTATAAATAAACTCAAAATGCACACTGATATATTGAATTAACGCTCTGACTTTTGCATATACATTTATTCACAGACCTAGAGTGCTTAAAACAACACCCCTATAACACGTTTTTCTTCTTCCATCAAGTGATGTCCACAGGCAGTCTTCAAAACTGACTAATCTTGGCATGAAGAGGACTCTTTTTTTAGTATCCATTTTTCTCCCTCTGGTTGACATCATCTGAACTCCCATGCTAAATGCCCAGTTCATCTGAGAGTCCTGGTATCAAATAAAAGCAGCTAGAAAGAGGACACTGATGGAACATTAAGTTTAGGTATTTCCTTCTTCTGAAATGCTTTTTCAAAAATATTGGCTGTGAGTGTAATTCAATTGTTGCTCAAAACCAAGAGACAAGTGCGTTATCTGGCCAAACAGGATTGGTGTACAGAAACATGAAGTTAACCTTCGGTTTAGCTTTATTTACGAGTAAATTTTTATTATTTCAATCTAATTTAAGAAGTTTACTAAAGGAAGGAAAAAGTTTGAGGCAAGCTTCCAAAAAATACTCAGGACGCTTCCACTAAGGCTAAGACATAGAAAGTAAGAAAAACCAACAAGAAAACAACTCAAAATTTATAATTGTTTAAATGTAACTTCGTGCAAGGAAGACTTACTTCAGTGTAATATACAATATTTACTCTTCAAAAGATCTGTAGAAAGAAAACGTAGACTTGTGCTTCTCATGTTGAATTATAAATGCTATTGAATTTACTTTAAAAAAATTGCTTGTAAGTTGCTTTAGTTGTTCATTTTTCATACACATTGGCGGAAAATAAGCAAGTAGATTTCTATGTGTTTTAACATAGAAATACCTTTGATATACACTATCTTTAACTTATAATGTCACATACCTTGAAAAACAAAACAAACATCTGCTACAAAAAGTCAACAATCTTTTTCAAAACCATATATGTAAAAAAGAGTCTCCTAAATGTTTAATTTGAAATAGTGATTACAGCACCTACAGCTTACTGTGTTTTTGTTAATGCCATGCGACAATCTAAGAAAATAAACCACAGTTTTCGTATATCAATGTAAAATATCTGTTAAAAATTACTGATCTCAACTTATCTATTGTTAGTTTACAAATAAAAATGTAGATAATTGTAAATTAGGGTAAGCAAAGCATGCAAATCTATAGATTCTATATCTGAATTCCTAGATTAGCATTAAAACCAATCACCGCAACAAATACCTCAACAGTATGCCTTGTGTGCAGAAAGGAAGCGATACTGAACATTCAATGCCACAACTGTAAGGTTTTCGGAGAAGCACCTGTGGCAGTTTCAGCAGTTTCTATATGGAATGCTCCCCCTTTCTAGGATTACTTGAAAAAATCAAGTCAATTCGAATTACGTAGCTGTAAAACATTGACATGTGTAGTTTTTACAGTTTCAGAATCTTCTGTTTGATTTAAACGGGCAATGGTGCATAAACAGGAAACTTATATCATAAGGGATCACATATTTGCAGGCAACATTAAGATTAAAAGTACATTAACATACATAAAGTGCTGTAGCACATTATTCAATATGTAAGCCATTATCATGTGACCACCTTAACAACAAGATACTAAGCCTTTTATGCCTTTAAAAGCATTATAACTTTCATCCTGAAACCAATTTGTCAGTTCTTCACTGAAATTTATAATAGAATGGATTAAAGTTACCGGTCAACTCATGGCTTCAATTACTTTAAATTTAGTAGGCTGTATCTCAAAAGAATTAGTAGCTATTCCTATACAAAAATTAGCAGATACAAGGATTACAACAAAACAAAAGAAGAAAGAGAAAAAAGATCAGAACACTAAAACGCCCACAGTGAGAAAAATCGTTTCCTATATAAACAGTAGTATACTAGTCTAAAATTTCTAAAGCAAAATTATTTTAAAATACTAAACTGCAAGTGTTTTAACCCTTTGGTGTCCAAATTCAGAAGTAATGAAATCGTTTCAAGCTTTTTTTTTTCCTCAGATACCAAGAGAAAAATATTCTTAACTAAACAGATGTGTGTCATTGCTGGGGACAGCTATAAAAATTCATGCTAGAATTACATATTGGGCATCTACAAAAGCACAAGTTGGTGCCAAGTTTTTATTTCACGACAAAGCATTTGGCAGCTGAATTTATTTTACACTTTTAAAACCAGTGGTAGAGTTCCTGTGAACATCATCCAAAATCATAACAAAAAGAATATACTGGACAGAAGGACTCTGCTTTGTGAAGCCACTTTTTCCACATAAAAATCAATGTTCACTATGAATTATGCAGCTATAATTAGCTCCTGGATACTTCAACTCCTGACTGAGCAAACATTGGCAGAAGAAAGAATTCATTAACCATGGTAGGCAATGTTGCAATTACTACAAACATCACCATCAGGTGGTGATTTTTTGCTGTATATGTATTCCTGTTTATATGCTTTACTAAAGACTTCAAACAGTGCACTTCATTTTCAGTACCTTTTCTAAAAACTATTCGCGTTTCCAAGTAAATTTCTCCCTGAACAATATAGGCCAGACTAGGCCTAGTACCAGCAACCTAATTTTTAAATTCATATTTCATGATGTAAGAAGAGATTCCTAAAAACAATGCACCAAGGGAAGGTATGAAAGACCATGGTAACTCTTGAAATAACAGTCTGACTGCATTACAGCATAACAGAAAAGACCTTTCTTATTAAAACAAAAGTATTTCCTAGATCACTAGCAAAATTAAATTCCAAATAAGCATCTTTATAGTACTGCAGCCACTCTAAATACAAAGAGAATGTGAGAGTTACTTAGCCAACCTTATGACAATGAGAACTGTCATTGCTGTTGCTTCCATGTTTCTAGAAACAGAGCAAGAACTGGAAATGAATTTGCTAACAAGAAAGTGTAATGGAAAACTATTGATGACAGGTTCAGTGCAAACTCTGACTTGAAAAGATAAAACAACCTTGCAACACAGATTTCTGCCAAGATGACTCTAGCAGCAAATAAAGTGACATTATTTCTCCTCAACATAGCAACCGAAACCCAAAGATAGCTTAGAATTAGAAAAATGAAGGAAGCAAGCTTCTCTCAAATGTGCTGAACTTGGAAGAAAGTTCAAGCAATTCAGTACAAAAAGCATGAACAGTCGAAAGTTTGGGAATAAAACTGAAGAGGTAAATTAATTTTAAGGTATTTTTTTGCCAAAAGAAGGGAAAAAATCAAGAATGAAAGGACTATAAGTATTAGATGGTTTCATTATTTTCCCATAATAGGCTTAGTGAGGGACACTATCAAGCGACACAATTTTTTTCCTATCAAAAATAAGTCGATGTGCTTACTCAAGCAAACATAAAATCTTTTGGATTAAGGAACTGCTGAAGTGCATAAAATCAGTTTAAATGAGCTTTGTGAAAGTTCTTCCAACTTAGATTTTTTTCACTTTTTAAGAAAATTTATCTATCATGATAGACGCACAACTACCTCCTGTGGATTTTTGTCCAGATGCTACTAGGTACTAGTTGACTGATGAAGAACTTTACTGAAAAGCACAAACTAGATCAGCAAACAAAACCCAAATCAACACAGCAGGCTAGAGCAAATGTTGCAATAAACAATCCTCTCATCACACACATATCTAGTCAAAAAGTACTGCCAGATAATGGCACAGCACCCCTACAGATCACCACCACCGACATCTGGACTAACCATCAGAACTAATCAGACTATTATATTTTGGATATAATAATTTCTTTCACTGTATTTAACCCTGGCCAAGCTCCACTTTGTAACACTTTGGTTTCTCCATTTGACTTAACTGCACTCAGGTCTCTGTTGCCAGAATAGCAACAGAATAGCTTATCTTGCAGGAAAAAAATCACGTATCTGAACGAAAACTGCACACACTAATGTGAACATAAGCACAGTATCTTAAGTGAAGGCAGATCAACAAAAAACCCCAAACATTCCTGTCAGAAATCTGAGCTATCTGCATATGAAAGTCTTGGTAACACTTCCATATTGTTTACCCAGCTCTTTTGGACTGAAGAAAAGCCAAGAAACCAGTGCTATAAAGCATCTCACCACTGAATAAACTACCCTATCAAGCTCACGTGTATCTTGTGAACTTCCTCTTTATGTTCCAGAAAGGTTCTAAGTATCACTGCTTTAATGATGGATTTCACTTTATTCATAAAAAGCACATCCTCTCATATTCTGCGCTGTTTTCCAACTGATGTCAGTAATCACTGCTGTTATTCCACCCCCAGTGAGAATAATCCACATTCAAACTGAACAGGAATTCAGTGGTAAGAGTTTGCCTCAGCTTCCTGCAATTATTTGGAACAGCTGTGACTGTGAAAATGACCCTTTTTGACACTAGCTTACTCTAAGACTGAGCCTCTCTCATTTTTTTATCAGTTACCCATGCATTCACATTCTGCTTTGGTATTTCCAAATCTTTTCTTGAGACTAAATCCAGATTACTGCCTTACTTCATGATCACAAGCTCCTACAAGCCACCTCAGGTACTTCTACAGCCATAGCAAACAAACGGAAAACCAAACATGGAAGAAATTACCAAGCTCTACTTGCAAGTTTTTTTGAAGGAGAAATAGTGTTTCACCACTGAAATGTACACACCACTTTGAATTCGCCTTTCCATAAGAATTTATATAAAATGGGAAAGGCAGAATAAATTCCTACACATGTATCCTCTACACTGAAAAATGGTCACTACAAGAATACTTACAGCGATGGCCCTTAAAATGCTTGTTATATACAATTAAACAAGAACTTCCACGTTTTCTTCCTTAACTATATAGCACTGTCTAATAATAAAACAACAGCACTGAATCCAGCAGTTTAACTGCTATCTGGAGGCAATCAGATTTACAAAGAGAATGTGTATGAAGTGGTCTGAGTTTGGAAAGTACCAAACAGATTATACAAGCATTAATATACTAATTAACAGATAAAATAAACCTCTAAAACAGATAAAAGATAAAAACCTCTGTTGAAAAAGCACCTAAATCCAAATGATCAGTAAGAACCTGAACCTGAAGCATTACTCTCAAGATGAGGTTAATTTAATGACTGTAGGAAAGTAGAATGTTGGTTCTTCTATACTGAATCTATGTACCGGTACAGCTTCTGAAGTAAAATGATGACATAGCCATGGCACTTCACAAGTATGTTAACATCAGAAATGGACAGCAGTTCAATATTAAAAATTTGGTAATTAAGTGCCCTAGGCAAGAAAAACAAGCACACATTAAAAACCTGCAAGTAGCTCCGAAGATTTTAAGAATTCAAGAAGATATCCAGAAACTAAGGCAGATCTTTGAGACCTGTCAAGAGGACGGGCCATGTAAGCTTCCCCTCCAGACTGAGAAGGAACTGAGAGTTCACATTACAAAGGAATTGCCAATTTCTGTGTTCCTGTGAAAGCAACACATTGCTACTCTTTTTCCTCTTCACTAAAGGTGACTGATTTTCATAAAGTCAAGAAATCTCGAAAGTACAAATGAGAAGAATAAAAGCTGAGATATCACAAGAGTGGTCACTTGAAACAGAAATATATTACAAGAATTTCAAAAAGGGTGAATCCAGCAGCACTAAATCATAATGGACAGATTTCTGTTATGGAGGATGGAAAGCAATTGTGAAGAAAAAAGAAATTAATGCTGCCTTTTTAAACAACACAATGCAGTCTGTGACACATTTGAATTTGAAAAGAAGGAATAAAATCAAGTCCCTGTCAAAGAATGAGAATAAAGGTTTTGCTGAAAAAGTTAATACCAGCAATAGGACATTTCTGGCATTGAATTTACACACTCAGATGAATGCCAGACAGCTTTAATGAGAAAGTGGCTGAAGTGTCTGCCTAAACTAGATCAACATTACAGTATGAATCTGTCATCTGGTAAAAACAGATGTAATGGTATATTTATCCCAGCATGTCAGTTCTTCTACTCAAACCTCAAGATCAGAGTATAAGATGAAGATTCCTGGCAGGCAAATAAAAAGCTTTTCTATGACACTATTGAGATATCATGATCAATAAAACTCTTAAGCAAGCAAATACTTGTGTTCAATTGGATGGGTGCATACCAAGCCACACCCGATTCCACAAGTTACAATTCTTTTTATCCCAGGATAATATAGCACTGGAAACTTCCCTTTCAGCTCTCAATCAAGATATTAAGGAATATACAACTGCTTAAATGACAGCTGCAGAAGAATTTTTATTCAGAAATAAGTGGACACAATGCATAAGTGCACCACATGCAAAAGAACACGAAAGAAAGAAGTTCAAGTCAATCAACACTTGCATCTGCTTCTTTTTTTTTTGTTTCAACAGCGTCCTGTGTTTACAGCTGAATTTTGTATTTTTTTATATGCTGTGATACATTCTATATAACCACATTAATACACAGCATTTACATAGTAGTACAAAAGAGCAAAACAAAACGTGGCACCAAGAAGGCTTTTCCTCTATAAAGAGCTGTGGACACTTGTCTGTCACCATGATAAATAATATACAATTAACCATACATAAATTGCATAAATACGCTTTTTAGTGAAAATGCAGCAGTTATTATGGATACTTTAAAAGGTACTATCCACATTAAAAAGTCAGTTACACAGCAAACCTTTTCACTCATATGAGGACATTGTGACCACCTGCTTCCCCCTCTTCAAGGGTCCATGAATACCATAGTTAGTGGAGCAACCATTTTTATGGCTGTAGGACATACTGTGCACAGAATATGCTTCAGCTAAAATGAAAAGGTAAATACCACAAAAAAATCAAAATATTTTCACTAGGGTACAATTATTATTTTTTAATATTATTAAAAATTTACACAGGAATAGAGACCCAAATTCTCTCTCATCAATTAGGAAAACAATGCAACAGCTTAATGAAATTTAGAGACTGCAGCATACTGTCTTTCTCTGTAAAACCGATACACTAACAAGCCTGATATAAAGTAGAACAATTCAAGTGAGGCTATTTTATTAAAACTAGAATTCTTACTTTTATCCTTAACTTGACTATTATCAATATTCTTTGGCTTCCAATATAACCAAAGGAGGGAATAAGGTAGAAATGTGGAAACACTGATAACAAGATTACACTAATCCAAGTTACTTAATTTTAACAGCAGTATCTCAATAATCACTCCTAAACAAAAAAGACATTTCTTGCAATATTACATTACTGGCTACTAGTGTTTGTGTAATAATGAAATCTCAGCATCCCTGTTCTACTTGCTATAAAAAACTAGGGATGATGCCATTCTGGAGGTATATTACAAATATAATGTAGAAGTAATATATTTGACTATTTGCAGTCACAAGGGGAATTCCATACATCTTCATGAAACTAGACTTCAATGCTTTTAACTATATGAAGAAATAAAGAAAAAACTGGATTAGAAGATCTAACCCCAGTAAAAACAAAAAGCACTTATTCATCACCAATATAGATCAGCACTTGAGTTCTAGTTAGTGATTAGCTCTGTATTTCATAAAATTCTTGCCTTGGTCTTATACAGTCAATTATCATTCAATATATACAAACTAGAACTCCAATATATGGCTAAAATCCTTCTCCTTTGCTTCTACCTGAAGCCATAAAATAAAGGAGGCAAAATTTTCAGAGCATCTACATTTCCAAGTTTTTACAAAAATCAGGAAACAAACGTGACCATTTATACCGGGCCAGTTTTCAAAACCAGATGACCCAAAATTAACCAGTGTCAAAAGGACATACGTGTATTTGGCCTAATTTAACATACTGAACCTGGAAAATGGATTCTAAGGAAAAAAATCCTCACCCCTATCCATCAACAGCTAACCTCCTCAGGTGATAGGGCCAAGTCCTTATCCTCTAAATGATTAAAACAAGGGTTGCTCCACAAACCTATTGCATTTTAATCCCTGATTTTACCATTCCCATGACAGAATCTGGTGTTTAATTACCTATAAAACTTGTCACAAGTCTACTGAAACATAGATGGAATTCAAAGTTAGGAAACTTTGAATTAAAATTATTTCCTGTTCACTAAAATGGCTATAAACCTACTCTGCTTCAGCTGCAAGTACCTCTGGTCAAAGACGGATATCATCCTTTTCACATTGTTCATGCAGTTCCACAACTTTTCTTTTGGTAGCTTACTTTGTAAAAAGATTACATACTAATTGATGATGATAATTAAGGTTTGCTCAATTCCACAGTAAATTTAAATCCAAGTTTATCATAAAAATATCTGAAAGTGAGTGAAAAATGGGAATTTATACATTTAAGACTGATTTCATGGGCTTGTCAATAACTGAGACAGCTTATTTCATTTTTCTATGAAGCAATCTCTTCATATAAAGCAATTTGTTCACTACTATTAACTTAAAAGGTAATATATTTCCCAAATACTCTATGATACCACTAAAAGGGTTAAATTTTATGATAGATTTATCAGGGCAGCATTACAAAATCAGTAAGATGGAAACCAAAGGGTAAAACAAGAAATTAACTACACGATTCTTACTTCACTTACAACTTCAAAGTTTCATATTGCAGGTTAAAATACAGTAACTAGTTACCATTTAAGATAATAAAGCTAGTTCTAATTAAGACAAATTGCTAAAGTATCGACATTATTTATAAGCCATAGAGCTTATACTCAACATTTCTAGGTGAAAACTGCATCCATTTTGTCCATGCTGTAAGTTGCAAAAGTTTGTGAGCTTTTCTGAATGTTTTTGCAGTACATAAACCTTTAAAGAAAAAAGTTAACAGGGCAAATACATAATACACTAACAAACAGTATTAAACTAATGGTGAAGAGTGTGTGAATTGCTGTTTTGCACATAATGTTGCTTTTGCATTGTTTTCTATATTTATTCACCAGTGCAAGGTGTAGACTTGTAAAAAATAACTACATGCTGAATAAAGTGTACAATTTGGGGTCATCTGACAAAAGCGTGATAAATACTTTAATATATCAGATTAAAGTGCAATATTAATATAGCACAATGGTATCATTTAAGGAAAATAAACTTTATTACTAGACATGCAGAACATCTTAGGTTTCATTACACTTGAACATGTCTAGCTGTCATTATTATTTTGATCATGTGTCTGCTGTTTTGACTTTTCTTTCTGAAATTAGTATCTATTGTTTACCAGTCTAAGTTAGTCAGCTACACACACAACAACAAACAACAACAAAAAAAATACCTCACTTACTCTATTTGCGCACCATGAGCCACAAGGGCACTTATGGAATCCATACTACCAGACCGTGCTGCTTTATGAATAGGAGTTTCACCAACATAATCCTGTAAAGACAAACTACATTTTGTCAAGCATAATCTTTCTAAAAATTAAAATATTATTATTACATTACTTTAACTAAGAAAGCACATATATAAAAGCACTTAATTAGCTAGCAAATACATCAGGTACTTTATCATTACTTTGAAGTCTGCAGTTGGCTGTCATGTACATTAGACATTTAGCAAGACATAACGCTAAGGGCATTTAACTCACAAGATAAGCCTTATCCAATAACTAGGCAATCAGCAGACTCATATTCAGGAAAACTGGTTAACCCTCCCAACATATACCACCATAACATATTATTCTAACACCTTTATTTCCTGCTGTTAAAATCTTGTTTCCCAACACATTGGACTGAGCAAGCCCTCTTGAACTCGGATGCAGCAAGGCTGAGTTTGTGGGACTGTGCTGCTTTCAGAGCCTGCTGACACACTGACTCAGTCCTGTGTTGCACCATCAGTACTCAGAAGGAGAGGAGCACATATACAGAACTCTACTGTAATCGAGGTATGCCCAGTGTTCATAGAACAGACCAGATCTCTCCCAACATGTACACATTGACTCACATCCCATATAGTTGTGTTTTCTAATTTTCTTTGTCCATTTATATTCCATTACTATTAACCAGCATATCCAAATGTTTCATATTTTTGCATGATGTGCAAACATACTGAGGAGACTGATACTGCTCTTCAGACAACTCCTCTCCACTGTCTTACAGGTAACAGGAAGAATCTACAGCAATTTTACAAATCCAAGCAAGCAGCAGATACATTCATGCATCATGATCTACAGGCTGCAGAGGCAATTCAGTACTTGCAATTAACCTTCAGTATCAAGAACCACAGAGAAAAACCTGTAATGAAACACTGCCTTGAAACAGCAAGTAAATGTTGTTACTGTTTTATTAATGTGATTCAGTCCTCAGCATTTCCAGTATAGCAAGGGGTTTTCTTTGTTTTCTTCCCCATCCTCTTTCACTCCAAACTTCTGATGGACTTCACTAGTCAGTTCCAGATATTAAACATGTTCTAACTGTATGCGCCTTAGTTTAGCTTTCCTGTTCCTTTTATTAACATATCAACACTAGCTGTTAAATCAACACAGCACCTTTACTGATTCACCAGTGTTTACACATAACAGTGTTCATGTGTAACTCCACAGTACTGGTTACACTTTAGTTCTACTTGAAATGTGAATATATTCAAAAAATGATCATACTACCTAGAAGCTACTAAGTGTCTTAAATTGTCTCCCAAGCTTTTGAGAAATTTAATCCTAGCTTTTGGACCATGCAAGTAGAACTTGAAAATGGAATTCTGGATTATGAAGTTATGTATTCTTGATTTTCTACTTGACATTTTTATTTCATGGTAAAATATTTTTTGAACAAGTTACAAATTCATTGAGGTTAACCCACCTTACCAGTGTTTAAGACATATATTCAGCCAAACAGTGAACTACCTAGCACACCCAAAAGGGAACAATAATGGTACCAGACAAAGTCTACTTTCTTGTAAACTAAGGAAAATTGCTGAGGCTGACAAAGTTTGGAGACAGAAAAGAGCAGAAAATTCCTTAGAGATTAGAAAGCAGCCATACAGCCCATCTTCCAAAGTGGCTGTCTGTAGCTGATGGATAGAAGACTGCTTTCCAATGAAGGTTAGCAATTTTTTTTATTCATAACTTTTCCTGAAGTAATAGGAATAGAGAGAAGTTTAACAGAGAATACAATTTTGTTAACTATCATACATGGAAATTCATTTGACACTAATTTATCCAGAAACATTTTCTTCTTTGCAATAAATTTTCCAATCACAGAAGCTGTCTTCGATTCACCACTCTGTTATGATTTCCTCCCCTCCCCCCTTTTGTTAAAGAGGTAAAATTATAGAAAAGTAAGTGATTTGCCCCTTTTGGTCAGCTTTAGTACTTTCAAGCCCAACCCTAAGTTAAAAGATAATCACTCAATATGAAGTTCAGTTTAGGGTTAGTTGGCCATGCATATAACAAAGGTGACAAAACCTCCACTAGCCCCATAAACGTGGCACACTACCACAGTAAGATCCAGAAAACTGAATTATGATATCTTGCTGTGGGAAAACACAAAAAGGGTGAGAGAACACCTTTGCAAAAGGATTCCTCACCACCGCATTAGAAGAATGAGCTAAGCTTACAGCAGCTACCACTTCCACCACCAAACAGAAAAAATTAGTATTTCAGAAGAGAATACATGTCTTGAGAAGGGCTGCTTTCAATCACCGGCCCAGAAAAGCACGTGTCTAAAGATAAGGAATTCATAAAATACTTAGAAAATGTCAGAATACACAGATTTAGATTTTTATAGCATTCCTTTTAATTACAGCACCTAAATTTCAGTCATCACTACTATTATGTTCCTTTGAAATTCTCCTACGGAAACAGTTTCCTAACTCTCCTCAGAAATTCTCTCTGGAGTAGGAGCTAGACTGCAAGGGAAAAAAAATGTATCCCACTATAAAATGGCTTTTAAGTTTGTTTTTCAATGCACCCAAAATTATGCATACAGAAGAAAACAAAAGTACTCTTTATGAGACTCAGAACAATTCTGTTTTGATTCAACAACTGGAATGACAGAAAAACAAAGTACCAGAGCTTATTCTAAGACACTTCTGAGAGCAGTCCAAACAAAGTACCAGAGCTTATTCTAAGACACTTCTGAGAGCAGTCCAGGGTCTACCCTGCCAGCACATTTTCATGTGTAAGACACCTCTTCCCTCTCTCTTTTTAGCTATGTGGAGCAAAAAAAGTTACTTTATTTTGAGAGGCTCTACAAATTCCTGATTGTCCTTGATAACACCTCATTATCCTTTAAATTGTTCATACTTCCCATCTGTGCTTGAGTCTGATATAAACCCTTTTGTGGTAATATTCCAGGAAGAGAAGCATCAGTAATTAGTATTGGCCTTTCACAACTAGAGCAGAACTTGTCCCTCTTTTGCAACACTGCAACAAGTCCCAAACTTGTCTCACAATCTGGAGGACACATTATAAATACATGAGTAGAAACTCAAACTGAGCTTCATTCATTTAGTATTCAAGATAATTCGTTTGATTGGTTCTGTGGCTACTGAATGTTGTGCACAATGCTCTTGAAGAAAAAAATTATAAGAATTCATGAAGCATCACACACACATTTATTTTTTGCAACTCACTGCTGAAGGCCTTCCTCTTTCTTGGAAAGAACAGCTACCCTTTCACACAAACAAAGGCAGTCTTCTCTAGCTTGGGGTAATGACTAGATTACCTTTGACTTCTATTTCATTTTACTGAATAAACATCTAGCTTCCATTATTCTCTTTTTATTGATGTGGCTGAAAAGTCTTTTCCTTTTTTGGCTTTAATCAGTAGATCTATCTCAGCTTGATTAATCAGTTTGCAGTTCCTCACTATGCTGATTAACCTCAAAAGACATTTCCCCTAGTGATTAAATACTTTTCTCAAACTCTCTTCCCAGGCCTCTTTCATGTAAGGGTATTGTTTCAGTTCTGTCTAAAGACATTTTTTACTCCATTTTTCCTCCTGTCTTTCAGGGACCGAAAGTTCTGTTGGCTTGAGGATGGTCCAGTTGAATTCAGAGCATATTTCCTATTTTGTTCTCCAGCTTCCACGTCCCTGGATCTGACTCAATTGATTTCACTCACTGGTACCTTTACATTCCTTCATAAAGAAAAAAAAAAGAAAAAAGAAAATCAACAGCCCCCCTCCCCCAACCAAACCCAACTCACTTGCAGATGTTTATTTTTAAAATAAAAAGCTCCCCCACACATTTACACTGAAAGCTTTCAACTGTGTGTACTGTTTTGGCTGGGATAGAGTTAATTTTCTTCATAGTGTTGGGTAAGATGTTTTGGATTTGTGACCAGAAAAGTGTTTTTAGCACACCAATGTCCTAGCTAGGAGTGGGCTGGGATGTGGCACAGCTGGGACCATTGACTCAAATGGACCAGAGGATTATCCCCTACCATATGACATCATGCTCCTCAAGTAAAATTGGGGCAGGGGGAGAAGTTTGCCAGGGCTGACATTGCTCCAGCTCTGGCTGGGCAGCAGTCAGGGAGTGGCAAGCAATTAAGCTTTTTGGGTTGTGGTGTGAGGTTTTAAAAAATGTTTTATCACTTGATTTAAAAAAAAAAAAAATTATTTTCCTTTATTTCCTTTTTCACCTGTTAAACTGTCTTTATTTCAACCCATGAGCTCTCACGCTTCCCTTCTGATTCTCTCCCTCACCTCACTGGGTACAGGGAAAAAGGAAACAGCTGTGTGGTACTTAAGTGTCTACTGGATTTAAACCTCAACACGATGCAAGCACTTCTAAAATACTTTTAATAATGATATCTGACTAAGACACAGAAGCCCTATTTTACAAGATAAAAAATACAAACTAACTCCATTCCTTAACTCAACTGACTGAAACTCAAGTTCTATCAGATGATCACATTTCTAAACACTACTCATTTCTTAAATTCCTTAGAACCAGTATCCTACCCTTTCTGAAGCTAGGAAGTAGAAACTAAAGAACACTGAGTAATCTTCCTCCTTTGCTAGAAAGGCTTTAGAGTGCAAATGAGAACTGATGGAATCTTTTTCTCTGGATTTAGTCCTAATTGTTATTTAAAACAAAAACTGTAATATACCAAAAGAACGTTTTTTTCGTCCCCACCAAGGATATCAGCTAGTTTACAGTTCTTGCTCCTATGGGTAATCTAACCCTTCTAAATCTACCTGCCACCACTGCCATGTGATGCTAACTGACTGCATGAATAGTAAGTTGCATCCCTTGCAAGGGTGTAGTATTTCTTCTTCCTTCTTTTTATGACAGCCCACACAACTCTTTTTTGGCCAATCAACAAAGGCAACATACAATAGAAATGTTTAATAGACTGAGGCTAGAGGGAAAATACATTTAAATGAAGTTAAGAGTTTCCTAAATCAGAAAGTGCTTGTTATTATCTGATGTTAATATGTACAACAGCCCAGAATCAATCTGTGTTGTGACAAGGATAAAACATCAGAAAAAAATCCTCAGGAAAAGTAGCAGCACAATTGCTTTGCACTGTTACAGTGAACTAGAGCAGGCAGGCAGCCAAATGCAGGTCCTGAGTCACATCACTAAGAACTATTAGCAGACATTGCCTGCTGAGGAAAAAAAAAGATAAATCAGAAACAGCGGGACATTCTCCTGAATCCACTGCTGGGTAGAAACAGACAGACCAGTGCTTGGCACTTCAGCTTTCCTCCTGTGCATTTTTATATGGTGATCCTGGGGGAAAAGAACTGCCCACTGATCAGAGAGAGATATGATTCTAGCCAGCACATTCAGTTATATAAGAGGGCTGGGCATCACAGAATATACTCACAGAATTTATCTGGGGAGCAAAGTACAGCTGGGACAAGCGGTTTTCAGCATCTGTCCTTCATTGCTGCTGCCTGAGAAGTGTCCTGGGCAACTGTCACCAGCAATGAGACAAGACATTTTTCAGTTTTCCTAAACTTCAGGGCAGGCAGCATGAGCTACAATACAATACCTTAGGGCAGATATGAGAAAGTATGCATGCAAATTCTACTGAGTACCGGAGGTTTACGGTAAAACTGAGAGACTTGAGTGGATTCCTTTTCAGAAGCTATCCTTTTCTTTTTCCAGAAGTGAAGGGTTAGTCTGTAGCCAATGACCAGAAGTCAGTTTGGAAGTAAAGTTTACTAGTTTAAATATCAAGCATTCCCAGATCTTTCTCAGCATGTGTTTTGTATCCAGTGTCCATGAACACTTGTCCTCATACAAGCATTAGCCAGTGACTATGTCTGTTTGGAGTACAGCATCAGTCAGCGAGCTGGAAGGAATAAACAAAATACACATCAGGCAATAGTGCTCCAAAAGCTCAAAAGTGTGGGTGGAAGCCCTAGATGGTTACCTAAAAGTGCTTGCAAGTTAAATAAGGAACCAAGATTATTCAAGGAGTTCAAATCAAACAAGAACAGTAGAATTTGACTGCAATTCAATAAATGGCTGAGGGAACTGGGGAGAGCAAAGCATGCACTGTGCTTTACATAGCCATGTATGAAACATTCCAACTATCTGTGGGATGATTTTCTGCTTTAGGTATCACCAAGGCAGACTGCCTAGCTTTCAGTGCTCATGCATGTGAAAACAGTGTGACTGACCAGTTGCATCCCAAGAACTTAGGAGACTTTTTTGTTTCTACTACCATTTTAATTAACCAGATACATCTTATCACTGAACTGAGTCTAAAATACCTCATCACATGTTCAATTAGTATTTTGTGGGGACAAATAAAAGTTACTACATTGAAGTGTAATTTGAGCCTACCACTAATGGCACACAAGGCACCCCACAGTGCCAGCTCTCAATACCCACCGGGTATTGTATCTGTGGTCTGTCATTACCTAAGTCTGCCCTTAGAAGGCTAGAGAATACTATCATCACTATCTGAATACTTGACAGTGTGGAGGTCCATTTGCTCTGCTAACAAGCCATCAACATATTGACTCCTGAACCACTGGCTTGCCTTAGTGACTTCTTTAAGCTGGAATGAGTCTCCTGCCCATTTTTAATTGCATATTATACTGCCTTCTGCTTTCTTTTACAGTCATATGAATGTTGCCCTCAGCTCATGGAGAGATCTCTCCACATTCTTCTCCTCTTCTTCTGGGAGCTAGCTGCTACCTTCTTCTTTGCTACAGCCTCACTCACTACATGTGATTTTTTTCCCCTCATCATGTTCCAGGACATCAAGCTTGTTCTTCAACTCCATTTCAACCTCACTGGTCAGTTCTTCTCTTTATCCTCATAGCTGGAAACTTTCATTCTTCTCATTCATTCACTTTCATTCATTCTTCTCTTCTCATTTAGCAGTTATTTGTACATCTTTATTCTGTGCATGCCATGTTTCCTCTCTAATCACCGTTTCTTTACATTCTTACCTGGTCTCCAGATGCATCTATAGTTCTTGTATTTTCTCTTCTGAAGGTTCTACCACTATGCAGCAATAACTTATTGCATAAGTTACTTTTGTCAGGTATCAAGGAGAAGATGCGATCTATAGCCTCTGCATCCAGTCACCTTCATTGTTTCTACAATTCTCCTGGTGTCTCACAGCTGTTCTCAATGCACCAGACTTCTTTTCTGAAAACTCAACACAAACTTCCCCATTTCTTATTTTTGCATAGCTTAAAATAAAAAAGAACCAAACTCTAGAAATGCAAATGTTTAAGTTCTTCAGCAGACTTAGCTTAACTCTACTGCATATTAAATATAGTCTGGCCATTAAATATTTTAAGAAAAGTATGATGCAAGATTTATCAGGCCAGACATTTTATGGATACTGTGCTATACCACAGCTTTAATAACAGCATATGCTGTAGTATTAATTACTCTCATAGAATATTATTAAAAATACTTTTGATTACCATTAAAAATGATGTTATGTATGCCCTGCATACATAACAGATTCATTCAGTACTTCAAACATTTTCTTCAAAAACATGATATTTTTTAAGCATTGATTCTGTTACTGTACCAAAGTACAACAGTCCTTTGCAGGAATTTTGCTATATTAATGCACTCTCTGCTACTAATTAAATTACATACTCACAGTAAAACTAACAAAATTATAGTAAAAAAAAGAAAAAATTTTAATCACCCATTCATTCCTTGTTAGTAAAGTACATGTTTCTGATCTATTTTCAGAAAGTTACTAGAAAAGCTTTAGAAATAATCTAAGAGGAAAACATAAAACCAGATGCACCTTAAAATAAATCAAGGTAGACCTTACTAGTTAGATGTATGACTAAATCATGAAGCACCACAAAGGTCTCATGGTTCTGTAGGTAATGGTAAATTTTTCAATTCTTAGTATGTTTAATAAGTATTATGTTCCTCACTAGTCTTTTTCTTGTCCCTACAGCAGCACTACAATATCAGAGTATTTGCAAATGCTGCCAACGCCAAGGCAACATTACCATTTTGTTCAAGAAGTAGTAAGATGTGAATTCCTAAAACAAATGTCCTCCAAACCCTTAGAGGCTTAAAGGACATTTATTAGTCCTACCTCTACTGCAGTGTAAAATGTCTATAACTGATAATTCAGTCATGTGACTTCAGCTGATGTAAAAAATAAAGTATCTGTATGTTAATGTGAGGATCATACATGTAATAAAAAGGGATCAAGACACTCCTTCCAAAACTATATGCATACGTGAAATACACATGAATCCATACCTGTTTGTTTATGTTGGCCCCCACTTGAATCAACCAATTCAGGCACTGTGGATGTCCTCCAAAAGCAGCAATGTGGGCTGGTGTTTGAGCAAAACGTGTTGTACTGGCATTTACAGAAGCTCCAGCTCTTACTAACTGCATTAGGCACTCCAGCTTTAAAGACATGAGGGAAAATAAAAAATGTTACACAGATGTGCTACGACAATTTGCATGTGCTAAATAGATACATAGAACTTAGAAAAGCTAAACTTACTAATAAGACTACATGGATGAAAAACAAGACAGAATATGAGATTTAGGATTTCCTCCCTCCCCCTTCACTCCTCCCTCATTTGGTTATAGACTATACCTGAAAAGTACTTAATTCCCACCTCCAAAACTGAATTTCACTTTTATTTGCAGGAAAGAGGACATAAATACTTCAATCCTAACTACAAGAGATATCCAATTCACTTTTGTTAAGAGGGTGGGCGGGGAGGAAAGAAATGGGGGAGGAGTGGGGGAGGAAAAGGGGGAGCTCTAATCCAGCAAACATGATACTAACCAGATATTATTAGACAACATTTGCCAAAACAAAAGTGTCATTAGGAGATACATATATGGACTCATATTCTCAGGAGAATTTACAGGAAGCTAAATCAGAAAACCAGAAGATTTTTCATTTAATGTATTTCTGTAGTGACAGAAGTTTAGTAAAGAAACTAATACTTAATATATATTAATATGCTAAATCTATAAAAGGAATAAATTTATTCCACCATTTTCTTGTTATTACAGATGAGGAACTGTTAAAAACAAAACAGGTTGCATGTTTGTGGCAATATAAAGATTATAAAAGCCCTTTTGTTTGAAAAAATTGCAGTATTTTATCTAATTATATTCTGCTTTTTTTTCTAACATACTAACCAAAAGTGTCAGCTAGCCAGACACTATTTTTAAACATTTATAACTTCTCATTTGTAGGAACTAGGCAAACCACAGCTATGATGACCTCAACTTTCAAAAATAGTCAAAACAACACTCCTTTCCTGTCACACTGTAACATTGTCTTCTTGTTGATAGGAAAAGGAACGCACTACGCTGAAAAAAACAGTTTAGTCTAGGCATCCATTTATTGTGGTTAGAAAACAAATACCACTGCACACAAATGCATCAGCAAAACAAAGACCCTCACACTGGCTCAGGCATTGGTTCATATAAAACAAATCTATGGTCTCTCAGTGTCTCAGTTAAAGAAAACATCAGGCACACCACAGCTGTGGAATGGTCTGTCCATAAAGGAACAATTAAAAATTATCTGAATACGCGCTGGCAGCTTGACTCAGATAGAAGCATCAACATGAGGATTATAAGATTCTTCTCTGTTGCTGTATGTCAGCCTTTCTTCCTCCCTCTCTTAAACCTGTAAATTCCTGATGTTGCTGAATTACATACATGAGATAAAAGTACTGACCACTCTAATGAAGTATTTTATATTAGTTTTGCAAACACATTGTTAACTTCAATTGTTTCCTTCCCTCATACAGATCAAACAAACACATATGAACCCTAGCTTCAGGATACACAAAAGGAATTTTTTTGGACTGTAATGGAGTTAAGGCTACATACAGTTGTACCATTAACTCACTAACTGCATGAAATAAGGGTGAGGATAACTGGAATATTGGATATTAATGAATCCAGCTCCGTAAACATCAACACTGCCAAAGACAAAGTACCTTTTCAAAAGCAAACAAGCACTTTTGTTGGGAAAAAAAAGATACATCAAAGAACTGGTGTAAGAAAATTTCTAACTCTAATGCTAGACTACTGAAATAATTTTGTATTTGCCAATATTAGACTTTCCTTGATGTTCACGTTGGCACCTGTAATATTGCTGTTAATCCTTATTAATTAAATTGCAATACTGTAATTATTAATAGCCATGTGATAGAAAAATCTCCAGCTACACCAAGAGGTTCATCTATGGTAACTGCAAACAAAAATAAATTTCAGCCAGTTTTTAAAACAACAGACTTTTAATAGTGTTAATTTGAAAACACTTCCAGACAAGCACTACAACTTCAGGAAAAAATAGTTTTTCCTGCACAGGCACCAGGCTGAAAGAATTCCACAGTTAGACAAGGCATTACAGCCCATCAACTGAAAAGGGAAAAACACACAAACTGATTCACCAGCATTATCCTGCACTGTTTAAATCTATTTCATAAGACAGCTACACACCATGATTACCCATAAAACTTCCTTTTAAAATATTGGGTTTTTTGTTAGTTTTTCTTTTTTTTGCATACTGCCCTCTGACAGGGCTTTAACAACGAATATAACATTTCACCCCATTAAAAGCTTAAGTATGGATCTTCTGTATTATGGCTGCCAGAAAAACCTGCTTCTTCCACCATTATGGAAGAATGAGGTGAATTATATCCACCAATAGGAAAAGTCATAATGACAAAAATCCAATACCTGACTGGATTATTTGCTTGAGATGAGGACACCCAAGTCCACTTTCACTAAATAACCTAAATTTAATACAGCGGATATTTTCCAACCTAAAGCAGAGGTTAGACTGATTTAGTGAAGAAAGAGAGGCCTCCACATAGGCCACAACACTGGCAAAATACCAAGGAAGAGACAAGCATTTTTATCTCTGCTACTTTTGTTCCAAAAGAAACAGAACATATTTACTACCATTTTGCTTCCTATAATGTAAACAGTCAAATGGCAAAAAACAAAAGCATGAAAAGAGCACAAGCAAAGACATGTGGTCAGAGAAAATAAAAATTCACATGCAAGTGATTAAAAAGAAAAGTAAGGTTAGTCCAAAACAAAGTGAATTAAAATTAAGACCAAACTAATTTTTTTTTTTAATGCAAGCCCTGCATTTTCTACCTCTCTGGTAGCTTTTTTAGACTGTTAACATTTTACCATTCTGACCCATCTTCTCAAAAACCTACGGAATACCAGGATAATTTAGGGCACTCTATAATTAACTCCAATTAAAATACAGAAATTCTAATGGGAATTAATTCATATCTCAGGAGACAAGCACTTTTCTGCAGTCAGGGAATGTCCTGAAAATGCAAACTCCACCACAGGTATTCAACACAGCAAGTAAATTTGCACTTGCTACTATCTCTAAAAGGAGGCCCATGCTGGCATTGAACACCCTAACATTACAACCGAAAACATGAGCTGCAATATCTATCACCTCCAATTGACTTTGCTGGTATTTTAAGCATTACTTGCAAGCTGTAAAAGTATGGTTTGAAGTAAGTTATTCAAGAACAGTGTGTTTTCACTTTTAATCTTGAGAGACTCCATTTTTACTGGTACTGGTGTTACACCAGTATTTCCCCCCATAAGCCACCTTTCCTCTTTCACATTCATTTATAACCAACTTGGCTGCTGTTGCTACTTTCTTACTGAAGCATATCTACAACTGCATGCAAGAATGTAGCTCTACACAGCTTTACTGTAAAATTATTTTGTACTGTCCTTTGATTGGGGGGGGGGGCCATCTTCTATGTTCAACCTGTGCTGCAGATAAAAGGAAAGAAACCTCTCCTCGAAGTTCACTAAACCTGGACTCTTGCTGTGTGTGCAGGAACACATGTGCGTCCGTGTATGAACTGCCTTAGATTTCACTGCTAAGCAGAAAGACTTCTTCCAGAAAGGAATTATATCAGTTTTGTCTTTTCAGCTTCCTACAGAGCTACAGTGAGAACCAATACATATCTGGTGGGCTATGTTGCTAAATGGCCCTATATCAGAGAGACAGACATGAAGTTCTGTCATCACATAATTTCTTTCAGGAAAAGAAGAAAACCAAACAAGTGAAAATCCCACAAAATCTAGAAAAACAAAGAAGTGAAGAGTCTTGTTCAGTAACTGTTAATGAACACTTCAAAAATTAACATTTGAAACCTATGGTACTTTGAGAAACAGAAGAATCCTCCATTTCGTTTTGATGAATGTGAATTTTGGGGGGGAAAAAAAAGCCATAAATAAAAATGTAAGACATGCAACTGAGCAGCTCTTGTGTCACTGCTGCCAACACTCTGGTATCTGGTGAAAGGTAAAAGTGTAACTATGCCATACAAACACAAAGCCAGTCAGGTTTGGGATCCAATTACACTACTGTAACTTTTGCATGTATTGTGCAGTCTTTGGCTCTGAGAAAGGAACACAACTTAACTAGCTAGACTATAAAGGACGTAGATAACATCCATAAATTGTTGCCTCGATCTGAAGGCTTTCAGAAAAAAAAATAAGCAAAATTCTATAAAACCCATTTATAGCCCATGTCACCTTTGCAAGCCTCATTCCATTTGTCAGATTTCCCCTCAATATGTAACAACACCACCCATCAAATTTTGCCCATATCTAAGAAGGAATATAGCAAATACAAGCACAATATGCTGCAGACTGACTTGTTCCCTTTGTTTGCTGTTTCTGCAAGACTCTCTTCAACAGAAACTGGAATGTGCACAATAGCTCTTACAACCTAGGATGCTTAGCAGAAAGCTGATGATGCTTCAAGGAAAAAACAACACATACACTATCCAAAATCTATATCCAATAGTTCAATATCCACAACCTTGCAAAAGCAAGACTGTTAAAAGCCCATACTGAAAAGAAATTCTTATGAGACAGAGAAAGGAAATAGAAGACTGTAAGACCAATTAGTATCTTCATATTTTCTAAGAGTGTACTTCACAAGGAAAATAAAGGCACTCCATTTTTTTTGAAGTGCAGATTATTAGCTTCTTTTTGAACAAATATAAGGCTATTTTACATTTTGGATTTGTGGGTTTAGGGTTTTTTGTTTTGCTTTGTTTTAGGACTGGAAGACCGCTTAAGCTATCCTTCTAAAAGCAACTGCAGATAAGATCACATAACATATAGAAACCATCTCTTAATGTCCTTTCATTAACCATGACAACTGCCTAAGTACATCAATCTTCCTCCTCCGGCACACAACCAATAAACAAATAGAAGTATATGGGAAATGGGAGGGAGAAGAAGAACAAAAGCCCCTCGAATTCTGAACCCAGACAAATCAATGAGGAAAAAAACCAGATCCCAACCCTTCAGGCTGGAATCCCGCATCGTTTGGGATACTCACTGCGTCAGAAACAGGAAACGCATATATAAAAATCAAGAAATTAGGGTACCACTCATTCTAAGATGTGAAGTTAGCATAGCTACTTCATATGTTTCAGTCTTTTCTGCAACGCAAAGACGCCGATGCAGAAAATTCCATACGCATGAACCGCAATTTATTTTTCCTACTGAAGACACCGAGGAGCGTTTTACAGGCACAACAAGCTCCTTCTGCCCAAACTCCTAACGAGCCGGTTGTCATAACACGGGCAGCACAACACAGCGGTCTCCAGGTGCGGAGCCTGAGGACGATACGGACCGCGACCAGACCGCGCAGACAAAGCACGAAGCGCCTCGGGAGGGAGGGTGGATGGCTGAGCAGGCAAGGAGGATCAGCCGGGGGGCGTGGAAGGGGTCGCGCCGCGGCGCTGCCTCCAGCCCGCATAGCCGGCGCCCGCCGGGGGTGTCCGGAGGGGATCAGCGGCTCCTCGCCATTCGCTCCTGGTGCCGATGGCCCGGGAGCCCTTTCGCAGCCGGGGCGCGGGGCCGCCGCTGCCACGCGGGGAAGCAGCGGGGAAGGAGAGGGGCGGCTGCCGCCGGCAGCGGGGATGGGATGAGTGATGCGGAGACGGCAGGTGCCGCCAGCCCCGTGACCTGCGCCACCCACGCCTCGCTGACCGCGGGTACAGGAACGGAGCCAAGCGCCACGGCTGTCCGCTCCCGTCCCGCCCGATTCCCTACGGAGCGGCAAGAAGCGGTGAGGGGAGGGTGGGGGCGGCGGCGCCTCCCGGCACAGCGCGCGCAAGGGGCAAAGATGGCGCCGCGTTGCGCGCGAGCGGGAATCGCGCCCTCCTTCCATTTCTCCTTCCCGTTCCCGTACCCACCCCCGCTCCCGCCGCCGGCTGAGCCCGGCCAGGCCCCACCTTGCCGAAGTGCGCGGCCCAGTGGATGGGCGTCCAGCCATAGAAGGAATCCTCGGCCGCCAGGTCGGAGCGGGGCGAGCTCTGGAGAAGCGCGCATAGGGCGGGCAGGTCCCCATCGCGGCAGGCGCGGTGCAGGGGGAAGCGCAGGGTCAGCAGTTCCTCGCTGGAGAAACCCGCCTCGGGGCCGGCTCCCAGCGACATGGCGAGCGGGAGAGCGGCGAGAGGGAACGGGAAGGAATGGGGGAGGGAGAAGGGGAAAAAGGAGAGGGCGGGCGCGCGCTGCCCTGGCGGGAAGCGGCGGCGGCGACTGCGGCTGGCGCGCGCGGCCCCGGCACAAAGGGAGCGGGGCGGGG